>VZRV01005742.1:2605701-2620501 GCA_013398115.1 Falcunculus frontatus | reverse complement strand
CCCCCACCTTGTCATCTCCCTGACGGTAGAAATGAAAAGTACTTCTTACCCTTCAAAAATTTTCAATGCCTTAAAGGGATTTTTCCAATTTGAATTAAGCTTCAAGTTTATCCCAATTAAATTGCTTATAAGGATCCAAGGGACAGAGCTACAAAGAGCCCTGTAAGATTTTGGAATTAAGGTGAGGTTTTTTACTTCTAGCAAGGCCACGCTAGGTTTGATATCCCAGTCACTCTTCAGATTGGCTCTTGATGTTCAGTGCATGTCTGAAACAGAACAAAGGAATAATAAACTGCAGTTTAATGACAGAAGCACCTTGTTTTTCATAGCCTTGTCATGGAAATTGTGTAAAAATAAACTTGAGCAAGCTTTGTTGGTATAGTTAATGAAACAATCAAAGATGCTCCTATAATCTCTTTGATAACTAACCAATGAGTCTTAATGCCACCATTGATTCAGAGAACAATGAAATATCCTTTCTAGTGTTTCAAAGTAAAATGAATTTGCTCTGCATTTGGTAAATGTAGTTTGAAAATCTGTTTCAAAATATGCTCAGAGAACTGTCTTGCTTTGGGAGAGACAGTACAAGGAGCTGCCCTGCTATCAGAGGTGATTTAAGCTTAGATCCATCTGTCAAAGACTTGACCAAAAATCACCTGCTCTGTGCCTTAAAGTCTGTTTTGCTGTGGGATGAGGCTGAGGCACTGGGCCCTGGTGGGCCATGAGGCAACCACACCTCCATACTGAAGTTTTGGCAGAATATGGGAGGAATCATCTGTGCATCTGGTTGCACACCAAGTGCTGGCATATTTGCCTGAGAATTTACTTTCTTCTTTGTGGAAGGAAGTACAGTTCTCTGGGGCTTTGTACAGCTTATAAAATGAACAGTACCATGAAATTGGCATTAGTTTCTTCTTTGCTAGAATATGAGTAAAAACTATGTGCACAATGTAGAGGGTTTTTTTAAATTCTACTGTAAGACTAAGATCTTTAGGTGGGTAAGACCTTTTTTCCCAGCTGTGATATCTTACACTTTTACTCAAATTCACCCTGGCTGACAGAACAAAATGAGCCATATTTGCTCCGGCCAAGGAATGATGTAGATATACCCAGACCCACAGAATGTGACCTAGTACCTCTCTGAGGTTTATAGCTCCAAGGCCACGTATAAGGATAGAGTATTGCCCCACTGAATAAAACCAAGTACATCTACTTTGTCATGAGTGTCCTGCCTGTTGCTGATTCCTGAAAGAAAGCTGGTAAAATGAGATAGTGCCTCTTCAACCTGTAGAAGTTCTAGGCTAGATACAATATGCTTGCCATTGGAGAGGTGGCCGTTATCTGTGGGGTTATTGAAACGAATTAATGAAAATTAATGGAGAATTAATGGAGAATAATTAATGAAAAACGATGGAGAGTTTCACACAGTGGCCATCAATGTGCGTTAATTATACACCTGTATATGGTGTGTTAATTATCCACCTGTATATGGTAGACCAAATTACATGCTATCAATTAGTTTCTCATATTGAGCCAAAAATATTTACTCTAAACCAAATTATTTAGAACCTATTTTTGTTAAGGTGAATTCATGGGTGCCATTTCCAGACAGATATCCCTGAAGTCATTTCACACCCCCCACTGAACAGTCATCAGACTGTTTTGTTGATATTCCGGGCTGGATTTGGTGGTATAAGCTGCCATGAAACAGAGTTTACGTCATTCACTGGATTCACTAGTCATCACATTTCCCCTTCAGTTGTCAAAGGCCAATATTTCTGTTTTCTCACCTTGTTCCTTGATATCAGAAATGAAATTTGTTGTTTTACAGTGATTACTGGGCCTGTATTTCCTTTCTTTACTTAATAAGAGCGGTTTGGTTTTTGTTGGTTTCTTTGATTTTGTTTTGGTTGTTGGTTTTTGTTTTCCTGACAATGTGTTTGTTTTGAATATTCATTTCTTTGCAGGATCTTGCAAATATACTTTTTACTGAAAACAGAATAATTACATCTATTTCTGTTCCAGCTCTGCTGTTCTTGGACTCATTCTGTTGCTGAATTGACCTGACATATTCTTAGCTAAGTAAGGAATGTTATTAGCAATTCTAATGTGCTTCATTTGAAATCCACATGAAGAAGAAAAAAGTTTAAAAATATAAGGAAGAGTAAAATACTGATCCCTATAGGATAATCACTTTCAAAACAGAGGGAACATCATCATAGTTAGTCTTTTTCTTCTGGAAATCATTTTGCTTGGGAGAACAAAAGGATTGGGAGAAAAAAGAGCTATTTAGCTTTATTTCTTTGTTTTCCCACTGATTTCCAGTCATTGTTCCCTCAATGTTCCAGTTCCATAATCAGTACTCAATTATTGCTCTTTGTGGATTGGATTTATGATCTCTGTTTTCTTATGTGCTTTACAATAAATTGTCCTGTGACACTCATTTTCCCCTTCAAGAGTCAGCTCCTGGGGTCAGGTTATTGTTTGAAACATGTGATTTTTTTTTTTTTCCTTTTTTTCTTTCTCTTTTTTTAAAAGCAATTTTACCAGCTCTCACAGGTTTTTCTAAGAAGCTTTAAAATGGTGAAGTTTCATGCTCCCAGAGCTAGAACTCAACATTTTCAGATTTTAAGACTTAAACCATAATTTGGGGAGCTATGAATACCTTAAAATTTTTAAAACCTGGGGTGTCTCTTGTCATCTACTTCATCTCTCTTTTGCCCATGAATGGCTGAATGATAGAAGTTGTCACCATCATCATCAGTATCAAAATAAAGGGGTTATTATGCCACTTCTGATTTCAGGTGTGGCTATAAACACTGAGGAGGACTAGGGAACTTCAGGTACCCTCTTGAGTGAATTTCTGTTGTCTCAGCTAGAAGTTCCTGCAAGAATTTGGGAAAACAATCTTTTTATCCACATCTAAAAAGACATTTTTATAGCGTGAGTAACTGCGCTGTCTTCACATACCCTGTCTGAAATTTGGGCCAAGGGGAAGCCAGGTAAAGGGACAATCTTGCCAGTGTGCGGGAAAAGAAAAAAGAGGAATATTTATTATATATGTAAAACATTCTTTATTATTATTAATTTTTTATTTCAGAGCTGCCACTGGTTCAAATTTTCATATTTTACCTATATGAAATTCTGACAAGACTCCTTTGTAACAGAAGTATTTAGGTATTGACTAGAATTTCTTGCTTGCACCTTTTTTTCTGAATGCAGAATAAAATCAACATTTTAAGACATAAATAGAAGGAAAGCACTCTAATAATGCTCAGCTGGAAGAAGTGAGGGAGTAGAGTTGTTTATATGAGGTTCAGGTAAATGAATACATTGTGCTTCTCAGTTGTATTTAAGATCTAGACAGGGAGAATATAACAGTAGATTTTTTTAATGTCGTTTTATTTTTCTCTCCCCTAAAACATACAGGTGTGTTTAGACCATGCAGATCTTTCTTTTGTTCTCTGTTGCGTACAGAAACCCCACTGATATAGCTTCTGGTGCCTCATAATCTTTAATACTTCCATCTTCAAATGTCTCCATTTCACTCCTCCTTCCCCCAGCAAGGATGGCACTTATTTAGCTATTTTAAATACAGGGAGCTCAGGTTAGATTTTAACATTCCCAAAAAATAAGAAAGAACAGCCTGGAGGGAAGAATCCCAGCTTAAGATTATTTTCACTTGAATACAAACAGAACAAATGAACAGTATAGCACTGGGGACACACCTTGGGTCTGCCTCTTTCCATCCAGCAGCTGTCTTCAGTATGAGAAGCAACAATTTCAGCACTAGTGTGCAGCTCCCAAAAATTCTCAAGAGTGAACAGAAACTGACTTTTCTTACAAGTCAAAGATAGCCACTGGGCTGCTGGACAGAATTCCAGGGAAAGCTGATCTGGGATGAAGAGAGGAACATGCAGAGGAGAGGGGCTTAGAGACTGAGTCTTGCTGCTGTGTCACTGCTGTGGGATGAGGGAAGAACCCTGGAGGCAGTGATCCAGCTGCTTCAGTGGGTTCCTCCCTGGAAGCATGGATCCTCTGTCCTTCAGCTGCTGCTACCCACCCAGCTCTGGGTGACAGGGCACTGCACATTGCACTTTTCCAGAGTAGTTTTACTGGCTTAAGCATTGCCAGTTTTGCCTTTCACACAGCTGGCTTGAACAGTTTTGTAGGGAAATTGCTTTGCGGATGCATCGGGATCACATGGAGCAATTCCCATATTCACACAGCATCTCTGGGACAACTCCAGCCATTGTTTCAAGGCAAGTTCGTATTAGGAGATGTTTAATGTGTTTTAGCTCTTTTTAATGTGATTTGGCATGAGAAAACAACTCAGACGGGGTGCCATCAGCCAATTCACTGCATGCAGGGTTTGGAAATCTTGGCTATGTGGCACTTTTTGTCTCACACACCCACCTCCCATCTTTGGTGACCTGTGCCTGACCTGGCTCCTCTCACCCCCTGGACGATGCCACAGCTTCTACTTCCCAAGCTGAAGTGGGCAACAGGACTCTGGTGTATTGGCTGGTGGCCCTGGGACCCCTCGGGGCTACAGCTGGGCTCAGACCATGCCTTTCCAGGTTTCCAAGCCCGGGCCTCATTGTCCTCACCGGGAAAGAGTAAGTATTCAATTGGCTCGTGCACTTACAGCGTGTTGTGCAGTTTACAGACTGTAATTTCTATTTGTTTTTGCCCGGTGTGATGTCCAGCTCTGTCTGGCTGTTATTTTACCTACAGCAGCAGATCTGAAGAGGGCTCAAGAGCCAGGTGCTCAGCTGGGATAGATCAGCATTGATGTGTTTACATCAGTGAAATGTTACTGTTTCAACATAGCTACAACAGATTCCCTTCTGAAAATGTTTGCTCTAGGTAGAACCCACGTTGGTGCTCACAGCTTAGCTGTTCCTTGTTACTCAGAGTGTCTTGTTTGCATTTATTACAGCCTTTCCACAGCCCACACCCTGCTCCTGCTGTTTGGCTGTCGTTGTTTATACAGCTCAGGAATGTTTTTCAACAAAACTTGTCTTTCCCAAACATTCATTTAGGCTTGCCTGAATTTTATGAGACTGACTTGGAAATGCTGGATAAAATTCTGACTTGCAATGCTGTCTGGACCTCTACTAAACCTCAAGGGCATTGTGGATGAGAAGTGACAGCTTTTAAGATGAACTTTTTCTAGAGGAGGTGTTTAATTCTCCTAAGAAAACCCTTACAAATCCAAAATGGTAATGTATTTCCTTAAACTGTTTGATCTGTAAGCTTTTCTGGGTTCTTGTTCTCTGCAGGAAAGGTTTTGCCTCACATGTATTTACACTTTCATTTTTTTGCTCATGTTTCCTTGAATTTTTCACAGTAATGGCTTTGAAATGTATGAAGATAACTAACTGCTCAGAGGTCTAACTACATATTCAGGGACTAAAGTACATGTTATTTAAAAGTTTGCTTGTTTGCTGGAGAAGAGTGTTTTTTTCCCTTCTGACTTAATTAATTCTTTCAAGTAGCTGTGCAGGCAGGGCAGGAAGGCCTTTCCCTGACTGAACTGCAGTTTAGACTTTTTAATAATTTCAGCATGAGAATACATGATGTGTAAATGCCTCATGTGTTTGACTGCTCTGTCTGCAATTTTATGCCCCAAAATAACTCATCCAAAGTTGGTTTGTTTTTTTTTTTTTCTGAAAACTCGGAATAGGCTGATCTGTAACACCCTGTCCTGTAAAAGGTGCAGTGAGATGAACTCATAACCCAGAGAAACTTCCAGTTCCAGCAAGATAGTGCGGATCACCTCAAGCTACCCTGCTTTGCAGTCCGTGGAATATTTCTGTGGGGGGTCTCTGCTTGCCTTGATGAGAGGCAGAGGCTCCCCAGGAGAAGCAGCGGGATGGTGATGTTCAAAACAAAGCAGTGGTGGCATGGTGATGCCATGATGCTTTTTTTTGCTTTTTATACATCTATATACATTTGCTTTTTATCTCTATATACTCTTTTGTATAACTTTTATGTATTCTTAAGGGCCTTTTAGCCCACATACTTCTAATTGTTCAGGTTTGATAACTAGCATAGGCCCAGTATTCTGTTAAGCCAGGAGACCAAACATCTTAGAAGCCTCAGACACCAAGGCCCTCTCTGGAACACATTTTGTAAACTAAGATAGGCCTGTCCAGGGGGGGAAAGTTCCTCAGAGAGGGGAGTTCGCTCAGCCTCTCATTGGGGAATCTTTGATAGAGATGCTAATTGGTAAAGGCTATAATTTTATACCCAAACCATTGTGGGTGTGCATTTCGGGGGTGCCCACGGGGCTGCATTTTGGTGTGCGTTTGGATGTGCATTCCAGCGTGCTCCACCTGGACGGAGTGCACCAAGGATCCTTAAAATAAATACCAAGGTAAAATCCCTTTTTCCCCTCTAACCATGTTTGGCTCTTGATTTTAAGACGAAGAAAAGGCATCAATGGCATGGTGCTGCCCAAAGGGCACCCACCTGGAGCAGTGAAGAGTGCTGCTCTGATTCGTGACTGCTGGTGGGTGATGCAGCCCCACAGTTGCCCTGTATTAGTTAGCACTGCTCAGCTTTCCTTCTGAATGAGGATAGGAAAAAAACCACAGTTCTTTATTCCCACCCCTGCCCCTTTCCCCAGATAAAAAGTTTCTTTTTGAGCTTTCAGGAGTCCCTATATTTTGAAGCAATACCCCACTATGCCCAAGTTGCCCACCCTGTGCATACACAGCGGAGACTTCAGCTGGCAAAAGTCTGTTGGGATTGCTTTTCCATTGCACATCCTTGGGAATCTCCCAGCTCATACATTTTCCAGGCAGAAATAAATGCACACAAAAAGTACACATACATTGGGAATCTGAAGTGCTCAGGATGTGTCAGGACCTCTGCACAAGCTACACAGGTGACAAAAGCTTGTGCAGCAAGGCAAAGACGTCCTGGATGGACTGAATTTCCTGTGCATACACAAATTGTCTCCATGGCACACAGGAACTAGATGATCTGTCACAGATGAGCCATTGTCACTACATTTGCACTGCTGTGTTGAGATCTGGCTGGCTGTCAGCTCCCTCTGAGCTCGTGCTTCTGGGAACCGCTGGCCGAAATAGATGGATGGAGCAGAGGCTCAGAGCCATAACAGGGACTAACAAAATTTCTCAGCTTCCTGAATTCTGATTAAATAGCTTACACACTGGACTGTCTTGTGAAGATACATAATATCACAATCTTTTGTTGTGTGTTCTGAAATATTCAGGGCAAAAATAAATTACTGTGTACTGGGGAATATACCACATGCTAAAGATGTCATAAGAGAAATCAAGAGTCAGCAGCTCCCGTGATCTGTGGGATAGGGGGTGATTAACAGGAACCGATGTCTTCATGAATCCTGCAAGGAACTATTATGATGCTGAACAAAAAGGGAAAGAGTTGAGAGCCAGGTGTACTTTTTAAAGAAAGTTTTGCTGTGCCTTTTTCTTACGCTGCTGCCAGAAAAGTCAATAAGGAATGACCATAAACAGCTATTTACCATATCCCTTCTGCCTACAGATGGAGACACTAAAAGGACTCCCCCTGCCACTGTAGGGCAAGTCATTTAGGTTTTTCTCTGCATCTTGTGTATGCTCCACCACTCTGTGGTGACACTGTGATGACTCTAAGTCTGTGTGTCTGGTTTTGGGGCCTCTGCTCCTTCTTGGTCAGTCACTTATAGCTGAGGGATACTCCTCTGGGTAAACTGTTGTTTCACTAGCGTGGTTAATAATGCTGTTTCAAATGTACATTTAGAATAGCTCAGAGGCAAAAGCAAAACAGTCCCATTGGTTTAACATATCCTAATACTAAAATTAATGCTGTAGTTAAAACTTCATTCCTACACGGAGACTGCATGGAGGCACGTACAATGAAAAGCCAGCTGTCTAGAGTTCACCAGTTTTTCAGAAAGGAGATTATCAACTCTGGATGCCAATACAAACAAAAGAAATTGATATAGCAACCTCTGTTTAAATTACTTTTAAAACATAAGTGTTGAGGGGATAAGGTGTAGATGGAAATAGGCCCCTGCCTCAGAAACAGCCAACCCATCAGAATGCAGAATACTGAAAAGGTCATCCTGAAATGGCATAGGACTGTATTTCATAAAATATAGGCATTACATTTCTGGAACCTCATTTGTGTGACAAAAACTGTGACAAGAACAGAGGTTGGCACAAAATCAATATACTCGGGCAAGGATGTAATAAATAATAAAAGTGAAGAACAGCATAAATTTTGACCAGTTTTCATTACAAGTTAAAGCTGGTCTGATTTCCTATGTGATCTCTTGAAGCTACATAATTTCCAAAGAAACATCAGCAAAGGTATATTATTCATTTTGGATGAAAGGTGCTAAGGCAAATATCAGAGAGAGAGAGAGGGAGAGACGGATGTTTATCACCTTTACTTGCACTTGGAGGTGTGGAGGAAGGGGTAGGAGACAGGGTGGGAGCTACCGGACCCCTTCACAGTCCTCGGGGGACAAAGGAACTTTGGCTGTTTTGGTGTTCTTCACCCCCAAGTAGTTTGTTTTACACGAGGCTGAGAAACTTCTCACCCATGAGGAGCTGTGCCGTAGCAAAAGCCCCAATTTCAACCCTCTCTTTACAGAGACAGCTCAGCATCCACATCCTGATGCCTTCATTTTCCAGTCAAATGTACCAGAAATATCAATTAACAAGAATAATCCTCTTGTGATAATCTGTTGCTATCCTCTAAAATTTCAGCAGCCCTGCTGCTGCTGCTGCTGCTGCAGGATAAACCCATTAGTCGCAATTTTATCAGCCCAAATGGACACGAGCTCCTCCACTCGGCTCAGCCAAGGAGGCAGTTGTCTCACTGAGGCCTCCTTGAGCAGCAGGAGTGACTCAGTTCCCGTGGTATCCCTCCCTCGGGGAGGCCGGGAAAGCCGAGTCTGGTCCCTCCACAGTGTGTCTCCATTTAGATTGACAAGTTCCCCTGGCTGCGGGTTAACCTTGTTGTGACAGCACAGCTGCAGTTGCCATGTCTCCCCTTCGCACACGAGAGCTCAGCCTTCCCCAAGCAACAGCAGCTCTCAGAATCACGGATTGCAGTGTTTCATCTCTGGTGTTGTTAGTTAGCCCCAAATCACTCCCGCATCGGTTTCTAGTGGGGCAGACCTGCTGTTTTCTGTTTTCTCTCCGGCAAGGGGCTGGCAGGGGACAGCGCCTGTTATACTGGTTCTTTTTTGTTACTTTCTTGTGAAAAATATGAACTGGTATCCAATTTCATGTGTCTATTCGACAAGTGCTTTGTCACTTGAACACCATTTCTACCCTGGCATCAACAGTAGTGGTGCTCACTGTCATCTGTATATCACCATATATTGCATGTATTTCTGCCTGGATAAATTACATCTTTAATACAAATCCTGTTTCAAAATTTTGTTTTAACTTGGCTTTCACTTTTTTTTTTTTTTTAAGTTAAAAGAGGGCTTGTTCATATTTTTTTGTACACAGAAAATAATGTGGCTGAAAGACTGGTGGTACCTGTGAACAGTGTAGTTTTTATAGTCAAAATATTTCAGATAAAGGGCATGTTTAATTACAATCCTCATTTTTCAAATTATCCTTAAATATTTTACTTCCATCACATTACAACACTTGTCAAACACAACTCAGCTTTGCAAGATTTGATCTCTGACCACTGATCATTTTTTACAAATGTTAGCAGACCACTGTGTTATCTCTTTACCTTCTGGATGTCTCCCTAGATAAATACACTTTCTGGATAAACATCACTCTCCCTTCTGAGCAACTATTACATGATATTCATAACTGCCCAAATGTCTATACAATGATTTTATGTGCAAAAATCTGATAATAACTGTGTGCCTTAGGACTGACTAATATTGGACAGAAATAACTTTTCTGAGTGGATATTTTTAGTGTTGACAAATGTAGAGTGCGGCATTATTAAATTTGTTCAGTTGCCCTCTGCGTCTCAGGAATGTGCCAGAGCCAGTGCAGCTTTTAATTGCTTCCCTCTCTACTCAGTAATTTTCCTGCTGTTACGAGTGCAGGCTGCTCAGCAATCACTTGGAGCCAAGACATTTGTAGGACATTTCCTTTGTGTAGTGTCTGTGGCCTGCCTCTCATCTCTCTGTAATGCAGTTCTGCACATGGGTTTCTGCTCTGCACCATAACTGGTTCCAACTGGCATTTCCAAGAACTCAGGGAAAACAATTTGCTTCATGAAGCAGGTCTTTTAGCTATAACTGAGCCATATTTCTTAGATGAGTGTGCAAGAAGAGCTGAAAAGATTTCGGAGATCTGTTAACACACTGCAGACATATGGGGTTCAATCACATGCGGAGGGAAGAAAGCAGGAAGGGGATAACACTGCCCTGGGTTGGGGAATATTGGCCTGTACAGTCTTATCCATTGTACAGGTATCTATTTTTCTACTTTTCTATTTTTCTATTATTTTTCTGTATTTTTCTGTCTATCTATCTATCTATCTATCTATCTATCTATCTATCTATCTATCTATCTATCTGTCTGTCTATCTATCTGTCTATCTATCTATCTGTCTGTCTATCTATCTATCTCTTGCAAAGTTGTAATCTTTATAGCTATATAAAATTTGGAGGGACATAAAATTCATCCAAATAAGGGCAAGTAATAAACTACAATATTTTTATACACTATATCTTGGTTTCATCAAATTTCAGATAATGTTCTATTCATTGGAAGTTGCAAATCTACACACTCTCCTGACATAAACCCCTGTAGGAACATAATGATTAAGACTGATTTACAACAATATACAAGCAATGGATGCATAGTGGTTGGAGCAAATTCAATTTTTATTTTGAAGTTCAATGTTAGAAAAATGGGACTACATACCAAGGGGTTCTGACTTAGCTGACAGCTTGTTGTCACTGTTCTGGAGATGGTGTTGAATCCAGAGTGTCATAGCCTTTGGGTTGTGGCAAATTATTTCAGTGCAGGATGGACAACAGGCTGTGGAAGGACACAGTTGTGTGTCTCTGAAAAGCTGTAAAACTCTCTCATGTTGGAGGGAGGAAAGATCGGTTTCTTTCCTTGAGGCAACCAATGCAAGCCAAAATGTAAATAAGAGAGCTTAGGCATTTTGGAGAGGTCCTTCAGAAATGCATATCATAATAGCAATGTCTTCTCTAATTGATATGCAGCCTGAATCCTTGGCATTAAGTTCTTGGCAAAAGTATTACACTCTAGCTCTCCCTACTGGATTATTATCACACAATTTCTGTGTTTAATGAGTGCAGTGTATTGCTGTGTTAAACAATTAAATAGATAATACAAGTATCTCACCACACTGTATAGACGTTTCATACTTCATGTGCATTTCAACAGATATGGCTACGGCTTGTATCTTTACTTTGCTAATTCTTCTTATTTTGTAATGTGTCAGAAAGAATATGCTGGTGTCTCCTGCTGCACTTTATGAAAAGTCATTAGAGAACATGAGAATATTTCTTTTGGCTGTAATTTCCAAAACTACCCTGTGATTTTTAAGAATATAAGGTAATTTTTCAAAAATTATTTAGGCTCTTAGAAGCCTAAACTTCAATGGTTTACACTGAAGCTTAGTTGTCGGTCTGAAAAATCCTTTAGTTATGTTTAACTGTTCTATTTCAATTGATTTTTCAAAGTTAATGGAGAGAGTAGTCCATACAGATTTCATGTTTCTGCCATGCTCAGTTGTGGTTATCTACTTTTGCCAAGAGAAAAAGCAAGCAGAGGTATTTTAAAGGAGTTAAAATATGCATAGGTTATATTTTGCCTTTCTGTCTCAGTATGGCATTTGACATATCAGGACTAAGCTAAGGGAAGGTAAATTCTTCACTGATAAATATTTGATTGCAATATGTTTGCCCACATACTGCAATAAATTGGTTTTTACTGGCAGCAAGACCTCCTTGACACTTTATGCTGAAGAGAAAAGTGCATATATAGTTTTACTAGTATGTTGAGATAACAGTGGGCTTATAAAGTTTTGTTGTTTTTCTGAGTCATCACATCCACTGAGAAAGTTTACAAATAATATAGTCATATACTGTGGTTGTAAATGCAACAATTTGCTTTATAAAATGATTCAAGAGAAAAATTTTATTGATTTTTTTATTAATTGCTGCTTCACTGCAAAAAGAAAGCAAAACTTTTTTTGTGTGTACCTATGGCCCATAGTAAATATCACTTGAAGAACTAGAGCAATTTTATTGTTACTGTAAAATCCATAGGCTTGAATTCACCCAGACTAAATCAAATTAAACTAACCCGTTAGAGTTTAAAAAAAGGACCAGGGACCAAGCCCTATGTCTGAAAGTAAAAAGCCAGTCTAAAATAATCAAGAATATGGTAGGTGTGATGTAGGCAGTTTGATGGTGAGGGTTAAAACAAACTAAGGGAGTGAGAAAATTATGAAGTGTGGGGAGATCAGGGTACAAATGTTCAGGTTTGCTCTTTAATCTCTTTGGGGTTTTTTGGGGTTGGATTTATTTTTTGGTGCAGGGAGGAAGAAAGGGGCTGTTGTTTTGCTTTGGTTCTGATTTGTTGTTGAGGGGTTTTTTTGTGTTTGTTTTAAGGGTTTTGGTTTTGGTTTTGGTTTATTTTTAAAGCACAGTAGATATTCCATAGGATCCCTAGAAAATTAAACCTTTAAATCTACACCATCAGATGACTGAGACCCTGATGCGGTCCCGTCTCCTTATCATGCACAATGTAAGGCTGTCTTTCACGGCAAATCAGCTCATTCCTTTCGGGAAGAAAACATGTTGCAGCTCTGGGAAACGCTCCTAGAACCACCCCTCTACCATATGGACGCAATTGCAGCAGCTTGGACTCCTTCAGCTCTCTGCACACCTCCAGCATGATTCCTGCAGTCTCTACATTCTTATCAACTCATTCGTAACTTGATGCTGCACCCAAAGAATTTTAGTTAAACCCTAGAAGGGCTAATTATCTCATTCAGTGTGGATATGGACCTTTTACCTGAGAGGGACATGGTCCATCCTGGGTAGTCAGGGGTCTCTCTGTGAATGGGCACCAAGAATTTTGCAGTGGAGTGAGTGCTTTCCATGATATGTATTTAGCCACAGGAGATGCCAGGTACAACCCGGGATTTTAGGTGGGCTGAATTTCTGAGAAGTCTGTTTCTCCATGAACACATGAAGGGATCTCCTAGTTTAGGTGCTTTAGTTTGGTACTGGAAGACACGTTTCCTGAATTTGGGCTACTGTAAAATTCGGCTCCTACACTAAAATTTCATAAATGTTTTCACTGATATGATTCTGTTTTAACCTCAAAATAATTTAGCAGCGACATTACTGAAAAAAAATAGGACCTATAAATCACTAGGTCTGTACAGAGACTCTAGTCCATTCTCTCTTTTCTAAATTTGCCTTGCCACTTTAGATGTCTATTACATGTATTAACATGTTTTACTGATAGAGGAAGTTTATGTAAAATAAATCAGTGGATTAGATCAATCAAAAAGATTTTTATTGCACCTCAGTGTTTTTGAGATATATTTGATAGTGCTAAAATATTGGCTTGGAGGACTGAGTTTTATCTCTGAAAAAATATTAGCTTGCTTATCTACCATAGGTTTGATCCAACAAGAGCAAGACATTGAAAAGCCAGAGAAGACACAGAGAAAAGAGAGAAAATAAAGCTAAGCACTAAGTAAAAAATGCTGTGTATTTTGAGACATTATAGAAAACAACTTTAATTTGTGATAAAGGAGTTTGAGAGATTACCCTGATTATACTGATAACCTCTTCCAGTGGTAAAAATGCCTAGCTACTAAGTTCTCTGTAACAGGTAAAATGGAATAGAAAAAAGCCATATGCACAAGCTATAGTTGCATGGATTAACATGAGAAGTCACAGAGGTTTGATGCAAAGGTGATTAATATGTATAATAAATCCCATGCATAAGTGATAGATTTTTCATTTCTGTTGTCTTTATGTTGGTCCTTATGAAAGAACTGCTTGGCTTAAAGGCATTCGCCTCAGCAGAGCTCGGCTTTAACACAGCTATGCCACCTCTGTGACAGCTTGTTTTACTGTCTGCTGGGCAGTATAGGAATGGATCCAAACCAATGATGAAATTAGTTTCGAGCCATAGTCATAGGTTTGAGAGAGAATCCAGCCTGAAGAACGAATATATGAAGTCATCTGTCAAGACAGGGAGCTGAACTTGAAATGGGTGTGTACATTTCTTGCTGTTCCCAAACAACAGTCCTTAGCACCTTCCAGCTGATCTCATTGTTATAATATCAGGTGCATGAAGAGGAAGTGTAGATATTGGGCTGTCACAAAAAGATATTAACTAGTACTTGATGCTGAGCTTGGGCCTTTTTTTTTGAAGAATTTAAAAGTTGTTTCAAGCCTGTCTGTTGTCAAATTGGGCAAGTCCCCTAGGATCCAGGAAAACTCCATTTGGTCTTTATTTTCTTCATTCTCCTTTCCAACTCCTTATTTTTTTGTCTCAAGAATACTTTCCTCTCTGGCATTCACAGAGTAATATAACATTTATTCTGACCCAATTAGGATAAAGAGACAGCAGATGGGGCACAAAGGTTGCCACCATAAGTAGGAGTTGTGCATGTGTAGAACTGTAGAGAATAATACTAATTTTATTGCAAAGAAATAAACAAAGCCTCTGGTTCTGAGTCTGAGCTCTTTTCTTTTCTTTTCTTTTCTTTTCTTTTCTTTTCTTTTCTTTTCTTTTCTTTTCTTTTCTTTTCTTTTCTTTTCTTTTCTTTT
>VZRV01005742.1:2578458-2604779 GCA_013398115.1 Falcunculus frontatus | reverse complement strand
TTTCCTTTCCTTTCCTTTCCTTTCCTTTCCTTTCCTTTCCTTTCCTTTCCTTTCCTTTCCTTTCCTTTCCTTTCCTTTCCTTTTTCCTTTTTCCTTTTTCCTTTTTCCTTTTTCCTTTTTCCTTTTTCCTTTTTCCTTTTTCCTTTTTCCTTTTTCCCTTTTCCTTTCCTTCCCAAACCTTCCATTCCTTCTTTTTTTTTTTTTTTTTAAGTTATGACTACAAGCTTCTAGATGAATGTGAAAATAATGAAGAACTGTGTTGAGCTGAAAGGAGCAAAGGCACCCCAACTTAGAGTAATATAAAGAACCACCCACAGAATTTATTACTTATTGAACAGACCCCCTAAGCTTGTATACATCTCATCTGACATAGAATTATAGTGTTTAAAAGCAAAACTGTACACCTGCAAGAAATTGATGAGTGGAAGGACAGGTCCATGGAGCACTTTATCAACTGCCTGCCACTTTCAGTACAGCAACCAGTAAAATGTCACTCACTCTGACAAAGAAAGAATAATTAAAAATATATACATCTGGTGGAGAAACTGGGCTGAAGATGGCCTCCTAATGGAATCATATATCACTGTGTGGCCTGGTGTGGAAAAAGAATGACCTGCAGAAAATACCCCTTTAGTAATATTTATAGGAGCTAAATGAACTTTATTATATCATCAGATATGCCATAAACACATCTTAAAAGCATTTTGGATAACCTATTTAAGGGAAATAGTATTTTTAATAGTGTAATCTAAAAGAAAGCAGTTAATGTGGACTTGAAACTATTCTACAAAATAAGCCTTATGAGAACTGGACAATCACCTTGCTGTCGAAATCTCTTGTCACACTTTTATGATTAATATATTTATTATGCTGTTTGATTGAGCCCATTTTATGATCTTTATATGTATTTTATATTAAACCCACTTGCATGGGGTGCTTACACCTATTTTGTGGAAAACCTGGTAAATGGCAAATTTTTTGGTCTTCTTCTGCATGCAAGATATGGAAATGTATCTGTTGCCTGCTGGCTGATCTTTGATCCACGATCCTCAGTTGTAGAGCAGATTTGGACTTCAGTAAACAGAAATAGCATTCTGTGTGGGCTGTGACTAAACTCATTTCAGCACATTTGGAGGGTGCTAAACAAGTCAGTCCTCGTTTGCTGAGCTTCTGACTGGAGTCAGGAAAAGTGAGACAATGAGAAACAAGAACAAAATGTCCCTAAAACATATGCATGAGGCAATTTTTCTTCCCTTCTGCCATGGCTTGCCGACGGAAGTGACATATCAAATGTATTTCATGATATGATTTATTACCACTGGTCATTCCTGTAAATTCAAACAATATGTTTTTCACACAATGAAAAAACAATAGCACGTAAATATGTGGGTGTGCATTTGTTCTGAGCATAGACACAAAATATACAGTGAATGTATTAAACCAAATCACTTGTCCTTGAGAAGGAAAATGTGCTGTCAGCCAAGGGCCATGTGCACATTAGACAGTTGTTCACAGGAGGGCTGCTCCTAACACACCCAGTCCAAGAGAATGGGAATTATTTGGACCATTTCTTCAAGCTGTGTTTTTCTGGTGCGGTTGTTTCCTTTCTTTTCTTGTCTCCCTTTTAGCACATTGAAGAAGGACACCAGGAGCCTCCATGCTGCTCACTCTATTTTACTACAAGTTTTGCAACAGTTTTGTTTCTCCTGAAGTTCCAATTAGCTGAAGGCCTGTGATTGTGATAAAATGTCAGCATTTATTTTATAGAGAAAAAGGAGGTTTTAAGTCCTGTAGCTGCAGAAAGCACTTCAAAATAAGATCCTTCTGGCCTTAACATGGATGAGAATAAAGCAAATGAAGTTCAGAAATTATTACAAAATTGTGAGTGTACATCAGTCAAATTAATTTTAGAGAGGAAAAGAGAATAAAATTAATTTATCATTTTTAAACACTGTCATTGTAACTGTATTGTAAGCCATTAGAAAAAGAAGATCCAGAAGAAAGCAAATCTGAAAAGATGCTGAAGAGTTAAGGACATAGGAAAAATGAATGGCAGCCAGGGACTGATAATGAACACTGGGTACAGAAAGGGTTTGTATTCATGTCCCAGTCAATTACTCTGATCTTGTTTCTAGACTTTACCATCCTTAAAATAAAGCAGAAAACTTACTAATGTCCCAAATAAAACCTTGAAAGAAATGGTGAAGTAGCATGAGTTAAAGGAAGAAATAGTTGAGAGGCTTTTTGTCAAGTATCTCGTCTGGCGCAGGAAAAAGAAAAAGAAAAAGCTTTTAGATTGTTCTGGGAAGAAATGCAAGGTACCTTTACTCTGTGCATTTTCCCCTTCAGTAGACTAAGAGAGGAAGGGTAGGCTGAGAGGAAGAATCACATTCTTATGCCAGTCAGTGCAATATTAGACTGAGGCAAACTTCTACTTTTTTCCAGGCATTCAAGTGCCTTTCTTACAAATATGCAGGCATAGGTTTGAGAAGTGATGCTCTCCAGATATTAATTTCTCATTGGTGCATCCTGAAGTTTCAATTCATCGTTGGAGAGGCAGAAAACTTCTTTTTAAAATCCACTGTCCAGAACATTGTTCTGATATTTTACAGGGAAAGGAAATTCACTTTTCATGAATGAGGAGAAGAATTGCCTGATTTTGATACTTATTTTTCATTATCCATCTTTTAAGGTCCACTAGTATTGGTGCACAAGGGTTGGTCATGTAGTTAAGTCTGTAGCACTAAGAAATAGAGATTGCTGGCCTATGGCACATGAGGGAAGCAGTAAGGAAGTACTTCTCACTAGCGGCCAAGTAATCAGAACGCACCCATGATTTTTTTTCACACTACTAAATTTAGAGAAGGAATGTGAAAAACTGGCTTCCTGGGTGTGGTGTACGCACTGAGGCACAAAATAAAGTGTGGATCAGACAGAGATCATTCACTTTCCTGCTTTTTAGCCTGGGCTGCTAAAAGAGGAAGTTTGTTTTTGCATGCTGTCCTGTGTCTCTGCTCTCCTTCTGTTTCCCATTAACATCTGAACCCATGGGTCAGTTTTAACTAAACAGAAAGACAGAACTTTTCCAAGATTATTTCAGTTCTACAAGTTCATGTTACTGACAGCTGTTTGGGGAGAGATACTCAAATAAGTACTACTAACCCAGGAAAACTTTGGATAATTTGTCTGTCTGTCCACAGCTGTGTATGAGCAAGTAATCAGCAACTTGCTGCTCCACATTCACCCAGTCCACCCTCACAAGGATATGGGAGAAAGAGAGGGGCAAGGAAGAGAGAGGAGAAGCAGCAAAATAAATTTTCATGATAGTGTACAAATATAAAAGGAATCAGTCTCCAACACAGCAGCAGCTTACCAGTTTTTTTATTCAATTTTATATTCCCTTTATTATGTATATAGTAATGAATCTTCTACAGAGATTGGGGGTTTTAACCAGAGTTTTAGAAGAAGCTCCTCTTCTGAAGCCCAAGATCTTTACCGTGTTGGCTCTGGAGAAAGACGAGTTTGGTTTTCATGCTTTTTATTAAAAGAACAACATCTTTAAAATGCTGATCTTAAATCAGTTCATAAAAGAAACATATGGGCACAAAATCTATACAAGGTCTCTGTAGTCTTTCTATTGACAATGGTTATAAATATTTATTTTTATTTTACAAATAGTAAATAGTATTAGATAATGCCTAATTACCTTAGGGTAATGCCTGGTCAATTCTTATTTGTGTTGTGTGTGCTGTCATGACTAGATTAGGAATTCAGAAGACACCCTCTGCATCAGAATATTTCGGAAGGAAAACTGGGAAAGGTGGCACTGTGAGTTAATAACTCCTTTCAGCTTTTGATGAGGATTATTAAAAATGAAGGGGAATGTGGAAATTTGGACTCAGTTTAAATTGAAGTATTGAGGGGGAAGGAAAAAGTGTTTACCACCTGTGGTTCAGGGTAGGGAAGCACACTCAGAGATGGCTGAGAGCATTAGATTAGTGACTGCAGTGATATCTAGGGAATTTTAATTTGTATAATTTATTCAATCATTAATAAGGAGGACTAGAGTTTCATGTAGAACTCATTTTTATATCAGTATGTGTTACAGGCAACTCAGCAAGGAAAAACTTCAGACTGAATTTTATTAAGTAAAATGGATATGGTAAGTACCGTGATCATTAGGGATGGGTTTTGGATACAAATACAGGTGTATTAACATGTAAATGTTCCAATTTAATACAATCAGAAATGTATTAAGGGAAATAGATTGGCAGTGTTTATGAGCAAAGCACTCTTGAGGACAAAAAAAGAGAATACTTTGCAAAAGGATTGGGAGGAAATACTGCAAAGCAAAACCTGAAATATAAATTATTTAAAGCCTCTGTGGATGAGTGATAAGTTGTTAAGCTAATTGCAAGTAACAACAGAGAAGTGAAAAACCTCACAGAGTCAAAAAGTTTGGTACAGATATAATGTTAGAAGAAACAGAGGAAGTGTAGAAAGGAGTATTTATAGAATGAGATAGAAAAATGAGTTTCTGTTGCCTGCCCTGGAGGGACGCTGGGGGGTGAAATATTCCTGTGATGGAGCTGCCCCCAGTGAGTGGAGGATGAGGCAAGAAAAAGAAGTAAAATTAGTAATAAAATAGAAAATGCAAGAGAAATTTAACCTTTTTTATAACCTAGAGTCCTTGGTTACAACATTGCTTTCAAGTCACTGGCTTCCTTGTAAAAACCCAAACCAACATAAGGAAGGACTGATCTAAAGCATCACAGCACTACTGTGTCTGTCCCAGTCAGGGATGTGCACCTCTGGGCAACTCTTTGAACTGAGGTTCTTAGACATCTGGAGATTAAAACCAAAAAACAATATTTTGTGTGGTAAAGATAGCTTTCTCCCCCAAAAGGGGAGGAGAAGTTGATCCAATTGTTGCTGGGAACAAACACAAGACAGGAAATATTAGAGGTCTACGTATTTTCCAACATGTTGTTAAAAAAACCCAATCCCACTCAGCAGTTGGAATGCATATAGGGAAATATTGAATGTCAAACTACTGGAAGGACATAGGACATAATCTCTTTAGTGCCTGACAAATTTTTGCATGAGTCTTTTTGTCTCTTTCCTATGATTAAAAAAAAAAGATGTTAAGCATCTATTAAAAATGGATTTTCCAGGGTTGTAAGATGACAGATAAAGTTGTCAAACTATAGCAGAGAACACAGGTACTTCTCATTTCTTTGCCACATCTAAGTTGCTTTACTAGTGCTGGGCGTAAAGTGGAACACAACAGAAACATTTTCTGTCATTCTCTTTTTTGATTTTTTTTTCTTTTTTGAAACAGCATGCAATATAATAAGATGCAATATCCAGAGACAAAAGTGGGATGTGGAGGAATTGGTAAAATTCCTATTTATTTCCAAAATAAGGTTGAAGGGTATTCTTGACAGGGGCACAAGCTCTTCCTCCCTGTTCTCCAGGTTCTGTGACCAGGAGTGTGTTACTTGGGATGATAACGAATCTTGAGGTTATCTCTGCTGTTTTCTTAGCCAACTTCTGGACAGCACCTTACGGTTACTGGAAATTAAAAATTAGTTAATGAAACACGGTCTATGTTGGAAATAAATAAATAAAATAGTGAATTAGAAGAGTGTGTACTATATTGGATAATTGTGTTAATATCTTGGCAGATGTCTTGCTAATGCTCAAATCAAATTAAATCATACTTAGGAGGGATTTTCCTTTAATCTTAGGAGAAGCTTCAGCTGCAGCCTTGTAAGAGAGGCTTGTGAGCTGTTTCTGTTCTGGCAGTAAGCATGTTCATATTTAATACAAAAATACTAGGAAAAAAATTGTATTTTTGAAGGAAATAACTAGGAAATATAGGCAATGAGTAAGGTCTTTGCAATTGGAAGGACTGAGGGAGAGCCAGAGAAAGTTCTCATTTGAAAGGGGATGAGGGAAGTGTTTTATGAGAGTTTAATTCTGGTATTCCAGATGAAAATTATGAAAGCTCAATTTGCCTATTGTAATCTAAGTTTTAGCTGTGCGGTAGACCTTGGGATTGCTATGTTATGACCAAGAAATGAGGAAAATTCTGCATCGCTCAGATGTGAATTTTCCAAGGTTTTAGTACCCCGATGACAAGCCAATGCTCTTCACAGAATTATTCAAGCCGCCCTCACAGCATCTTTTATCACATTTGTCTGCTTCACTGGTGCTTGTGCTCACTCTGTCATTCAGCTCATGTCTGTGCTGCAGGTGATCAGCAGGCAGCGACCCGAGCCTGCCCTGGCTCCATCCCCCTCCCAGGCTGGAGCCTTCCTTGCAGCACAGCCTGGGGCCAGCGGGGCCGTGGCCACGAGGGAGGGATGGTGACCTCCATCAGAGAGCTGGGAGCCTGCTGCCGTGTGTCCTCAGAGGAGAGGTCTCCACAGCAGGCGTGCCGAGTGCTGGGCTTCTCAGTCACCGGGAGGTGGATTCCTGTGGGGAAAAATAATAGTTACGTGGCTTGCAGTGCCCCAAATAAATGGTTGTGACAGCCTTCAGTGCTTCAGGCAGAAAACGGCAGCGTGCTGCTGCTCTGAAATCCTGCTGTCAGCTAGGCACACTGCTCCTTTGGACCCCTGCATGCCTTGCAAAGGTGGCAGGAATCCTGGATAGAGGACAAGATCCTGACTTAACTCAAACATAAAAGATGTGTGAGGCATAGAAGCAGGGGCGAGTGACCTGGGGTGAATATAAAGACACTGCCCAGGTGTGCAGAGACAGGGCTGGGACAGCCAAAGCTCACCAGGAGTTGGACCTGATGAGGGATGTGAATGGCCGTAGAAAGGGTGTCTATAGGTAGTTAAACATGAAAATGTCGATCTGTTGCAAAAATGGCACAGGGGACCTGCTGACAGGACACGTGGAAGATGGTGAGGTTCTTTCTCAGTGCCTTCTTCACCTTGATCTTCACTGGTAAGTTTTGCTCATTGAAATCCCAGGCCCCTGAGGTATGAAGGAAAGTCTGGAGCAAGGCAGACTTACTCTTGTTGAGGAGGACCTGGTAAAGGAACACCTGAACAACCTGGACATACACAAGGCCCTGGAACTTGATGGGATAAAGCCAGGAGGTGCTGAGGCAGCTGTCCCATGTCACTGCCAGTTTTCCCTCCATTATTTGTGAAAGGTTGTGCTGATGGATAAGACTTCTGAGAACTGGAAGAAAGCAACTGTCACCTCTGTCTTCAAGAAGGAGGATGCAGGGAACAACAAGACACTCAGCTTCAATCTTTCAGAAATCATTTCCAGACAAGGTGATTTGGAAATCACCTGGATTCATGAAGGGAGAATCAAGCCTGACCAACCCAAGAACCTTTCATGATGAAGTGACAGACTCAGTGAACAAGGGCGAGCAGTGAGTGTTGTTTATCTTGACTTCAGCAGGGCTTTTATCAATGTGTGTTGATTATATATACCTATATAAAATGTATATAATTACCTGGTTGAGGAAGTAAAGAAGGCAGAGTCAGACTCTTCTTGGTGTCTCCTACTAACAGGTCAAGAGGCAACAGGCACAGACCGAAATACAGCAAATCCCATGTAGCCATAAGAAAACACTTTATTTTGTCAGAGTGGTGGTTGGACTGTCACAGGTTGCCCACAGAGGCTATGGAATCTCCATCCTTGGAGATATTAAGAAGCCAACTAGACGTGGTCCTCAGGAACCCCTGTAGGTGACCCTGCTCCAACCAGGGTTTGGAGGTGCCTTCCAGTCCCCGTAAGTCTGTGGTTCTGTAATACAGCAAAGACATACACTGGTTAAAATAACTTTTGTTTCTACCTTCAGCAGCCTTATAAACTCTTAAAGGGAATGTATGACAAATACATGAATGAAACCTTTTCATAATTAATTTTGGAAATTTTTTTTGTATAAATGGAATAAGGTGTCTGCAATCAAAAAAGGCATGCATGTTTTTAAGAGCTGGAAATAAGGCTGAAAATTCCTGTGTTTAAAAGTTTCCATGCTGTCATTGCAATAAATTAAGTTTCTAATTAAACACATGCTCACATACACACTCTTGGATAGGAATGCTATGCTTGATCAATAGCCCCAGGCAGCATGGTAGTAGGCAGAATTATAGCAAATGGAACTGGATGAATGGGTTTACTTAATGACCACAGTATGATTTATTTCATTGGTGGGAAAGGGGGTAGGAAGACATCAAATTGCTAAAAATATTACCCGAGCAAATTAAGATATCATCTTACAGGAGATAGATTCCCCAGAGATCCCGTATGGGTACAGTAGATCAGACCTCAAATCACTGTAAAAGAATCGTACTTGATGAAAGTGTGTCAGCTGATCTGCATTCAGCTTGTTTGCCATTTATAATTAAGAAGGCTTTTTTGTTATATTTCAATGTAGATGGCTTAACCGTGAACAATTGCTGACTTAATCCTCCCATTTTCACAGTGTCATGATTTTAGCTGTTGGAGGAGTCTTGGTACAAGGAACAAAATTAACGCAGATAATTCCCCATACAGTAAAACAGATGCAAAATACGTCTTTGAGTAAAGCTGCATGGAATTTGATTTTTTGACCACAGCCCCCTTTTTATTTGGCATTTTCACTCAAAGTTGAAGCAACAGCCCCTTCAAGGCGTGCCGGTGTGGGAATGTGCTGGAATCTTCTGGTGGTGAGTCTGGGACTGGCAGCTATGTGCTTGTCCGTGCCACTGGGGATCTGTCACTGACCCCTCTGACCAGTTACTTACCTTGCCAGTGAAGCCAATAAACCCAACCAGAGCTGAGACACAGCGAGAGAGAGAGAATGCAGTATTCTGAGTTTTGTCTTTGTTGCAAATAAAGGCTTGTGTCATACGGCTTATGACCCAAAGTGAGCCAAAATTGAAAGAGCTGACAAAACTAGCAGCAGAAGAAATCTTCTTCGGTCCTCCAAAAATACACTCAGACACATATATTAATCTTGGTTCCGGCTATTTTCAAATGTTCCTTCAGTTTCTCTTTCTCTCTACTTATTTATCTGTGAAAAATGCAGAAACTGAATATAAATCAGGTTTTGACTTTTTCTGTAATTGTGCTTTTCAAAGGAGATAATTAAATTTCTGCCTCTTTGGGGAAAGGTCAGCATGTTGGGGTAACAAATATTCGTATCTCTAGGGCATTTGCCCTTATTAGCCATGAATCACTGTTTCATAAGCTTGGAGCCTTGGCTAGAATCCATCTAGCCTGAAATACTTTGAAAACCAATGAATTAACTGAGATCCACTTTAATAGTTCAACTTTATTACTAATTAACCTGTATATGCCCCTGTTTGTTATGCTGTGATTCAGAAACTAACACTATGGCTATTGTCTAGACATATATTAAATGTACGGTGCTACTTCTCCATTTACTTTAAGGATTTGTTGCTATGCTGATCACTTGTTTTGTGCACAAGTTAAGGCTGTAGACAGTCTAAAGAGGTTAGTGAAGAAGCCTTTGAAAGGCTCATGGTTGACTTGATGTTGGCCTCCAAATCAACTGGCTCATCTGAGGGATACAGCCTGCATTTTTGATGCTGGAAAGCTTAGTCACAAGCTGACAAACAGAGCAACTGGAGGAGAGCACAGGGTTTGTGTCTTTTTTTTATTTTATGCAATTATTTTTGTGATTTGAACTCGTAATTACAGTTTCTATTCAGATTTTTAACAACTTTTAAGCTTTTAGGATGGCAAAGTTGCTTTTTTTTCTCACCTGCAATTTCAGACCAAAGTATCATGACCAATCTCTATGTTCTTGTGACTTGGACCAGATGCATAAAACCTCTCCAGGCCTTCTGATGTTTGCTGTGATGGAGTTGGAGCTGACACCAAGCAGAGAATTCCGTATCCATACTGTTTGAAAACAGCTGGCACTCAATCACCCTGTGGGCAGCGGGAGCAGCCTGGAGCAGGGCTGCAGCTGAGAGCCCAGAGCATCGTGCTGGCCCAACTTGAAGTATGGTGACAGAAGCATGGCTTTGTGTGTCTTTGCCAGAGAGCCTTTGCTCATCTTAAGTCCATAGACCTATCATTATTTAATGTGAAGTTTAGGTAGTCAAGTGTCACTCAGTCAAGTGACCCCCACTCAGCTTCATCCTTGGCAGCAGGAGGTCACTAATTGTCATGGGGTTCTACTTCAGGACTCTGAGACATGTAATTATTTGACCGCTTAGCCTAACTTAAAGCCCACTGAAATTGGAACTCTGAGTTGTCCTCACTTCTCTCACTTGTTGAGACTCATCCTTAGAAGACGCTTCGATGTTGTGTTTGTGCAAAGCAAGAAAAAATACATCTCCTCCTATTCTGACCCTCATTTCCTCTGTGGGTTAGCCATTAACATATGCTTCCCCTAGTAAGAGGTTTAGATGTTTGAATCTTTCCTTTCTTCTTGGACATTTTTGATTAATTACTCCACATAAGACTTTAAACCCTGGTCTTTATGGTACTCTTCAGCCTTCATCCTTCCTGCTGAAACAGTTCTATGTGGTGTAGACCAGAGATGAAGGGCTGTAAGCACACTTCTTGTGCCTTGCTATGAGAGTATTTGCTGAGAAGTTTAGGCCCCTCTTGAAAGGCCAGCACAAGTTTAAGCAGTTTAAGTATGGATTATAGCAGGAGGAGTAACAGCGTCTTTTTTTTTTTCTAGGCAAGTACCCTAAGAGTGAACATATTGGGTAACGTTTCTGTTCAGGTGCTTGTTCACCCTCTCCTTCTGCTCTACTTAATATGGTATATTAAAATTATATTTAATATTAAAATGGAACAATCACAATAAGAGGGTGTGAGAGCATCTGCTCTCACAAAAGCCTGTCATATACTGGTTCAAACCTTCACCTGCAAGGCGAGAGGAGTGGATTTGTAGCCCTTCAGAGGAAGGAATTGAAGCTGGGGACATTAAACTTATATGTGTGAGAGCTCTTTCATGCAGGATTTCTGCATTAAATGTGACAGTAACACATAGTTCATACAAAGAACTGAAAATTTTGGTAATAGAGAACAAATAAAAGTGTGAGTGTGCCTAGTCATGCAGAGGAAGCAGATGTTAGCAATGAATTAAATTACAACTCCAGCACAGGTGTATTCTGTCTTTTTTTTATTTGCTATCGATCTTCAGACCACATAAAGCAAAAGCTTTCTCAAAGTAATTTAGTATTTTTTCAAGTTCTGCCAAAGATCTGACAAAATGTAATGAGTCTCTGATAATAGGTAAGTGTGACTTTATCCAAACACTTAAAATGATCCTAATGTATGACATTAACTGGGCCATAGGAGCTGCCTAAAAGAATATAGGTCTGCTCAGGGGGAGCACAGGAAAATGTAGGTAAATTTCGGAGAAAATGTTGTACTTGTGACCTCACAGAAACAAAACCTACATCAACTTATTTAGAGCAGATCAACAGAAAACAAAAGTTGGTGCAAACCAACAGGTTTATGGAGCCTGATATCCTGTATGCAAAAGTGTCCAGAAACAATTGCTTCAGAGAATGGAGCAAGAAAACCTGAAATAAGAAGCTGTATAGGAAAAAGGCTTAGTCATCTTTTCTAACCATACCAATAATTTCACTATTTCAATTCCATTTTCAGTAGCTGTGCCTTCTATATGTAAGGAGAAAAGGTGAAAAGAAATCTTGATGTATACTCTACACAATTTATTATTTTGTTTGTTTTTATTACTTCTCCTATAATTTATCTCTGCTCAAAGATTAATGCTCTCCAGCCATCTTTCCCAGAAGGAAAATAGAAATGGATTTTTCAATTTAAAGAAGCAAACAAACCCAAATCTTCCTCTGTGAAGACAGCATTGGAAGTATACATAACTGATGCCAAGTAAACGGAGTTAAAAAAATAATCATCTCAGCTACACTTTTGTGACTGGAAGGCCTTCAGTATACATGAGCATCTATACATATTTATATTTATGTACTTAAAGAGAAGTGTGGCGGGGAGGTGTTTGGTTCTGTTTAGGCGGGGTTTTTTTATTTGGAGTATAACCTGAAGATTTTCGATAAACCCATAAAAACTTTTTATATTTGAACATTGCATAGTGAAGCCCAATAAAATGAAAGAATTCTTCCTAATGGAAGTTTTGCTATGCAGATGAAAAAGGAAGGATCGGAAGAGTGTTTTTCTCTTTAAAGACATCCTTAGCAATGCATAGCTGGCTTTCAGTGGTGCTAATTTAATATTTAGAGTGCTCTGATATGTAACTATGTGATGCTGTCATTCGAAGGTGTAGCAACTCACTGAACTTGGTGCCATAAGCCCTATCCCTCACATTCGCTTGGGACTGGACTCTCTCTTACACTGCTGGGAAAAAAGGGGGAATAATGCCACAGATTTTTGGAGGATTTAAGGAAATGAAGAAAGTAAAGACAACAGCCCATCAAAGTTTGAAGGAGCTCTTTTCAAATATTCCCACGGGATTTGTATCTTTGTAGACCAAGGCAGACTCAGAAGTGTGTTGTGTTATAAGTTAATGATCTGTTGGAAGAAAAGAAGAATAAACATCAACAGTCATAAATCCAATTTTTTTTTTCTACTATTTGAATGTTACTTCCTTGTTGAAAAAAAGGCTACATTTTTTTGGCATTTAGGTGCTGGAAAAAATTCTCTAACAGTAATGTTTTTCCACCCAAATTTTTACATAATGTTTTCTTTTAAAGATTTACATATATAATTTAGGGTTGACTTTTATAACTTTCTCTGTCCACCCAATCCTCTTCCTATCAACACTAGATGTGTTGAATCACTTCATAAGGTAAAAGCCATAATTTTCCATTTTGACTTTTCAAGTAGCTCTCTGACAGTTACCTTGATGAAATTATGCAATCTAGGATATTTTTCCAAACCCATGTCTGCTTTTTGGATTATCCTTCAGGGCTCCATTGTGCTAAAGTAACCAGTGTTTTCTAACAGCTTTCTGTAACACCTCCAGGGAAATGAAATGGCTTTTCATGTCTGAAAAACAGTCCCAGCTCCTTGTCCTATTGCCCTTGCCATGAGACAGGGCTTTGGCAATGCCTGTCAAAGCAGCCTTGTCTATGGTATCAGAATTATCGCTGTAAAAGCTGCCAAATTTTTTGATCCTGTTGGCTATGGGCATTTATATTACCTTGTGGGGATGTATATTTTTTCAGCGTATCCTTCATCTTAATAGAGTGGGATAGCTTATGAAAGCCAGCTTGACATTCATCGCCACACAGATTTTTTTCCCCTTTGTCCACCAATAATATCTTTGTGATGGCAGCAGGAACTGTTTACATAAGAAAAGAATTGGAACATATTCATGATTTTGTAGGTACTTAGGGCAGTAAGTCCTTTTATTTGTTGGAAGCAATAATATCAGGCATGCCCCTGTAAGAGTTCCTACTCCTGCCATTTTAGGCTTACAAACTAACAATTCTTTTGTCCTGTATAATTCCTTCATTTACCTTGTTTATGGCACAGGGCTGAAGCCTAGAAACTGAAATGTTCATCAATGGCCTAAGCACCGAGTGTTTAAATCCGACCCTTTCTGATAAAATGCAGATGAAGAGATGGCTTTCCCTGTCAATCTAACAATAAAAGCATTCATTCTGAATGCAGGAAATGCAGGAACATGTGTTTCAGCATCATCCCATGTGTATCTAACTTATTGGGCCACAAAACATTCCTTCAAATGCTTGCTACTCTGTTTTAGTACACACTGGAATGTCAGTCTTGACTACTTCTTTACCATCCCTTTACATTTTTCTAATGATCTTTTATTCTGTCTTGCAAGGATTCAATTATTTCATGCACACTGAACAATTTCAGCAGTGGAACTGCCTCACATGCAATCTCCTGAGCCAGGCCACATCAAAACAGGGCTTGTAAAGTCTGACAGCCGTGTTGCTTGAGGTTGCCAGCATGTTCAGAAGGGAGTCCTGTGTCTGGCTGCTGACTGTAGTTATCCACGTTGTTCTGATTTTGCCCCTTAGCTTTCAAAGACAAGGTACAGGGCCTGGGGTTTATGTATTCTAAACTGGTGGGTCACTACAGCTGTAGTAATGGCCTGCTGACACCTTTGTGTCACAGAGGAAAAACATATTTAAATGGTAGAAAAGTATTCAAGTAGGTGGGTGGAGAACACTTAATCCAAATGCCCTGGATCATAGATAAATGCTCTGTTGCTATGCTGTTGGGCGAAAGCATTCCCTTCCACATATTTTCAAACCTTTTTATGTTGGGATGCAAGCAGTCAGTACAGTTTTGCTCTTAGCTGCTTTTCCACTAACAGTACTTCAGGAATAAAGTTGAGGAATTTTTGAAATCCCAGCTTTGAGCTTTGTAGTTTTCTTGGGTTTTTGCCCCCAAAATGCTGTTGTGGATTTAGACTCTAGTGAACAATATAAGTGAGTAACAGTCCCACTGAATCAAGAGTGATGAGCCTGTATTTAGGGGAACAATTTCTTGGCTTTGCTATCCCATTCTGTGTATTAGGGAAGCCAAATCAGTGTTTTTAAACTGATTTGTCACAGACCAAGGAACAGAGTAAGATCCAGATCCTGCTACTTCAAATCTGTCTCCCTCTGATACCTTCCTTAGACATTTTAATTAATATTCCTAAATCCTTGAAGATAAATGAAAGAAATCATGTCCTTTTAAAGTAAATAAATAAATGCAGTATTAGAATTTCCAATTGTCTCCATTAAGAGCAAGCAGATGGCTCATTGTAGTACTTTATTTTGTTATTTACAGAACAGCTAGCTTGTACTACAGTATCTCTTCATCTCCAGAATTTCCCTTCCAAGATTATGTATAGGCTCTGTCTTACTAGTAATATTTTAATTCATCACCATATATTTAGCAAACTCCTTCTTTTATCACTTGATGACAGAAGGGATTTTTTTCTCTGACATTTATTGCTTTTTAAACTGTATTTCTGGTAGGGTGCCAGGTTTCTCCCAAAATATTGTAAATAAATGTGAGTAATACAGATTTGGATTTATGAAGCATAATGGTTGGATGCTTTAGCTGTGAAGAGATGCTTTATCATAGTCCACCAATATGTGGGGGAACTTTTAAGACTTGCTTTCCTGCTTTATTTTACTACAGTCCTTATAGGTTTTAAACCAGGTTGCTCTGAGACTTGAACACAATAATAGTAACCAATCTGACAGACACACAGTGTGAATAAAATGCTTAATTATATACAGGCATTTTAACACTGATACATTCTACACACATAAAATAAAGGCACCTTGAAATAAAACTCTTATCTCCCTCACCTCACTTATCTACTAATTACATATAAACTCACGCAATACAAAAAAAAAAAGATTCCTGTATGTGTATCATTAAGGAATATGAAAGAAGGTCTTGTTATCTTCCTTCATGCTTATCTGTAAGGCTCAGTAATGCTCCTATCTGTAAGAGTATATACTCTCTCTATATGTGTGTGTTCATACAGAGTTTATATATACAAATATAGCTCCCTTCAGACTCTGAATGATTAATACAGTGGCTGGGGAACTGTTCTGTATTCACACTTTCTGCATTCAGAAATTCTTTATATGGAAAGCCCCCATTTCTTCCTTTGTAGGCACTGCTTCATGAGACCATGAAATCAATCCTGCCACCCTTTTGGTTAAATCTGGATACAAAATGAAAAATTGCCTCTCCTCTAATATCCTTATTCTCTTTCAGTCATTATTTCACAGCTTGGACCATTTATTTTTTTTTTTTTATATGGTGGATTAAGTATGCTGATAACAAAGTTTGAAAAAATGGTGGCTAAGCAAAACCATCACTCCTTTGCATCACATTCCTTATATTTTTTGTGTGGTGATACATTGTGTGGTTTACCTTGAAAAACATGAACAAGCTTTAGTCCTTAAAAAAAGCGAGTGCCTGGGAAGAAAAAGGGATATTTGTAATCAGTAGAAAATAAAGCTCCTGCCCAGCAACATGTGTAACATTTCCCTCCCACTCATGATGTAGGGCTAGTCAACCTGTGAGCTCAGTGTGCTGAAGATGAACAGTACCAGCTTGGGCTGTGGTGGGTTCTGATGTAACCAGTCCGAGAATCTGGATTTCCCCCGCTCCTGCCCCAGGGAAGAATAAAGGGCCTCTTGTGCTGCCCGCTGCAGCAGCAGGGGCTGGCATCACTTCTCATCCACTTAGAGGCCATATGCCACACGTCAGACATGATGTAGGAACGCAGGCAGCAGATCCCTTATCTGCTTTCCATTCTGATATTTAATGATTTCTCAGTGGATCCAAATGTTGCATAAGACTTCCAAGAGAGGAATGACCCAGATCAGAGAGATACCATCCGGGAACGTTTCCCAAGTGCCTGTTTCATGGGGATGGGAAAGGAAGCAGATGTTTTCCATCAACAACTAATGCTGAAGAGCTACTATTACTCCCTCCCTAACCACAGGCTCTGTGCCATAATCATCTACTCCCTTCTTCTGCTTCTATAGATGTAACAGCAGCATGTAATAATTCAAATTCTGTCTTGTTGACACAGCTTGCTTCAGCTGTACAGAAAGCAAGTTGTTTGTTCATCAAGTCTGTGGACACATCAGCACTTTACAGAGCCTGAGAGGAGTTGCTGCTCTCTTGATGGCAATTGCCTGCTGTCATCCAAGCCTCTTGGTATTCTGTGGCAGCACACTGGAATAGCCACACCCAGTAAATTTCTGTCAGTGTGGCATGATTATTTTTGTTAGGCAGGATCACAATTTTCCCCTGAAATATTTCCTGGAATAATCCATCTTAAAAAAAAAAAAAAAAAAAAATCTTTTTTTTCCTGTTAATTCAGGAAGCTGATCTCAAAATTGCTTCTTCATTTGCCTTGAGTAATTGTGCTGGTATGAATTTGTAGGGCAATTGTAGGAATTGCTTCAGCTGGGTCTGTGTCACTGATGGGGAATGATCTGTCATCCACATCTGGCTTTGTAGAGAGTGAGGATAACAGGTATTCTTATCAAGTGGGAGACTAATTGAATAAATATGAGGCCTAATGGATTACATTGGACTTAAAATACAGACGTGTGGAAGAATGTCCCATAGAGAATATTAAAGATCAAAAAGAGTGGAAAAAAAGTTAAATGGCATCAGTATAATAAAAGGGGACTAGCTCACCTTTTGGTCAGAAAAGGGTTAGCTGAGGGACTAAAAAAATTAATTTTTGAATACAAACATGGTCAAGATGTCTATTCTGTGAAGATGAGCACTTTAATACTCTGTTTGGACAATTTAGGTAATATGTAGCTGTTATATATGTCCTCTCCTAGTGCACAGCTGTAGCTGTTCCGAACTGGAAAGCAAAATCCTTAAAACCTCTCCCTTTGCAAGCTCACAGAGACCTGCCACTCGTAGAATCCTATGGAATCATGGAATCGTAGAAAAGCCCAGGTTGAGAGGGACCTTGAAAGGTCCTCTTGTCCAATCTTTCATAGGAAAGGGAGCCCAGATCAGATTATGGAGTCCTTTCCAATCACACCTTGAAGACCTCCGGTGATGGGTAGTCCACCAGATCCCTGGGGAGGTTGTTGCAATGATTGATAATTCTCACTAAAAAAATACTCTCTTACAACAAGAACAAAACTTATTTAAGATGTCTGAAAAGTTCTGTAGTACAAAGCTTTGTTTGTTTTTTGTTTTTTCCTATCAAAAGGCTGCATGGACACAGCTGTGGCCTAGGCTCTGCTTAAGGTCAATGAGCCAAAGTTGACCCTGAATTCCTAGGAATCCTTGTCCACAGTGTAGGCAATCCTGAGGTCACTTATATAGGGGATGATACTATTCCTTCCATAGTGAGAGTTCTGGAAAACATTGAACTCACTATGAAAGTCACTATAAATATGAAGAATGTGAGGCTGAGGAATGCCATAGGATGGTAAAACCTTCAGAAAAATAAGGGATCCTCTTCTCTGCAACTGCATTACGTGTCTTGGATACCAACCATGAAGAACAAGGAAGGATGATTAGTATTTTAACAAATCTAGAATAAATCTAAACCCACCATCTAATGAAAAAGTGAAGGAAAGGATGCTGAGAAAGGAAGGATATGAGGGGAGGTTTTATCATAGAGAAAAGGAAAAGAGTATGTAGATGCTCTCTGAAGCAAAGCAGATGGGGTGAAGAAGGCTATGCCACCAGCTCCCTATGTTCATTTCAGAGGTCAGTTTTAAAAGGTAGGAATAAGGTGTGGAGGACTTTTTTCCCTCCTAAGACATAATCTTAGGAGACAGCAAGGAAAGGTGGTTGATGACACGGTTTGGTGATTTTTTTGCACGATTTTTGTTTTTGTAATATTTTCCCCTAGATTTAACCATTTCTTTGTCAGAATAGTTCTTCTTTCTAAATTTCAGCTCTTTTCAGGGGTGACAAATCTGTAACGTTCTTTTTTCTTGGGGATAACACTCCTCTGATATTTTGCAGGAAACCCTTGTAGGAGCAATGCTTATGGAGGAAGCTTCCCTCAAAACTATGAAAATTTGGAGATCAAATGCTAGGACTCCGGATAAATTCCCCCCAAGCACACATAACCCAGGACCTGCCTTGTAAAAGAAAGGAAAGAGGAGGCAGCCTCTCTGCTGAATACTCCCAAATTGCTACAGCTGATCAGTGCAAATTTTCTTTGGTGGAAAGATATGACAAGTGACAAGAGGGAGTGGAATGTTGCTTTGTTATTCTGATTTTTCACTGACAAACGCAGATCAGCAGCATGTGTGAAAGGAACCTCAGAGTCTATGAAACAGGAGAGAGCTCAAGATATGATGTATAGACTTTTTTTCTTGCTTCATGGGGCTGCTGGGATATGAAAATGCCATTTTGGAGAAAGCTAATTGCCTGTTCAGCAACTAAAAGCAAGATACCTTTGTTCGGTGAGTTACAATTCCCTGAAGTACACTGCAGTAGCAAAGCAGTAATTACAATGCAGCATGTCTTAAAAGAGCACCATTATACATTTCATGAAGAAAAGGGTAACTTAAGCATTGCTGCTCCCTGGTTAAAGAAAAAAGATTTAAAACATCTTGAGCATGATCTTGTGTGTTTTATGAATATAAATTTGTCTTCATGCCTATTTCTAATGTTAAAACTGTGCTTGAAGCTCACCTACACTTTTCAGACTTCTACCAGGCCAGGTTATAAGCTATTCTGTGCCGCTGTCAGCAGCCCAATAATATAAAACACATTTTTAATTTTCTTCCTTCCCCCCCGCCCCTTTTTATGTTTTTTTTTTTTTTTTCTTTCTCCAGCAAAGAGATATTGTCTCACCAGAATGGAATGACTTGTGGATAAGGTGGCCAGTATAAATTAAAGTGGGGTCTTTGGCTGAAGAAGAACAACGAATGTTCAGGAAAGGTTGGTGAAAAAGAGAAGTGTGAGCAGACAAAGGAAACCAGGCAGAATATACAAAAGAATATGGGTTTAATATATTTTTTGATATCCAAAACAGAGTGAGCATGGTTGCAGAATTCTGGAAATCATAAACACCTTAGAGAGTTAAGACTACCTCATAAATGGGAATAGGTAATTTCTTGGGGATTATTTATAAAGCAGACTTTAATTAAAATGTTAGTAAAGGATGAACATATGTTTTAATAAATAGTTCATTATTAAATGTTAAATAATCACTTACTGATAACTACTAGCATGCTATAGTTATTCGTTAACTAGTTATTTATTAACCTTTGGCAAATGGAACACTTTTTATGCAGTATAAAATTGCCAAAGGAAGCTGGAAAGAAAAAAGATATGAATTAGGATTTTGACAGAAATCAGTAAGGAAGGTAACTTGCACACCAGTTATGTTGTGTCGCATTATAGGTTCCATGCTCTCTCCTAACAACTATGTAATTTTCTCGTGTCTCCACGGCACATATTTTGTGACTTTTTCATTAAAAAAGCCAACACAAACCCAATAATCTTTTGCCACATAATACATTATTAGAAGAATCATAAGGAGAGAGGATAAAGGAGCAAGTTCAATAAATGCTGCAAAGCATACTACTGCTCCTGAATGTTTGTGTTGGATTTCATATGATGTATGAGAAGCTGGCATGTCCTGTGGGGGCTAGTTTACATTTTTTTTTAATGAAAGGTTACAGTACTATGGACCTATAGTTTATTTAGTTTTGCACTAGAGATGTAAATATTTATTAAGGCTTTGACTCATTACGTTTTGTGCAAACCTTGCACTCCAAATCTGTGTGATTCACAGTATACTGAACATAGAAATAATACCCTTAAATCACACCTGTCTGTGAAGAGAAAATTTGCCAGTTCTTTCACTCCCAACTCATCACTTTGCGACAGGCAAGGGAAAAAAAAAACTGAAAAAAACTTAGCTGCTACTTAGATATGAATTCACTGGAAAAATGTTCCTTTGTTAAGAAGTGCTTGGCTGGGATGGCTGGGGAAATGCAGAACTCAAAGGAGACGACCTGTTCTCGGTTCTTAGGTCACCTAGCCCCTTGTTTTGAAAAATAGCTGTATCCCTCCCTTTGTTTTACTATTTTTTATTTATTTGTCTGGGAGTTTTGGAGGCTTGTTTGTTCACTTGTTTGTTTTGAGAGAGAGGAGTTCACATTCTTTTATGTTAGGCAGATGAAAATCATGGCCTTATACTTCTTACTGCATCCATCTTTTAAACAAGTGTGTTTTCCACCTTAGTTTGTGATGAGCTTGACCCTGTCATACTCTAAAAATACTTTGATGAGTCTCTCTCTAAATAAAAAATTACAGCCTTTGCAGAGTTCAAGTGGTCTCAAGGTTATGCAGTGTTAATCAGCTTTGTGGTTCTTAATTCTATTTTCAAATTTGGCCGTAGTAGTCTTTCAATTCACTTTTGTGGCACTTGATTGATTTTGTTATTACCATTACAAGTCATGGGATCAGATAGCAGTATGTTGAACAGACATGCACCAACACCAGTCTGCTGAAACAGATATTGATCTGCATCAGTGTTTTTAGTCTAGGAAACTGTTTAAATTTGGGGGTTAAAATTACTCACTATGTATTTAAGAAAGATAAATGTATTACAAATATTTATGTGAATGCATATAAATATATAAAAATATGTATTTATTTATCTTTCTGTTAAATGAATTACAAATATTTATGTGAATGCATATAAATATATAAAAATATGTATTTATTTATCTTTCTGTTAAATGACATCTACTTATAGATCTGCACTGTTACCTTATGCCTCCAGATAAAACTATAAAGCCACTTTTCCCGAGTACAAGAAAATCCATCTTGAAACTTTAATTAAAGAATAATCTGTCAATGGCAAATTACCAGAGGATGGATATGTCACTCACAGTGTTGGCACGTCATTTCAAAGAACACAACTGAAATCACAGGAGAATAACAGATCTTGGTATTTGTTTGCACTTAACAGACAAGGGGAACAAAACTGATATAAAGCAATTTCTAGAGAGTTTCTATATTAAGAGATTAGTCTGAAATTCCTTCACTCTGAAAGAAAAAGCAGCACTAGAGCAAATCTGCACCTTCTGTGAAGTCTGTAAAACCTCTACTAAAACAAGTAATCACTTGACATGTTTAAAACTACTAGTTTGGTTTTTTAAACTGTGCTCATGAAGTCTCCATACTGGATGAAAGCCTGAGTAGCTTTGTATTTGACTTCATGGAAACAGTTCTTGTAACCTTATTTCAACTTATCTTTTAAAATAGTGCGAGAAGAGGCAGCTGTGAGGATGTGAGAATTAGGAGCTTTTTTCCCTCAGTTCTGTAATTCAAATAAATTAATCCTTACATCTTCTCCCTGGTCAGCTGCATGTGCATTTCCTTGCATATAGCCATTTACAAAATAGTGTCTCTATGTAGAGTTCCTATGTAAATGATAGCAAAAGCTCTTTAAACAAAATAAGTGATCCCATGAAATTGGGATTCTTTTTGTCCATGAGTTATTATTATAAGGTCTGTAACAAGATAGATTTCAAATGAGAGGCATATGACCTCATTTTAGCTTCTCCTGCTTAAGATAAAACACCAGCATAGTAAAAATCATAGTGAACCATGATTATCAGATTTTTATTCCTTCTCCACAAAGTAGAGTTTTACCTTTATCTCATCCAGGAGAACCTTGTAAATCAGGTGGGACAATACTTCCATCAGAATCTTATGGGAATTTCATATAACCTGAAAGCAACTTGCTGGCAAGACATAAACCTATTTTCTTGGGCTATCTACAGTCCCCTGATCACGTCATGCACACCAATCCCTTGGCTATAATCCTGTATGATTTCTGGTCACCATTATTTATTTTTAACTTTCTGTTGGGTTGATTGCCTTCTTTTTTTGATTGACAGATATGAACTTTTTTCTTATTTTTGACCCCTGAAACATATCCAACCTGCTCTACCCTTGCAAGGATGTTAAGTCTAAAATAAAAGCATAGAAATTCACATCTAAAGGTCAGAGCTACAATTCTATATTTAGACTCAGTTGGACTATATTTCTTTCAGGAACTACTTTGAAGTCTCAACCCAAAGGAATCCATTTAGTCTCTATCATGTCCTTCAGCACAAATGCAGTTGTATTATGTTTCTCCCAAAATCTATTCACGTTTTCTATATGAAGAAGGTATTGGAATAAAAAACTGAAATGTGATAAATCTAGTGAATTTCACTTTCTTAATTAACAGCAGTGTTAATCAGGTTGTTGATTAGACTGTTATTGACCAGACCATCCCAGTCAAAGCATTGACTGTCCAGCCACTGCTTACACAACTTTCCATCATGTTGGCCTCAAGCCCGTGGTGGACTTCAAGTCACAACCTTTCTTTTGGGTCATTCACAATGCACATGTGATATTTGTGGGATCAAAAGCACAGCAAAAGTGCAATGTTGGAGGTTGTCTGAGTTGATTGTATTCTGATGATTGCCTCCTTTCTTAGGTATTTTATCACATATTTTGGTACTTTCTGTACTGCTTTAACTTAATGGCACATAACTTTGTGATATTCTTCAAAAAGGAGTTGTTTCTTTCAGCAGAGGAAACCATAGATATTATTCTGGAATTATCAGTCCTTCAAACATCTACTCTTTTCCTATTGGTGATCTCTTCCTTTCAGTTTTGAGGATTCTTTCCAATCTGTGGCTTTCAGTGCAGAGGATGTTTAACACCTTGCAACAAATATTCCCTGTGTTTCAGACACCTGAGAGGACAAACAGCTTAGCTTTCTGAATCTTCTGTGGCTGGAAATGGGATGGCTTATTTGTAAGGTTTTGCATTTTTGTCTTGTTGATTCTTCTAAATTTCTTTATGACAGATTTCACTGGCTGAAGATAAATATATGTCTTTGCAAACGAGACTCAGTGTTTGGGGAAAATAGCCAAAACAGGACTTTTTTTTCCTGAATAATCTTTTGTTTACTTAATCCTCTTGAAAAATTGGTTTCAGGGTGAGAGTTACTTTTTACTTAAATTATTTTAATAGTAGTATCTTTATGTTGCATGTGCCACTATAAAAAGTCTTCAATAACAATCTCATAGTGCTTAAATAATTAATGAATTATGTGGGAAAGAGCTGCCTAATGAGGCCATTATTCCATTGCATGATGAACATAACAGACCACAGTTCTAGCAGACTAGGCACCTATTAACAGCAAGCTTTACTATGATCACTGGCTTTTGATTATTAGGAATTTTAATTTAACTATAAATAATAGTGTCAACACATATATTGAGAAGGATAAAATTAGACTTTTACATGAAAATAAGAAAAACTCAGAGCAGTGTATAGCATTTAGTATAAATGATTTGAGCTGGTAACATTTTGCTTCCAGGACTAAAATACCTTAATAGGATATAATTGCTTCTGTTAAGGATGTAGAAGAACTTTGAATGTGTAAATCAATACAAAACAAATAAGAAATACTGGTGGTCCTTCACTATGCAAAAAAGGCAAGCTACTATTTTCAGCTAAAAGCATTCTCATGGCTTATGATGAGTGACAGCACATAATAATGATGCCATTTATTTCTTGGAATCAAGATCAGAGGCTCAGGCTCAGGAGTTTTCATAGATCTTTTGTTAAGTGGCAAACAATTCTTAAGTTCACCTGTGCATTCAGAGATGCTTGTCTTCATTTAAAAATGCAGAGGTGAAAAGGAAAGGGATAGAAGCCATGGAAATACTGTATTGATTTTAGTGGCACACACTGTCCACCACGAACATCTCATATACAGAGTCACACCTAAATACACCTCGTTACCTCTCTCTGCAGGACAGACTCTGTCTCAGGCCCTTGGCAGTCCCATTTTCTTCTGTGAAATGTCTGTCTTGGAGTTGGCACAGTGGTAAGATTGGCTTATCTCATTCTCTCTGTGCAGCCCAAATACACTTTTTGCTCAAAAACTGAGGGATTGTCCCTTCCTTGGGGGCAAATTTTCTCTAGATGGATGAACTGTTTTCTGTTCCTGGGAACTATTTCCAAAGAGAATCATTTCAAACAGGTTACAGGAAAACATTAACTCTCAAGTCTGGCTGATTCCTTCGGGTGAGCAACTCTGTGTTTGCCTGTTGAAGTGAACACTTCTGTAGGGTCTCAAGTCTTGGAGAAGCCTGAGCCTGAGCTGCCCTTTACTCATATGCCCAGTTTCCTTCTGCCCACTTCCTTTCTGGTTTTTTTTTCTGTAAGAAGGGAAAAAATCAGTATAAAATACGTATCTGGATTGTTTGAATCTGAGCAAAATATTCTTTGGATACTACCTGGCTGTCTTCCTGTGTTGCTTTTCAACAATTCGTTTTTCCACCTAAGATGGCCAGTTACCAAGTTCAAGTATTTATGGCATGATTATAAAATGTACAGAGGGTTTACTTTTCCCTCTAGCTTCCATGAGGACTTTAGAAGTTTTGAAAATTCAAACTCTAGATTTTCTAAACTCGACAGATAAAATTAATGTACAGGGGAGTTTTGTTTGTTTGTTTGGGTTTTATGGTGGGGTTTTTGCCACAAGTGGTTTGCCCAAAGCTACAGAGGGAAATGATGTTACAGTCAGTCAGAATTCAAACATTTTCTTGAAAAAGATGTCAGAGTTTGAGATCCTGACATCTGGTCATCATTAACCATCACTGTTCACACATGATATTTTACTTAGACTGAACCAGGAGGCAGACAGTAATTTATATCCTGCAGCCAGTGGGAAAAAGTCTGGTAAAACATATAAGTGATCATGAATAGAAGGCTGTAGCAGGTTCAGCTGTGGGGTAAGGTAAGTGAGGAGACAGATTTAAAAAAGGAAATCACACTTTGGTGATTTTCCTGGCTTAGAACAAGGAGGCTCCACCTCAGCTCATCAGATGAGAAGTGGTGTTAAGGTACCTTTTCCACAGAATGTCAGGCTGTGTGGAGAGAAATTTTGCAATACAAATGTTGAGCTTCTCTGTGGTTCTCTTTTCTGTTATATTTTTGTGTCTATCTCTCTAAAATTTCTTGGGGAAACAGACCTGCAGCATTATTTCATTCAATTTTAGTTGGCATTATGTTAGATTAATAGCTGTCAGGCAGTCAATCAAATATCCCAAAAGTTTTCCTGCGTACTTCCTTAATTTTGCCAAAGATTAAAATGTCATCACTGCCACTAGGGACATTGGGCATGCTCTAAATTATTCTGTGGCTTATACTTTTAAAAGTTTCAGCAGCTAAGTATATTTCAAACATTCATTTCTTGTGCTCAGTATTTAAAACTTTATGATTTTTCTTCCTGAACTCAGGTTAATAACTTATCAAAGACTACTAATTTAGCAGACCTCCACTTCAGAAATCCTATTTTAAACTTTAGGTCCTTGTATCCATACCTTTTTAGTTTTTTATATCTTCACAGTCTTCAAGAGCTTTCTAAATTTGTACAAAGTTCAGGAAACTCTCTGATATCGAAGCAGACTTGGGGAGAAGGATTAAATGGTAAGACTGATAAAGTGATCTTGTGGGATCAAAGAAGAGGTGGATGACATTGAAACTGAAAATGTTCCAAAATTCTGAAAAGTTTTTAGAGGGAAAGGGAGGGAAGGGAAGGTTCAGGAAGGTTCGGGAAGGGAAGATTAGGGAAGATTCGGGAAGGTTCAGGAAGGTTTGGGAAGGGAAGGTTCATGAAGGTTCGGGAAGGTTTGGGAAGGGAAGGTTTGGGAAGGTTTGGGAAGGTTTGGGAAGGTTTGGGAAGGTTTGGGAAGGGAAGGTCTGGGAAGGGAAGGGAAGGTTTGGGAAGGGAAGGTTTGGGAAGGGAAGGTTTGGGAAGGGAAGGTTTGGGAAGGTTTGGGAAGGTTTGGGAAGGTTTGGGAAGG
>VZRV01005742.1:2545346-2577970 GCA_013398115.1 Falcunculus frontatus | reverse complement strand
AAAAAGGGAAGGGAAGGGAAGGGAAGGGAAGGGAAGGGAAGGGAAGGGAAGGGAAAGGATGCCATTGTTATCTTTCAGTATGACAATAGCTATGGAAGTATAACAAGGTAGGAGGGGGAGGAAATTAAGGCATTTTTGGTTTTAGTAGTAAGGAATTTCAGTGCAAGGTGTAATGTCTCCACGAAGTTGTTCTCTACCCAACGCATCTTGTTGCTTCTCTGCACACCAAAACACTTGTAGGTTGCCAGCTGTGCAAACTGGTGTGAGGGGACATCCTTGTATGGAGGTTTTTGTGGGTTTTGCTTTGGTTCCTTTCCAGAGAAGCAGTTCATGGCTTTCATTGTTTCAGCTAAGCACTGAACAAAGCCTTCAAAATCTGTCCCCTTTTCTATTACAGAGGGAAAACACTCAAATGTCTCAGTATCTGATCAGTGTCCCTATTTCATTGCCTTTACTCATAAACTGTGTCCTAATTTCATTGATATCTGGGCTTTTGGGGAGAATCGTGTTTGTGTTCGATCATATTCTCCGTACAGGCAAAATAGACATTGAAATTAATTTTGTTCCACTTCTCGGTGTTTTCTCTGTTAGTCTGACTGTCGGATAAAATCTCACTGAGGTTGTGAACATATGGACTGTCCTCCAGTTGTGGTACATATATGAAGCAATTCTCTTTCCAGTGATCATCTCTGAGCACACAGACACAGCAGATGTAGGCAGCTACAAACAGTTGAGGATCACTTGCAGAATAAACCCAAGGGAAAAAAAAAAAAAACCTTTCTGGATACTGTGCTGCTGAAAACCTACCCCTAAGGAACCACAAAAAAACCCAATCTAGCAAAGACAAACCTAACAAAGATAAAGTCAGTTCTGGTGAGATTTCTGTGTTGAAGAAAGACTGGGGTTTACTGTGTTTTTGTAAAATAAATATGATTATTGTAATTAGTATTACCTTCTAACAGGAGCAGCAACAACTAGAACACCACCAAACATTGACAAACAGCTGATACATAAAGATCAAAGGACATTATTATTACAGATTTTTTGTTTCTGTGGTACTGGACAGTTTCATTTTCATTTTGAGTTTTTAGCTCATTCAGTGTCAAAAAAGTAGCACATTTTCAGCCAAAGAAACCAATACATTTTATGACAAAGATGATATTAAAAAGTCCACCTTAAGAGTTAACTGCAGAAATTTTACTTGGAGCACAAGGGTTGCTCCTAAAATGGAAATTATTAATGTGAGCTATTCAAAATAAAAGCAAACTCTGGTAAAAAAATTATATGATGGAATTGGGCATTTTTAAACTTTAGTTTTCACTTCCAAACAGTTTTCTTCTAATCTATATTCAAACTCACTACATGACTGTCAGAGCTCTTCATGTGTCTTCATCCTGTATTTCCATCTAAGCATGAATATTTACAAGGTTAATCTTCAGTACAAAGAACATGCAAAGAACTTTTTTTTCAAATATCAGGGAAATGTAGATAAGCCATGGTACTCCAGCAAAAACTATTAACTTTCAGCATCCTTAACACTGATTAGCTCTAAGGTAATTGAGATCAGTTAATGTCTCACTGGGACAAGAACCTTGTTTTTTTCAAAGTCTATCATCAAAACTTCTGTCTGCATTGAGAACTCCAGGAATTGAATGGGATTCCATCTCACCTTCTGCAGGCTGCTGAATGCATTTTTTATAATTTTAAATTTAAACCTCTGTGGGATAGTCTCATTAAAATAGAGTATTTCATTGGCTGCATAAAGGAGTAACAAAGCTGTTACCCCTTTTCTGGTCAATTACATCAATTGCAATTCTGACATTTTCAGATGTATTTCTCCATTTACTCCAATTATACTAAGCAGATTGTTAAGAAGATTGTCTTGGACTTAGAAAGACATGCAATGAGCCAGCTCACTTGTACTTGTGTCAAAGTTAATTAATTTTTCTAAATCTAAAATGACCAGGGGTGCATTCTGCTTTCTGTTTTGAATTAAAATCACTTTTTCACTGCTCTGTTATTCTGAGTTCGTATTGATTTTAGGTTCAAAGAGCATTAACTTCAATTCTAAATTTTCTTTTAACCTGTAGAGAACATGGAGGCATCAGAAGCTCTGCTTAGAAATTTCCCCAAGGGACTCATTCAAAGCTTAACAAAACATTTTCAGTAACTTAATTTCACTTGATGTCTTTGAAGAACTTTCTCTTTTATCCATCAGGGTCAACTTTTTGGGAATGCTTTTATTCAAATGCAAAACATCCCAAGCTAAGAGTAATCTTCTTTTAGCTGGAATTATTTGAATATTTGCAAATGCCACAAAGCAAAAACAACAACAACAAACCCCAAAGTAGGTATTTTAGAGTAATTTTCATTAAAAAAATTAAAAAATAAAAAAATCTGCAGTGGGTTAGCCTCGGCTGACAGCCAAAATCCCACCCAGCTACTCAGTTTCCTCATTCAGAGGGATGAAGGGAAGAAAATAGAAAGAACAAGGATAAGACAGTTCCTGCGTTCGGATAAGGACAGGGACATCAATTACCTTTGTGGACAAACACAAACTGCGCAATTTATTGTCAGTTAAAAGAAATATTTAATTGCTGATGCAGGTGCTAGTAAAAAAAAAAAAAAAAATATATATATATATATACAGACTTGAAAACAACATTTCCCCTCCTTTTCCCAGGGTCTGCTTCACATGCTCTCCCCGGATTCCACGACATGAGCAGTGCAGGCAGGCCAGGGGGTCACAGTCCAAACACAGCAGTTTCTCTCTAATGTTTTCTCCTTTTCACATCTTTCCCCTGCTCCAGTGTGGGCTCTCCATGGTGGCAGCTCCTTTGGGAATGGCCAGTTGCATGGGCTGAAGAGGGTGCCTTGTCTGGTGCCAGGTAGAACTTTCTCCTCTTCATCCTCCTCCTGCTGCTCCTCTGACCTTGCCTCTTCAGTGTCTGACTCTTTTTTTTCTCTGTCTCCATTTGGCACTTTCAGCCCTTTCTACGTGGCTGCCACACTGGGTCAGTTGGAGTTGTCTGGAATCAGCTGCATTGGGCATGGAGCAGCTCCAGCCAGTACTCACAGAGACTCCTCCTTGACACCTGCACTCAGTACAAATTCAAAGGAAATATTTAATTCAAACCTTACCGCTGAAGCAGTTCTTCAGGATTTGGCTCCTGTGGTGCTTTTGCACCTGCTGTTAATTCCAGCTAATGGGACCTGTAGCTGAAGGGTTGTGGAGGAGCCAGGACAGTCAGCCTTCCAGCTTGCACCAGGAGCATGCCTTTGAGGAGGCTGATTTAGGGATCACCCCAATGTACTGTGCCGCGGCTCACACTGTGGTGCATGCTCAGAGTACCCAATCCAGGTTCCTTTGCAGCAGCACCTCATCCACAAGCGACAGCCCAGGGTATCCCTGGCCCGGGCCCAGCCCAGGCACAGCCCTGGAGCTGGGTTGAGCTGGTCTGAGCAGCTGCATTCATGGGCAGGACACGGGCAGGGCAGGAGCATGGACACAGTCATGGACATGGGCATGGACATGGGATGTCTGTCCACACCAGCTGCTGCACCTCCAGCCATGCACAGGTGCACTGAGTGCAACAATCATGCCAGTGTTTAATCTGGGATCTGTCTACTCCCCACAGCATTCTGGCCAGTGTGATAAGATGCCTGCTTGCTGGACTAGATGCAAAGAGCTTGACAGTATCAATCTAAAACCCAGTGAGGCGGAAGCCATGTGACCGAAAAAAGATAAAAAATACGAGTAGGTTTGACGCAGTAATTACCTCTGTGATAGCTCTTTCTAGGTAAGGTGAATTGATGATGACAATGTAGGGAAATTTGCCTTTCTACTACTGTTTTCTGAACAAAATTCCCCACAGCTGTCAATCAGGTCATTTTACCCTCACACTAAATTAGCACCATTTATTTTAACAGTGTCTTTTGTACAATGCTGAAAGGTGAACTATATTTTAATTCAACCTTGAGAATATTCTGGTGTGTTAAAAGTTCTTATTTTTGTGTAGTCTTTATTTCTTTATAAAAGGTGTTGTACATACGAGCTTCCCTCTCTCAACCTGGTCCTGGCCTGAAGACCATAACCTAGCAAGCACTTTTAATTCTTTTTACTTTATAACTGTAAGTGAACTGTATTTTTCCTTTGATCATGGTTACATAGATTTCATTTTGATTTTACTGTGTAGCTGGAGGATTCTGTCTCATTCATATAGCACTTTCCGTACTTGGACATTTTGTTTTATTTAAACAGCAAATGCCTTTTGAAATTACTCGTGTCTCTCCTGAACTGTCAACAAAATGTTTTAAGATTGACTGATGCATGGGACCTTGCATGGACTTGTTACCACTACAGGCAGTTTTGCAAAGAAGCTATGGTAACATAAAGCTGAGTATTTCAAAGGTAGTTCTCAGGCAAATGACTTTTCTTCTCAAAATAGGAGCTACAAAATACTGTGTGCTAAAGCAGGGTGTGCTAGGAAGTGGTCACTGAGTTCAAGGATGATTTTAAATTCCAATCCATCGTGAAGGTTTAAATATTTTCATGAAAAGAGTGAAAGCTTGGATTTCCATTCCTATTCCAAGGGCTTATTTTATCTAATAATATTCATAGTTACTGCTTCAGGCAAAGACTGTACCCTGTGTTTCATCTTTCAGTGCCCTGATCCCTTGGCTGAAGACTCATGCTCCCTAAGGAGCAAGGAGAAGCTTTTTCAGGAAGCAGTACTGTGCCCACTGTTCTCCTCCTGCCTGTCCCACAGCACATGAGCTGTGCTTGACACAAAACCATGAAAGCTGGCAAAGTTTCTGTGTCACAAGTTAGGCACTCCCAGACTTGTTTGTAATCTACCCTGAGGGATGGTCTGAAAAATAAGTGGGTTCCAGACCTGGAAATGCAGCAGTGGCTTCCTGATTCTTTCAGTTTAGAGAGGCATAGCTTTGGGAAAGTGAACACAGAAGGTAAGCACTTACATTACTAGGTTTTTAAGAGATTAATAATCTTTACTATATTATTTTTAAAATTGTTTTAAACACTTAAGATTGTCTCAGATCTGTTAGTTTTTCCTTGTACTAACATCAGGTGATCTGCTCCCATGAAACAAACTGAACCATCACGACGAGATTTGCACACAGTATGTTTAATCCAGTGCTTAAGTCTTCTGTGTCTGCCACATTCTTCCAGAGCCAATCCACATGCATAGATAATGGGTTTTATAAGCTTGAAAGTGTCTCAATGCCTGAGATTCCCTCGTCTTCATGCACAGATGCAGACGCCTGTGACTCACTGGAGCTACTTGGTGAGCCCAGGCAGAATTTAGCAGTAACACTGTGTTTCCTGAGGAGGCAGTGCCAGGTTCACATCTGGAGCCTGCTCAGCACATCACAAACTGAGTCACTTAGGGCTTGAAATGGTGATGGTGTCGTCACTACCTGCTGGTGAAGAATAAAAAAGACACGCATAGATAGAAAATGGTTTATAGATTGCTCCACATGGCCACGGCCTTCTCTGAGACAGGAAGAAGAACAGGTACAGAGCTTTCCCTGTTCTCACTCCAGATACACGAACGGGCAGGATCCATGCTGGGTGCAGCTGGGAAGCAGCAGCACCTGCTGGCACATGGACAAGCAAACCAGACAGTGACTGATGGAAAATAGAGGTGAGGCATCTACCACGGTGCAGGGATGGGGATCCCCTGCCTGCACAGATGTTTGAAGGTGTGCATGGGGCCAGGAGGAGCATCTGTCTGCCCCACACAGGCAGGTAGGTGTCTGTGTTTCTATGAACAGGGGAAGGATCAGGCCTCCTTGTGGGAATGGAGGTGAGAAGAGGCGCTGGCAGGGAGGTGAGGCAGGGGCTGCTCTGCGGGCAGCAGTAGGAAGGAGTCCCAGGGGCACACTTGGCACCAGCTGGGAGTTGGACCACCGTGGACCCTATAAACTGTTATTTTACTGAACTCTGCGACCTCCATCCTGAACAGTCTGAGCTCTTCATTAAACCTCAGCTTAACCACTCTGGCCCCAGCTGAGCTTTACATAACTGCTTGGAGACAGGCTTGTGTGATTAAGAAAATTTGGTAGAGTCTCAGAGGTATCAGATAAACCTGAAAGTACTTCAAATTTGTAACTTAAGAAGGCTCTTCCTTCTGGTCTCTTGGTTAGAAAAAATAATGTATAAAGAAAATTTCATTTGGGTTTTTTTTTTTTTTCCTTTGTGAACACTCAGATTTCATTCCACACCACTTTATCTTCCCTTTAATGAAACTTTTCATCAGACATACAAATTGGATAATGTCAGGCCTCCCTCTAAAAACTGAAATAAATGAGTGAGCCTTTGCTAGTGAGCAAACCTATTCAATCAGCTTCTGTGTAGAAGCAGTTTTCAGCATTAGGAACTGGATACCTCCCATTAGCATGACTTAGTGCAGCTGTGAAATGCTGCCAAACTTATGTAATACAATTATTATGTGGCAGCATCGCATAAAATAAACCAGGGCTGCCACTGTAAGCTCTCATTTGTAACAATTCTGGTTTTAAGAGCTGATGAAGAACATCAGGCAATTCTGTGGTAAAAGGTAGATCTGGGAAAGCTCAAAGAGTCCCACGAGGATAAATAAAAAATTGCTGTACAAGACATCTTATCAAATTTACAGCCTGTCTCATTTCCGTGTTGGTTCTTGCTTTCCTAGAGAAAAATGACAAAACATTCTTTTCTCTGCAATTAGATAAACATGAATTCTCAATATCTGCATCTCAGAAAACATGCTGCAGAAACTTATTGTAGTGCCTTGATGACTAATCTGATTAAAATCATGTACAAAATCTTGTTGATTTAAATAAGATATTTTTTCTATTAGTCTAATCCTCTGTTCAAGGAGGGGGGAAAAAAGAGATGGTATTTTTTAAATTATGGTGGGGTTTTTTTCTACAAAAGCCAGAAGTCCAGAGACTGCATGTGTAAACAGATGATTCAGAACAAACTCACCTGATTATGTCTTTAAACAAAGATACATGAATCCAGCCAGGACTTCAGAAATTATGTTTAAGACTACTAAATTTGGTCAATCCACAAGATCTTTACAATGCAGGTCATTCCAAAGGCATTGACTCAGCTATCCAGTGCAGACTTTGAAGATATGAATTTATTTCCCCCACATTAAAGTAATAACAAAAGGTATACTTCTTCCTCACCTGTTAGCTCATTTAAGGTTTTATGCTTTGTGGCCATATTTTGAAAGCATTGCTTAGGGCAGACTCCTGCTGCTGCAAATGAACCTTCATCTATAACTGAGTGGAGTTTTAGCAGTTTTCATTATGCTCTAAGTCTTTCCTTGTAGACCTTGTGTGTTTCACCATTCACTCAACTACCAAATATCACTTGAAAAGACAGATGAACTAATAAAAAAGTTCATTCAGTATGGGGGTTTTTTGCCAAGTCACAACATTTATCTTTTTTTTTGATTTTGTTTTTCTTAATTTTTTTGAACCCTACTAAATAATGCTGCTAGCTAGAGAATGTATCATTTAATTCAGTGAATTTATCACTCATTATTAAGGTATTTAGAGCATTCCTCTTTCAAGGCAGCATTTTCTCTCACTGAAACCTTTCACTCCTTTACTGGAGAAGTTCTTCACTGTTTTCACTAACCTCGTGTATTAAGAGGTAGAGATGTGAGGAACAGTCATCTTGTGTTGAAATGTCACACCCTGAAACTTAATATTTTGCTCTTTTTCTACTCCCATTGTAGGATGAGCAGGATCACTTTGCTGTTAAGCCTTGCAAATTCTTACATGACCGACTTAATTTTCAGGACACAATACAGGTACTTCCAGGGGTCAAAACCTGGATAGCTCCTTTGGCAGGCCCAGATTGTTTCTGGAGCACTGCTACATTCTTCCTAAAAAGACCACACAACTTTTAGGTGAAAAGCAAAGGTGCTGGCTGTGGAGTTCTTTCTGCAGTCAGTTTGTCAAAAAAGGCTCTTTGTGCAAACCCTTGTGATTGAGCAGATGTGATCTCATGGTTTGCTGCCAGGTCCTTTTCCACCACCCCCTGAGGCTGTAGAGCCCTGCCAGTCAACTTTTGCCACCTAGAGACCACTGTGTGGGTCACCTTAACTCACTAAACTATGGGAACAGGATGTGGATTGATTTCTGCTGCGTTAGTGAACTCCAGGGAGTGAAGCACAACAACCTGGGCAGGGGCAGGGATTGTTTAACAGATAGGTGAAAGAAAAAATTGGAGTTGAAGCAAGCTCACATCAGCCCAGGATCTTTCACAATTGCTTGTGAAAGAATTTAGGGACTAATTTTCTCCTTAATCTGCCCAAAACAAACCCCAATCACACACCTCCCCCCCCCCCCCAAAAAAAAACCTCACAAAAAAACCCCAAGATGACAAAAAACCCTACAACAAGGATTTTGTGCTTTAATTCTCTGTAAGGACTCCTGAAGCACAGTCTGTTATGTGTTCAGGCAGAATTAAAATGAGATGCAGAAAAAGGGAGGGTTACCATGGAATTATATTTACTGTTTCATCACCATCACCTGGTTGCACTTATTTTCCCATTTGAAGTCCATACTGTATGAGTTCTGTAAAGGTCAATTACTACGATCATTTCTCTATTTTAATTAGCTTTGGTTTACATATTTGCATTTTTGTGAAATTTTACTATAATTATTTCCTGCAATCTGGCAAACTTCTCACCATCCCAGCTGCACAGTTGCTGAAGAGTCAAACTTGACAGGAAACCTGGCAGTTAATTTTGTCTATAGGGTGTCCTAAGTTACCATAGAGATGGTGAGAGTTCTGGCCCTTAATATTTAACTGAAAAACCCCAGGAAGATGTTATGAGCACAAGGAACTGTGTTGTTCTAATGATCCCTAAAAGCTGGAATGGTGCCACAGGCCAAGGGCAGCCAGGTGCATCTTGGAATTTGTCAGGAAACACTGGTAGAAGGTGGTGACTCACAAGTTTGAGGGCCTCCGTTTCTAATTATAATAGTGGTGAAAATCAGCTGGCCTTCAGACACTAGACTTCTCTAACCATAGAGGAAATGTGATGCAGTTAAATCTCAGGAGAAACACATTTTAGAAACCCTTGTTGGTTTACTGGAATAAACATCTGAAATTCTAAACCATGGAAGTTTGATCAGAAGATAATTGGTAATCCTTTTTTAGATTACTATTTTATTACCTTACAAACTTTGATTCACAAAACACATTTCTGGTCATACACATTGTACTGAGGTTTTGCTCATCAAAATAAAATAGTGGGGGGCTATGTTGCATATATGCTGCAGTTGAAGGAAAATCAAAATTGTGACTGAATACTGAGAATTCGGACCCCCAGAACAACTTTGTCACAGAGTTTGGAAAAAAGAACTTTATGTAATCTCCATATATTTTACTTATTGACTGTTCAGTGTTAAATTTGGTTACAGAAAATACATCTTTTAACGTACTTGATAGTGATAACGGAAAATCTGTGGTATTTATAAGGTTGTATTTGACTTAAATTTTGTTTTGGCCAACAACACAGGAGGCGGATCAGTTTTCAAACTGCTCTCCAAGGTGACAAGTTGGGGGACACTCTTCACCCTAGCAATCTCTTGCTTCACATCCGTGGACACAACTTATTTTTAAAACTTTAGGTCTACCATAGATCTCTGACAGACCACACCACGGACCAAGCTACACCTGGGATGTTTCCATTTGCTCTCAGGATGTTCGGTTATCTAAGTGAACTTTAGAAAATGCACCTGATTTCTCTCATTTCCATGTCTAGCATTTCTTAAATGGTGAGTTTAATGTACGTTTACTACTTGGGACACCTCCTAAACCTTAATGCTTTATAACAGCTGTGGACTCAACCTTGAGAAACTTTATTTTAAACTACAAGTTTTGTGTAATGATCACACATAGGCAAATACAAATAATTGGCAAAAATCAATAGGCCAAACACTGTTTTTTCATGTAAATCTTCCAGCCCAAAACATACACTTTGAAATCAATGTATTTATTATGTATTTACTGCTTGTTCCATGGGTAGCCTGATGCAAAGATTTAGGATTGGGATTTGTTAGGGTTTATATGTTGTATCTTACAATACAATGAAATTTAGGTGTCACTTCATAAGCATTCAGAGTGAAAAATCAGAACAATAAAATCAGGCCTCTAAATATTTAAAATTAAAACTACCTGTAAATACTCTAAATAATTAGATTGAGAAGGAAGCAATGGCATAACTACAGCAGAAAAAATGGTATCCACAACTAATTCTTTAAATAGGTGCAGAAAGAATGTTATCCACTACTAATTCTTTAAAACTCCTTTGTAATACAGATTTTATTTTTATTGTTAGGGTAATTTAAGAGAATAAAATAGATATTTATCTATTCAACAAAAGAAATATCAGGCTTGATATCTTATCCTTTTGTAATACGTACTAAATTGCTTGTGCAAATGTTTTCATACAATACTATCAGAAAGCAAATTAAGAAAAATTGAATTCTAGATCAATATAAATTGTATTTGCAAGATATGATTTAACAGATTAGAAATGCAGTTAAAACAGTGTTACAGAACAATGATAAATCCAGGAGGACAAAACTCAGTCTCTGTTAAATGGGGAAGCGGTACATGAGATAGATAAAGATTTGGAAGTTAAAATCAGGTATCAATAACTGAACAGACCTTGGACCTGTCAATGTTTGGGTAGAAGATCTCTAAGAAAAGCCTATTTGCTGCAGGAAATTTGAGTCACTGACCCTCTGAGACATCACTGGAACAAAGTTGCACCACTGGGTTAGGGAGGATGCCATGGAGCTGTGATTTGTCAGCATTCACAAATGTTATTAAAAATACTATTGATTTGTGTGCCGAATTTATTTTTTCTTCAGCAGCCAAGTGTGTTAATTCTGGTTTCCTGCATAATGTAAAATAGCTAGTTATATTGAAGGCTATACAGAATAAAATATGTGACTCATTTTTTCCTGAAATATTGACTTTGTTCTGCCTTGTTTCAAAATTGTTACTGCAAAGTCAGATCAAGTTAGGCAAACTGATCTTATCACTCCTTTAAGAAAACTTTTCCTTAACTTTTCTGCACAAGGAAAAGCAAAGATATTCTAAAGCCACTGAGTTTTGGTTTTCTTAAGAAGAAAATATATTATTTTAAAGCCCTGGCATTCTCATAATTTGGAATTAGAAGTTAGATAGAGTGATAGAATGGCCTTTGGGAGAGATTTGCTTTACCTGTAAAAGTCTACTCAAACTTGATACATCTTTGGGAAATCACCACGCATTCATGGCAGGTGAATTTAACATCTTGTTAGATGTTTTAACAGTTACATATTCCCAAAAGTTACCATCCACATTGGCAATGCTCCTGCTGGGGATAAGAATGACTTTGGATTGTCTTCTAAGACACTTGAGGTCATACCTAGTGCAGCAGATGCCTGAGATCTGAGAGTCTCTTCTGGTGCTCTCAGTGACGTCCTGGTAAGGACTCAGGGGGGGGGATGCAGAAGGAAACCTCCCAGATCCAAATACAGGGAAGATGAAGTTGAGCAGTAGGATGAGAGGAAGGATCCCAGGGTCAAATAGGGAGAGACGGTGATGGGAATGACAGTCCTGTGTGTAAAGGACTGTGGTTCTTAGGGAGCAATGGGAGAAAGGTGTGGGTCTGCAAGGTTACTGATGGTGGGGCAAAGCCTGAGACACAAGGACAGTGAGATGTATTAAAGGTCCCAGAGGGAAAGTCTGGGACTGCCGGCTACAAAGAGTGTGGGGAAGGGGAGAGCAAGAGAGAAAGTGAATGAGAAAGCAGAGATGGAAACTGTGTATGCCTTATGAAACAAGCTTATTGTGTGACCTCGAGGTCAGGTAACCTCCACGCACTGAATCAGTTCCTGCAGCTTTAATGAACTCGATACTGGAGGGGAGACCACAAGCACCAAATCTAATCTCAGCCTCTTTGTTTTTGAGCCTGGCACTCTAATCCATTGGGATATCTGCACCATCATTTAGACAGATCTGCCTTTCTTCCCCTAGGACCTCCTCTCAGAGGCTGACCTACCTCTTTCCTGGCCTTGAATGATTCATCCTCCCCAGAATTTTTCTACTTTTTGTCCATGAATCTCCCAGAAGACCTTGCTCCAAGTCAGATATTCCATCTCACAACCTTTACACTCATTCTCTTTATTTGTGAAAAAATGCTGATGCTGGCACAGGCCACACTTGTATATCCATACAACTCCTGGTGGCTTTATATTCAAACCAGTCTGTTTTGTTGTGGACCAGAGAACTCAAAACACACAAAAATCCCCACAACTATCAAAAAATGACCACTGGCAAATGCATCCAAACTCTTCTTAAGGGCAACACAAAAAAAAATTCTTTTAAAGGTAGAAGGAGCGACTATAGTCTACTTCAAGCAACTTCCAGAACTTAAGCATACAACTACTACTTACTGTAAATTCTTATTCAGGTAACATATTCCCTTTAGAAAGCCAGACAGATGGAACCAACTGATGGCAATTTTATTTTCTTTCTTTTCTTTTTTTTTTCTTTTTTCATGTCTGAGGAGAAGGGAAAACACACAGAAAGAGGCAAAAATTCTAAACAGGTTATGGCGGGTTAGGCAAGAAGTACAAATAATAAGACACAGAACTGGGAATTCCATTCCTCACTTTTTGAGCATAATTGTGAGCAAGCCCACTGACTTCTCTACACCTCTTTTTCTCCATCAACATTGTTCTTTCATCCTTCATTCAGCTGTGTGGAAAGCAGAGATGCATTTGGGGGATGTGTTGGGAAGCATTTGTAAGTGGATAACTTGCACATGACTGAAAAAAAGCTCACTCTTAGCCTGTGGTGCCAACCTCTCCCTGCTTGTATTGCCTGAGATCTGAGAAGGATCTTAACAGCAAACTTTGAAAACATTTACAGCAACTACATGGAAGTGAATAAAAAATCACTTCTGATAATCTTGCAGAAGAGGTGAGGACTGATGGCATGGAAAAAAAAAAATGACTGTAGGAGCTACTTTACTTGGCAAATGGGTACCCTTCAATCAAAATGTGTTTCATTCTGTCTCACCAAATGTCAGATAACAGACTGAGAAGTACAAGTTAAGCCTAGAGAATAGAGCAGTTTGCCTCAGAAAACAGTGACTCTGAAAGGAATTTAGGGGTCACAGTAGATATGTGACTCCAAAAGGCTTTTTGCAGAGCTGTGGGAGAAGGGTTAATGCCATCCATGGGTGTATAAACACAGGAGGAGAGGGAGGTGAGCTTACCTCTGTGTGGTTGTTATTGCAATACCCTGTGCTGCTCTGGTCTCCACATTTTTAAAGGATGTTGGCGAGGGTGTTAAAAAGAGCCATAAAAAGTATTGAATGGCTGGAGATGTAATGACTTACAGTGAGAAATTTAAAGCACTCATTTTGTTAAGCTTATAAAAAGAAAGATTGAAAGGTGATTTGATAATGGTTTATAACCATATGCATAGGGGAAAAAAACACCAGGGAACAAAGGATTCTTTAATCTACTGGAGGAAAAAAAGAAATGTAGGAGTTGATGACTGAAAGCTGAAACTGAAAATAAAAAAATACGATATATATTTTTCTCTGGAAACGTAAAAATTAATGAAAATTAGCAGTGAAAATGGTGAACACTCTACCTCCTGCTGGTTTTATATCAAGACTGGAATTTCCTCCAGAAGCTGGCTGTAACTGAAGAAAATATTTTTAATTATGTTAATGTAAGGAGAAAAATAGAAAAAAAAAATAAGGTCCTCATCGACTTCCAGTATTTTAGCTTGTTGGATTTTTTTAAAATCAGCTTAGTAGCTTGCTTGAGCCTCAGGATTATTGGCCTCTAGTGAATAGACAATGCTGATGGTTAACATCCAAATCAACTGGCTACAGAATTTAGCTCTGCAGAATAAACTGGGTAAGACAAGGATTTGTACGGAACTGGATATCAGCAAAAGTTTGTCACCACATTTATAGAACTTGTCATAAGATATGCAGCAAATAACATCTCCTTCCCCAAAATTTATTTTAGAGGAGCTTGACTCCAACTGTCTAAAAAGCAAGAGGCAAAATGATATTTAGATTGAGCATTTCCTTATGGAGTTCATTAAGTTAAAGGACACGGAACTAAAATGTCAGGGGAAAAATTAATAAAAGAAAACTCCTTAATATTCGAAAATAATTCCATGGGCACTTTGGTCTGAGTTTGAATTTTACTTGTTAGTTTGCTTGTTTTCACTTTTCCCTTTTTGCTTCCTTTCTCCCCCACTTTTCTGGGTATTTCTCTATGTCCTACACAAGGAAACCAGGCTGGAATAGGTCCATGACAGTCTGCTCTTGTTACAGCTCCTGTTCCCCAGGCTGGCTGTGCTGACTGACTGCACCTCACCTTGCTTTTGAGACTGCAGGAGACCCTGGTCCTTGTTATTCTCCTTTAAGAGTGAGCAAATAATTCATAATGAATTGCTGATTGGGTTAATTTCACTCCCTTCTCCTTGTTTGTGAGTTATTTATGATTCTCATAAACACACTTGTTGAATAGTTCCTATTAACAATCCTGGCCTGCATCTCATTTCAGAGCACTTCACTGCAAGACTTCAATGTGTGACATTTGAGCTGCGTTATCTGGTTTAAAATAAGGATTTCTAGTATCCCTTTCCATCAGATGACTGAATTCCTGGGGTTCGCTTTTCTTAACAGCTTAGGATAGTCTATCAAAGGAAAGCAAGACTCCTCCTGTCACACACACACTGTGATCTCTGACAACTATCGTCACCTTTCCGTGTCCTAGGTGTGAATTGGAGACAACACTTTCCTACTCAGCTTTCAAGCAGGTATTTTTGTTATAAAGTAATGTTCTGTTTATAAGCAGTGTGTTAAATGAAGCCTTTTCTGCTCTAGAAAATGATACCAGCTTTTTGTTTGGTTTGTTGGTTTGGTTTTTTTTTTTCATTCTCAGTTCCTCCATATATTCCTGATTTTTCCTTGGATCTCCAGGTCCTTTTTCACCTGGCACCAGAGGAGGTGCTGCTGCCTTGCCTGTTTCTTTGCTGTAGTCACAATGGCTTTCCAATGAAGGAAAACAGGGGCAGACTCTAAACAAATTACATAAAATCGTGCCCATAACATATTCCTCCAACAAGGAAAAGAATATCTCAGTGGTTTCTGAACCTTGGGCCGGATTTTACCATGTGAGTGACTGTGTAGTGACCACAGTGTCACTGCTCATGTACCACTGATACTCAGGGCACCTGAGAGCCCTAGGAACCGGAGCTGTAATACCTCCTCTGTTGAAACTGATAAATAAACCACCACCATATTTCTTCCCTGTTTTTCAACCTGTGAGGAAAATGTGGCCCTGGCAAAAAAAGCACAGGAAGAGGATTTATTCTCATGGGTTTGCCCTTCAGATTCATTGCAGTAATCCCATGGTCCATTCTTGCCACAATTTATGCTTTGTAGGATGGTTTCTGTCCTACATTTCCTGTTTTTATTCTTAAACATCACCTGCTAACTATGGTGGTGGGAGGGAAGACAAATATGTGTCAGACTCAAGGTGATACATGGGGGTTGTATAGAGGTGGAAAAGAACAAGGAAATTAATTGCTTATTCATTGGTTCTAAACATCAAGGTAATAAGCACAAAGAACTGGAAATTCTCTTTGTAGAGAGGTGATCTGCTCTAACTTGCTATGCTGAAAGCCAGTGAGAACAGTTGTATGGTGGTAATGTGAAAAAAACCACCAAAAATACTGGCCAAGATGTTTTTAGGAAGGACAAGGCAGAGTGCATTTTCTTTGCTAAAAACCATTGCTAGTTCTCATTTGGAACTGGAGGGGCAAGAACACACATAAATCAGTGCACAGTCTAGCAAGGTGAGAGGTGGCTGCTTGTTACAGATAAAAATTAAACTAGTAAAGAAAATGAACTACAGCTTCAGCAGTTGTGCGAACAAAACCAAGTGATGTTACAAATTAAACTGCAGTGGGATAAACATGAATATTTCAGATAATTTAAGATAGTTTCCTTTAATAAAACTACTATATTAAGATTAACTAACATCCTGTTCATCATGACAATGGACAAAGGTGGATTGATCCTCAGACTGAAATTACAGTTTCTCAAAACCTGCCCAGTTCTAGCCTTGATAATATTCAGTAAACATAAACAGAGGCCTTATTTTTTAACTTCCATATTTAAATTTGACAACTTAATTATCTAAATATTAAGAATGTTATATGTAAGGATTGGGAGGAAAAATAAAGAAGAAAACTTCAACAGATGAAAGTAAGGAATAGATATTTGCCAGTAGTTAGAAAGTAGCTTCTCTGCAAAGATGTGGGCCTACCCTAAAGAGTACTTGAATTCAATTGACAATTCAATCATTTGTTCTTCTTCATATATTTATCAAAGGTACTGTTTGCAGAATAAGTAATAAATAAGTTATAAGGACCTTCTGATTAAAGTCATTTAGTTTCCATCACTTTTTTATACCAACTTTTAACTTCTTTCTAATAACTCAGACAATAATTTCCATAATATTATATTAATAAACTTAGTTCTTACATTATTGTTGCTATCCTCTCTGGAGCTTTTCTGTATTAACAAGTATTTTGGACCATGGCAGGTATCACTGGGCTTTTTCCAGTGAAGAGAAAATCTGCTAAAATGAATAGTCTCTCTAAATGCACTGTCTGAGCACATTCAGTAGAGTCACATGAGATTTTACCTTCTAAAGTATCCTAGGCCTAATGTAAATGTGGTGAAATAACTTTTGGAGGGTTCTCTCATTTGTTGCCTTTGTCTCTTTGTTGATTGCAGGAGTCAGCCTAGTCAAACTGACCTAAAACTAGATATCTGAAAGATGGTTCTGTCAATTCCCCCCCATCCCAATAAATAATTGCAATAAAAACCATTTTAACACATTAGTAAAGTCCTAGTATGAAGCATTTAAAGTCTAGAAAGTAATAATACAAAATTCTAGTGAAAATTTCTGGTATTTTGACATAAATTTTATGACATAGTCTAAATTGCATGGTCATATTTTCCTTTTTCCTCTATGAGTTCTCTTTGTTGCAGCATTCACATAATCAGCAATTATTCAAGATCTCTTTTATTTTTATTGCCTGATACATGTCTCTAGGATTTATTTAGTGTACTCTGACAAATCCTTTTTTGAAATCAGAAATATTAGTTGCCTTCTGTAGTTTTTTTTGATCTAATCTTTAGTTTAGCATCCGAATACTTCATAAACCATACCACAGTGCATCTTTACAGCTGGAAATAGCATCAGAATTCAGAGATTTAAACACAAATATTCTCTAATTTTAGAATAGCCAAATTATACCTTATTCTTTGGGTGGTGTTGTATTATCTACAAAATCAGTTGTATCACACACAGATATGCCTGAGTCCTCTCAGTACCATCAGTGGTGCTTATATATCTCTGCTCTGTCACCTCCCAGGAGTAATCTCTCCGTGTCAGATTTAGGTCAGTTTAATGGTACTGAGGAATAGTTGCACTCTCACACTGCTCAGAAAATGAAGTCATATGCAAATGAATGGGAATCAGATTGCAGTGAAAGTCTTCAGACAAAATTTATTAGTCTCTGGCACATCAATCAATGCCTGTGCATAAAAGGTACGTATCAGACTGAACCTTTCATAAAGCATGAAATTTACAGTACCTATAACATCCTTATGCATAAACTTAAATGTGAATTGTGAGTGTTTCAATTATCTAGGAAATGGCCAGCTCTTATAATTATTAAAGCAAATGTATAAACCCTGCATGAGAGAAAACACAGTTTTACTGCTATTAAGAGGCGATTTAATGTATGAAATCACATTAGCATGTTCAAAAGATGGCTTTCAATCATTCACATGAACATTACAAGCCCGTTGAATGAAACTTCAAAAAGAGGTGGGTGATTTTTCAGGATAAGCCTTAATGAGCACATTACTTGCACGTTGCAAGTAGAGCAGAACAGCTATCTCCTGTCCTGAGAAACCACCAACTGTACAAACTTCCTTCATGTATCAAGGAGTGAAGCTGCTTCTATAAAGCTGATACAAAAATTTTGTTTGACAAATAATGCCAATTTCCAAATCTAATTACTTAATATTGCTTAGATGTTTCTCTCCCACTTCAGGAGCTGGGAGTCTGGGAAGAAAGGGAGAGGAAGGAGTTTTGCTCCTGGGTCCACTCACACGCTCTGCAGCAGAATGAGAGATGACTTAGACTCCCAGCTTCCTCTGCCTGAGCAAGCTAAAACCAGTGGCCAGACTGGTACCCAAGCACTGGATACCTGGAGGGGAGAGTGCAAACACATGGAATGCAGACCTGTCTGAAAATGTCTGGGTTTATGTGCCTGTCTTCAGATGCCTCTCCCACAACCACAGTCATCTTCCTCCATTTTATCAAGAAGACTTCATCCTCTCTTTGAGGGTGAATACTTCAAAATTTTCATGCACTTCATCCTCAAAGAGAAATTCAGAGAACTTCCCAGAGTTATTCCCTCTTTCCATGTGTCCCCCCTCGGTATAGCTCCATGACTATTCCAGTTGGTACAATAGGTACAGTTTTTACTATAGGTCTAAGGCTGATGTCTGCTTTTTGGAAATGTACTTCCAGTCCAATAACAACAGCAGGAAAATCTACTTCCAATAGCATAGACCTGATCCTGAATTTTGAGGATTGGCTGGCTGTTTGTGTATTTTCACTAGAATGTTGCTTCTGCGAAAGTGACACATTTTCTTGGTTCAAGAGAGCCTGCATCAAATTCATAGGAAGGTATCCAGAAGGTAAATGTGGAAAACCAGAGACCTCCTATAATTGAACATATTTCATATAGTCTTTTCTGTAAATACTTTGCCTTTTCATTATGGATTATTTAATGTCTGTCAAAAGTCAAGAGCCAGTTGTGCTGTAGCTGTATTTCTGGCTGCCTGAAAAATATGAAATCCAGTTTAATTTATGAGAGGACAGGTAAGTGCGAGACCTTGATATAGAAGATACATGAATGAACAAGGTCAAAACCAGTAATAGACTTTTGTGTTTAGAGCTTAAATAATAACTCATAATCAGTAGAGATAGGAGAGGAAATGGAGGTCAAATACTGGAAGAAAGACTGAAGCAGCAAGTGCAGATGTTCTTCAAACTGACAAAGTAAATATTATTTCAGTGAATGGTATTCACCTTTTTTTTTTCCCAGCTCCCATTTGAGATATGCGATAAAATGTTACCAGCCTGAACTAGAACTGCTTATCTGTTAAGAAAAGTGAGGGAAAGGTGTTTATTTAAGACTCATACAGACACAGCCCAAGAGGGAAATCTCGTTTGTGTAGACAGGTTCCACCACCGAAAAATGACACCCAAGCTCAGTCTTCACTGTAGCATAAACATGGATAGATTTGAACTTCCATTTTCTATTTGAATTATCATCTATATCTTCACCCATAAAAAATTAAAATTATTTCCAAATAATTAAAAACAATATCTGTCTTTCTGTGCTAGGAGCTTCCATAGTTTCATATTCTCTGAACTTTGATAAGTCTCTATTTGAAAAACATTTTTCTTAGGAGGGAACCCCAGAGACTCTCCGCCCCTGAAGTTTTCTCGTGGTGTGAGGTGATATAGCTTAGATTCAATTATGTTCGTGAAAGAAGAGGTGCACGTCTTACCAAAAAAATAAAGATTATCTGTTCATATTGTTTTCTTGACCCATACATTGAATAAAGAGATTCAAATCTGTAGGAAGTCATTCTCAGTCTGGTTGGCGTCATATCAAGATGGAAATCCATGATCTGTGACATAAGACAAGACCTCAGGAGAAAGACAAAGCCTCAAAATCTAAGTGTAATAGGCTATGAAAAGACCAAGGTGGAGAAACATAGAGCAAAATCTAAGTGTAATAGGCTATGAAAAGACCAAGGTGAAGAAACATAGAGGAAAATCTATCTTTAGTGAGGAAAAAGTCCAGAAAGAGAAAGGATTTCTGAAGTTTTGGCTGAGCTGCAGACAGATATGCACAAGGATGAAGGGTTGCTTGAAGTGGTCTCTGTTACTCAGAGTAAAGGCAAGAGAGGAGTATGGACAAAAGTAGAATTAATACCTGACCTGGACACATTCCATAGGGACTGCAAATATTGGAAGAGCACTGAAAAATGTGGAACAAAACCCAAGAAAATTATAAGAACAGAGAATAGAGCAATAGGGCTCACTAACCATCTGGATGTCATCCAGCAGCATGGCTGATATTCCCATTCAGAATGTGCTCAACAAAATATTTATAAAGGGAGCTTGGTCATTTATGCTTAAATAGAATAGGAAGAGAGAAAGATTTAGAATTAATATAATGCCAAAATGCTTCTTCCAGGTATATTGCCTTATGCATTTTGGTTGAGATCTATTGAAAACATTAATATCAAACACATGAGTTCTAACAGTAGAAGGAAAAGTTGTGCTGCCTTATGGATGGCAGCCTACTCTCTTCAGATTCTTGGTCACATAATGCAAAAAAAAACCCTAAACCAACACATTACTGGCCTGAATTACAATGAAAATAATCTCTTCACTATGCAACTCTATCTACATAAAACATAGGATCCCCTAACCAAAGACCAGAATAAGGAAATCAGTCAATCAAATATTAATTGAGGAGAAGTATGTGAGTTGTTTTGCCAGCACTCAGTGTTTTAAAAGCAGATACAAACTGTATATCACCAATATGGAAGTCTGATATAATTGAATTTAACAGTCTTTTTCTTGTATCCAACATGCTGACAAGGTGAGACAAAAATCTGACCCAAATTTATTAGAATTAATAAAGTAATATCCTTCTTAGAGCTTAGAATATGGAGTGCATTGTGGACCAGTGTGACTGGTGATCGCTCTACTGCTGGCATCTGACTTCTGGCATCACTCTACTGCTGATACCCTTCTAAATAAGGAAACTCGGAGAACTTGGACGAAAAGAAGCCCAGCGTAGACAAGCACAGAACACCAACCCAATAAGCTATGGCAGGACAGCTGACATCAAAAGGAAATGCTTTGCTTCATTTTGATGTCATCAGCCCTCCAAGCTGTCCTGGAGTTTATGAAAAGCAACTTGTATAATCAGTGAATATATACTGATTAGTAATGGATTCAAGTGTGCAGAAATGTGCAGGCTACCAACTGTACCCATCAGAAATTAACGATAAGATGTACAGAAGTGGACAAAATTATTTGAGTGATGACTTGTGTGGAGAAGGGATCATGATGATGTTTGAAATGCACATGTACTTTCTCTTGACTGCTTTCCAAATTATCCAAAACATCTTCAGGATACTTGCCAGCAGAAAAGTATTGTGCTATTTTTGACTGGAATATTTAAATAATGAATATTTCTCCTAAATCACAGAAGTTTGGAAGGCTAAGGTATAATACAGGATGGAGACCATCATCAATAGGACAATTGCAACCTGTACTCTCAGTGAAGTTAGATCAAAACAGAATAATAGAATAATTCAATCCGATTCAGAAGTCACTGGGTCCTGCTCCACCACTTGAGGCAACGTCATCTTTGATAAGTAATTAATTATATTTTTGGAGACAAGGGCTTCCTAAGATAACTCTGAATTCAATGGAAAGAAAAAGAGAGTGGGAGTGCAAAAGAGAGAGAGGATCCTCCTTTCAGTCAAAATACGGCTTGCTTTTATTTATTCCCACCTGTCCCTAGAAGGTCTTTTGCAAATTAGAGTTTAGTCTCTTAATGACTAAAATTAATCTTTGTGAATATTTCCTCATGTTCCTAATATGTTGAGGATTTCAGAGAAAAGTTGTTTTCAAACTATTATTTGTTCTCATCTCTTAACAAAAACAAACAATAAACAAACAATCCACAAAAAACCTTATTCGGATTTTTTTTTTTTTAATATAATAATTTTATGACTAATTTCATGCCTCAAACCTCCAAATTGGAGAATGTTCTAATATTTAAGTAAAGGCAATGAAAGGAAATTTGTGGCCTCCTTAAATTTTTGTAAGACTGCACTGTACAGTGGTTCCATGTACCAGGAATTCCAGAGAAGATATGTCAAGTGAGGAAAGCAAACTGGTATGGATATTATAGTCTAAGATGCTGATGACAGGTACATTTAAAGCATTTCCAGTGGGAGTTATGGTAGCAGTAGTCCAGAAGCTGTAAAAATTATTATGGGATACTAATGGAAACCACACAGCTGGTTCCTTCCAAACAGAGAAACTCAGAAAACACAACCCTAGGAGGGGATTCAGTTACTACTTTTAAGATATCTCTTATTGCTGCGCATTTTTTCACGTCTCTGGACAACAATATTAATGTTGTTCCCCCTGACCCACACTTAGTGGAGCACCATTAACCTTCTTGTATCCTAGGAATCTGATCCCTGGCTCCCTGGCAGAGAGCAGAGCACAGATACACACACGTGTACACACAGACACTCCTCACAGACACACACGCTCTTACGATGTGTGTGTTCAAACAATGTGGGCAAAGTTTAAAATTTGTAGCAGAGGCAGGCATTGTACTCAGATGGCAGCCAATAGATCTAATGCTGCTATCAGGTACACAAAGTGCATTTAATAAATCTTCAGTTTTCAAATTAATCTCAGGCAGCGCTGCACACTCTTGTGTCTACCACTCTCTTACGTATCTGGATTTTAATTGTTTCTTTCTTTGACATAATGAATGCCAGAAAGTAACCCCGAAGCACTCATTTTGCATCATAAATCACAGTATCTTTTTAAAAGGGAAAGATAATTACAACAAAATAGCGGTTCAAAACTGCTTGGAATTTACTTCTTACCTTTGACAAATAGCAGAGAAAATAATTGCCTAAAGACAATGTACAACATTGATTTAAATGACTTGTTATGCACACATCGTGCATTCTGTGAAAACAACCTTCTTTCAAAAAAAAAAAAAAAACCCAAAAGCAAAAAAAACCCTACCAAACACGAGAACTCTTCAAGCTCCTGACAAATTAATTTGTTGAGGGCAAAACACTGCACATTTGTTATTCCTTTTCTATTTCTTAAAAGCCTGTGTGTCACATCTCTTCTAGCCTCTGTATATATTTCTGTGCTGCAGTTTATTTTAAAGAATGCTTCATTTTTTTCGGCCTGCTTTCTTATTGCTGCTCTTATTTTTCATACGGGTTGTCTTTCCTTGGCTTTTTTCCTCTGTAGCTCTTTTAGTTTTGATGAAGATGCGACAAGATGCCATGGTTATGTGAACCAGTGTGTTCTGGTACTGTTTTGTTTGTTTACTCTCTTTCTGGTGTGGAGTCTGTCTTTACAGATTCTGCTGCTTTTGCTGAAAGCTGTTTGAGGTCATTTAAAGTTAAACTCAAATATACAATGATCTCTTACAATTGCTGTCCCAGACAATGCAATATTATTTGAATCACATAATAGCCATCAGACGGTACAAGACTTCCCATTATGAACAGCCAAGAAGTGTTGTCTTGGTCTTATTTTAAAGGAATATGAGGGAGACTGAGGCAAAGTCACCACTGTCCAAGATCTCTAGCTTGAAGATAGTTCAGGTTTGTCTGTATAAGTTGTTGTTACTTTTGTCATTACTTCTGCTGCTATTTTTAGACAGCTGTGAAGACATACCCTGCATTAAATAGGGGTGTTGTTTTGCCTTTCCTGTGGTGTTCTTCATCCCCAGTCCTTTCTGTCCACCTTTCAGATCCGAGGTACAGTGCCTGAAGCCTGTTTCTCTAGGCTAGCAGCTCCATTAAAATCACTGAGGTTTGCATCTTCAAGGAGTCTGGGCAAACATTCTGCTTTACAGGGCCAAGATTTATGAGAAAAAGTTGTTCAGCAGCTTGTCAAGAGTTAGCAGAGTGCAGCTGCTACTTAATTTGAAGGTCTTCAGATGCTGCTGAAGTAGGACTGACACAAAGGATGGAAAGGGCATACACAAAGTAGGTAAGAAGGTCCACCTGCTACTTCCCTGAAGTGGGATATGGTCTGAGGGATCTGAACATAGCTGTTCTCTTCCAAGTGTTCTCTTTGCTTTCTTCCCCAAAACGAACCTTTCCTTGACCTCTTTTGTGGGTTTGATCCTTAGATGCAACCAATTTCATTCATGCACATACCAAGCTGCCCAAACTTCTTCCTCTTCCACCCGTCTGTACAGTGAATTTCCCATGGCAGATCGACCATACTCAGGAAACAATATTCAAACTGCAAAATAAAGAACATACAGTATTCTTTAGCATGTCAAGGTTTCACAGAATACTCTCAGCAGAGATTTCTTTAATTGTAGCATTTTATTTTTCATAGAGGAAAACTATGTCTGAAACTAAAAATGTGCCAATTAATAAGACAAGAGGCCATGGACAGAAACAGATGGATAGGAAGTTCCACCTGAACATGAGGAAGAACTTCTGTCCTGCGCAGTGACCGAGCACTGGAACAGATCACCCAGAGAGGCTGTGGAGTCTCCTTCACTGGAGATATTCCAGAACCATCTGGACCCAACCCTGTGCCATGTGCTCTGGGATGACCCTGTCTGAGCAGGGGGATTGGACCAGATGACCCACTGGGGTCCCTTCCAACCTGACCCATTCTGTCATTCTGAGAGAGCAACACAATAAAATACCTCTAAGAATTACACTTAGGTTTATTACTTATTAACCTAAATAAATCTACTGACTTACTTAATGAATTTACAACTGGTCTATAAATTCTCACAAACTGTTGAGTAACTATGAATTTAATAGTGATTACAAAATTATCTCTTACAATGTGCAGTATTATTCCTTTTAAACTTTACATGTGGTATTAAAAAATTATTGCCCTTTCAAATTAGGAAATAAAGACATTTTGAATTTATTATTATAAGATCTACCCAAAGTAAATTTTGATTATGCAAATACCTCTGTCTGGAGCAACAGAAATTCAGAAGTATCAGTTTCTGCTAAACAGGTTGGTGCTATGAAGAAAAGCATCAAACTAGGCTTCATTTCCTGGATTGAAAATCACAGGGGCAGGAATGTACTACCACAGGCATCAGTGAGAGAAGGAACTAATTTTTTTTTTGTTTGGGGCCCATTGGACAAAAAAAAAAAAAAAAATAAAGGGTACCCCTGGGTAAATACACAACATTGGAGATGAGGATTGGTTTGAAGCCAAATGTTCACGGGAAGAGAATGCAGAGGGCAGGAAGGTGAGCTGATTAACCACCTAGGGACAGTATTAAACAAAATAGATGTTGCAAAGACGATGATTGAATAATCCAGGAAGGGCAGATGAACCAAACTTCAAAACCCAACTGACAATCCTTTTTCTGTTTAAGGTTTCACGAAATTCTTTTGAATATGTCCTGACATAGTAATGCTCTCAACATCGTACTATTCTGTCAATGCACAGAAATTGAGCTTCTGTTATTAAAAAACCAAAAAAGTGGTTCATTGTCATTTTGCTCACAAGAGAAGAGTGTTCCACTTACAGTGAAACACAGTTGAAATAAAGCCCATTTTAAAGATTTGGTTTTTTTAACAAAACAGCAACAATCAAACAGAAGTGACAACAATGAGAATACTAAAGTCACAATGGAAATGAGATCTTCCAAATAATCTACAAATGTTGAAAGCAAAATTTATGTCCTTGGACATGGTGCTACAAAATTCATCATTGCTGAGGCATTATTTTGGTGACATTTTGTAGCACAGCTTTTCATTAACAGGATGTTTCTTTTCCTTTGCTTATTTATTAGTTGTGTGGTTTGGCAACAACTATTGTAAAAAAAGTTCTCAAGAACAAAGTATCACATATTTTCTATTTTTTTTTTTTAGTATTAGAAGCAAACATAAATGAGGGTCTTTCTCCTTAGCTGTACAACTAATATTCAGAATAAGAAATTAACTGACATATCAATGGCCCCTCTTGGACAGGGTCCCAGGGAGCCCCTCTCTAGCATTGGCCAGTTTCTGAGGCTAAAAGCTCAGAAACAGAATAACTTGCCTTAGACAAAGCTTCCTCTGGTCTATGTTTTGTGTTTTATGCCTGGAAGCACAGGAGGGTTTTATTTCCCCTCAAAAAAAAAAAAGCCAAACCAAACCAGCCAAACAAAAAAACAAAAAAAAAAAAAAAGCCACAAAGCAAATATACTGTGTCACAGGATGCCTTTGTGACCACTCTCAAAAATGCCATAAAATATCTAATTTTGTCTCACAAAGATCTCTGTCCTTACTGTCATCACGACAACACATTTTGACAGATACTTTGAAGAGTGTAAATGTGTCACTCATCTAATAATTATGTTTGTGGAAACAATTTCTTGAAATCAAGTTAGGTGACAAGTTATAAGTCGGTGTGGTAAGGAGTGGACATTAACCAAATAAAAAAACCAAAGGATCCAAACATGTCTGAACTGCACATGGGGTTTAATTTCTGTACTTGAATCCAAATACTAACTCCACTCCTATAAAGGACTGAAGAAGCATTCAAACTGAGTATACTCAGACCTTGGAGTTCAAATTTGAAATTCATGCATATAGGATTTAAATTGTGGTTCCTACAAGGTTAAGTGAAAATACTTCAGGTGACTTTCAGGCAGGCATTACTTTGTTGAACATTGCTGCAGTGATTTCAGCAACAATAACAAAGACAACATTCATGCTTGGCTGAAAACCTTTTAAGATTTATATGAATGATGTGCAAAAATGGTTGAGAAGAGAAACACTTGAACCAAATATATCTAAATCCTGATCTCCTGAGAATAGATGGACACCTTTGGGTTATGCCTGAATGATATTGAAAGCAATATTCTGTAGAAAGTCCCCTCCTTCTCATATTGCAGAATGTTCTTTGGCTTTCCAAAGTGTTACTCTTACCTTCTCATTCTCAAGTAGGTTAGGCATGTGTTTTTAACATATTGTTTGCGTTTGAAGTATTTTTAACACATATACAAGCGTAGAATTATGTCAGTAACCATATTATATTAAATACAGGCCACACACCTTGGTACAGGTTTGGCTAAGTGATTCTGACAGGGAACAAAACAGCAGGAAAACCATCAGGAGTGGCAGAAAATGTACAGCTTTCTAGAAGAACAAATATCAAAATGCAGTCAGAAAAAATCGTATATATATTTGCTTGCCTTATTTATCATCACCTGAGGGCTATCTGAACTACCTGGCTCTTGAGTTTATGCTGATTGTTTCCTTCTGGCAAGACATTCCCACGCAAAACAAACATAAAATTTTGTTTCAACATAAGTTTATATACCATAGCAAACAAATTGCTGTCCAATGTCACTTATTTCCTCTTAATTATGAAATGCTGAATAAGGCTGTCATTCTCCCCCAAACTCTGCTAGTCCAAAAGCCAAATTTACTATTCAAAAGATCCTTAACAAAATCACTTTTTCGTAATCAGTTGGTTTCAAAACAAATTTGTCTATCACATTCCAGACAACCCATTCTGACCCCAAATAAAATGTTCAGTTCTGTCCCCAGCATTCAGCCAGTTCTCAGCCAGTTCAGTCTGTCAGTTCTTCCAGCTCCCCATCCCTTCTCACAAAATTATATCCAAGGCCCCCTGTTCCCAAAGGAGTCGGCATCCAAAATTCCCACCTATGAAAACTTTACTCATGTAAGTAGTTATATACAGCAAGATAAAACTAGGACACCAGGCATCAAGAAGGAAGTGAATAGGCAACTAACTCTAAAAATACATATACTCTCAAACTACATAAGATTTAAACAGTATTTAGCTTCTTAAAAGCATGGCAAAATTAATCAACTAGAAGAAACAGGTCTCTATTAACTACCAGACAGTGTAAAAGAAACTTTTCAGACCGACACATAAATGATAGAAAGGCTGCTATCTTGGAGGAAATAAACCCACAGACTTTCTACTGTTTAAGAACAAAGTATGACAATCACGAGCAGTAGAGAAAATGTCATTGAAGTTCTATGTGGGAAAAGCCCTAAGTGGGTATCAATCAAGACAATATCAGTGGGAAAATGGCTTCAAACCACCAGTAGCTAAAACCGACAAGGTATACTTAGAAACAAATGCTCACCTTGAAAATCTAATGCAGAAAGAAAAAGGTTTAAATAATCAGTTTGCATGCTTAGTGATTCCCAGAAAGCTTTTCAGCCCATCCTGTGTGAAAGTGTATGCTGGGGCATAGCTATGGCTCTTGCTGTCAGGGTGCATTCTCATGGAAATTTCTCACTGAATCACTCAGTGGGCACATTTACATGGCAAAAAGCTGTAGAAAAATCTCCCAAAGCCAGAGGAAAGTTATACTGCCAAAACTGTTAAGCCCTAAGTGGGTTTCCAAATAAAATTCAGTTGCTCTATTGGGTGCCACTTGAATGAGTCAACAATAAACTAAGACGCTAGTTAAAAAAAGGCTTTTTAATATGGAAAAGTATCTTTCAGTTTCTGAAACAGCAATCCCCTTGGGAATAAACTGAAAGGTGAGACTTGTGAAAGGCTTTGTCCAGTTTCAGCCCAGTGCCTTTCATATATTTAGAGATGCATTCTACTGTTGCTGCATATCAAGTTTGCGGCTTTAGTGTCTTTTTCATCAGTTGCACAGAGCAAAAGAAACATTTCTTTGGACTTTAGACAGCTTTTTAACATTTTCCGTATTGTGAGTAACCTTCTAACATACAGGCCCATTCATGGACCACTTTCACTCCCTCTCTTGTTAACCTCATCTCACGCCTTTTCCCTCTGAAGTTCATCTGTTTGAGTACATGAAAAGTCCGCAGAAGGTAAGTTTAAAATGGACTTCCTTCAGTAAAGGGTTGTTGTGGAGATTGCAATTAATTCCATACAGTAATGAGTCTTTGGAGGCTCCCTGTTTTTTCATAATGATTTTCATCATTGGTTTTGATCTGTAATACTTTATGTAAGTAAGGTTAAAAAGACTTTTTTTTTTCTAAGACCCAAACATCTGGGGTGTCTGGTTGATATATTATTGATGGTGACTTTAAAAATAAAACCCAAACAAACAAACAAACAAAAAAAAAACAAAACCCAAAAAAACCCCAAGAAAAACCAAAACAACCATGTATGCACAACCTTGTTGTTTGCAATGAATGCTAGGAGACACTGGACTTGAAAATACATGCTGGGAAAAATTCTTCTCTAAAAATACCAGTAAAATACCAGATATGAATCATGAATCTTAAGGAATGCCCTTATGTGAGCTCATCAAAATATTCCAGAATATGATTTCAACATTATTAAACAGTTGTTAAAGAATTGGCCCTCCTACCCTTTGCCTCTAACAGATATGTTATGTAAGAATATTTTCTCTTTGGTAACTTGAATAGTAAGAGTATTTCGTCTTAACAAGAGCTCCCAGCAGCTACAACCTAACATGAACAACTCCCTTGGTCTGCTGACGTTCACCCCTAAAGACCACAAACACAGACTTCCACGGAGTATTTGGCCACGTGACTCTGTGCTTCTCTCTCTGATATTTCGTGTGCACTGTGACATTATTTCAAATGTGTTAACCAGGCTGGCTAGTTGTCATGTTTTACTAAGTTAGCAAGGCTGTAATTGGAGGGATGTCCCCTAAGAGATGCAAGATGTGGCCACATTTGAAGCCTAGTCCGGTGTTTGAGAAGGGGGCAATATTTGTGATGAATGCACATTTCAACCTCCCACATCATGATAAGTGTTAAAATCTCTAATCTCCTATTAAATGAACAGGTTCATGTGCAATATTACCCTATTTTATACTTAAAGATAGATCTTTAAATATTTATTTACCACCTTTTCTTTCCATATAGGAAAGAATATTTTCCAGCAGTTGCAGTTGTGTGACTGGCCTTACATTCTACCTAATATTCCATTTGATTACAACTTGGTTCTTTATAATCCTTTGTTTTCTGTTTAAATGTTTTGTTTCTATTTAAATATTCCATTTACAGAACATAAAGTCTGGCTAACAACAGTAAGAATTAACATATATGAAATATATGAATAGAGCTGTATACATCATCCTTTCAAGCACAAATAAAATCCACTGCCAAATCTTGATACTCACAGCAATAGTTGAAAAAAAAAAACCACCCATCTGCCATGAAAGGAATTTCTCATGTTGATTATTTTCCAGTCAAACGGGATAGATGGATAATAGCACTGAAAACAGGGAGTGAAAAAGGAACTAAGTTTTAAATAGCATAAATGATAGCAGCAGTGAAACAAGGTAGCTTTAATCAGTCAGCCAGCACCAGGCAATTTTAAAACCTGGCAGCTTGCAGTGGTTTTCTTAGCTTGTGGTATTTGAAGGACATTGATATACACATCAAACAGAATTTAGGACATGCATTGTGGAGGTGCCAGTTGAAGCTTTCTGTGCGAGCTAAAGTTGGAATTCAATCCTTTTATCATACACAAGGCATACAAAGTCTCTCCTACCAACTTTTCACTCATTTTGAATGAAGAACAATTTTTGTTGGAAGATTTACAGGTAAATGTGTTCATTAAAATCTATTCTCTAAATCAAAAATTGTCACATACTCTACACCAAAGATTTGGCATGGCTCAAATTACAGAGCAAACTTGCAATGCTTGTGTTGTTTTATTATTCATAAAATTTACCATTAAAAATAAAAAAATGTCAAATTTCTTAAAGTGGCCCTATTAAAAACCACGCTAAAACCCCAACCACTTTTCCAGAGGTGGAGGGCATGAACAAATATAAATTCCCAAATCTTGTCTTTTATTTTCTTGTCTGCTTTAACCTTCCCATTGCTTTCACCATGTTCTTTCCACTCTGCAGGAATGTGCATGTTCAAGCACACATGTGCCCAAACCCTCTCCTCTTAGTGGTCACATTACCTCACTGGAAAGTATTTCAACCCAAATCCTTCTGTCTGCCTGCAGTGTGACCCTTATTCAAACAATATTTTTTTGCTGTTATTTTTAATAGCTAATCAGCCAACCAGCAGGAGTGTTTGCATAATCTCTTCTCCAGGAGAGTGTCACAAAGGCTATCTCCAAGTGGTCTAAGGAAAATAACAAAATTTCCTGTCCTTCTAAAATAACCTCCTGAAAGGAAGATGGTAACATCACTTGTATTGTTGAAAATGGAAGACGACAACCATTTTGAAAGATATTTCTTTGTGTACAATCTGTAAAACATCATTTTCCTGAAAACTACTGCTTAGGAGATGACAGGGAAAGACTTAATGCATGTTTTCACGTGGCTTGTTGCCCCATTTTCTCATACTTATGAAGAAATGACATATTTGTACTTGCATGGGAATTGCAGGATATCATCCTGAAGTGATACATGTTAATGAAAAACAAATAGAAGTCCCTGAAAATGAAGAAAGGCTCAGGCCAAGCAGCTATTTACCCAATCTGCAAATGGCATTCTTAAATCATCATATGCAGTCTTTATGGAAAAGCTGTGGTACACCAAAAATTATAAACTAAACCCAGTTGCTTCAGATTTTTTGTATTTTTCATTTGAAATATCAGGAAATATTTTAAATTTGTTTTCAATACTATCTAAAGGGAAAGAGTGGGTAAAAAATTTAATGCGACGTACTTTAGGAAGAAAGGTAAGAACGATTTGGAAACAGACTTATAATGAATGCTTTAAAGATGAAAGATAATTACTTCTAGTTATGTTCTGAATGCTTCACCTGCCGTGAAAGGAAACAATAAACCTCTATCAAATATGCTTGGGAAGATGTGACTAAGCGAAAAGGTTTGCCTCTAGAATTAAATTTAGGACCTTGCAGTGCTTTGAAGATAAGAAATCCCATCACAGTTGCAGGTACAGTTGATCCCTGAGGGTGACTTGGAGCCCAAGATGTGGAGGGGGAATAGTGTCTCCTGCCAAAGTGTGTAGGGAGGCTGGAAGCTGGTCCTGCTGGTGCCAGGCTCTGGGATGGAATTCCCCTCCACAGGCAGAGACCAGCAACCTCCCAGTGAGGGCAACTGGCAGCCAACACCCACTTCTAGGCAAATGCACTACAAATTCCAGCATACTAAACATCTTTTTTTCAATATGTTTAATGAGTCCTCCATGACTCTTTTAAGCAGCCACAGGATTTCAGTCAGGACTGCAGAGCAGTAGTTTTATGTGTACGTTAAACTTTGCTCCTTTCCCCAGGCGGGCAGCTGCTGCCCTCGCAGTCAACAGGAGCCACAGGTGCTTCAACAACAGATACAAAGCTGTAGTCTTTTAAAAAGGAGGTATAAATGTCTGAGTTTATTTCTGGCCTTTATCTTAGGCAATTGTTTCTGTTTCTGTTTGTGCCACCATGCAGTATAAAACTGGTGAAAAACTAAGGTATCATTTGGGTGGAAGGCATGATACAATTGTTAGAAATGATCATCTTTGTTCCCCAAATGTCACATAATCAGTAAGGGAAAACCGTTTCTGTGAGAAATATTACTGCTTCTAAAAGATCAACCCTGACGAAACAGAATAGCCAAACAACACCCTAGGTATTCTAAATATGTTTTAACTTCCTGAGATCACGATTCTTGAACCTATGCTATGAATACATTTTCTTATGCATATCAGCAGTACAGACTCGAAGAGAGGGGAG
>VZRV01005742.1:2534885-2545317 GCA_013398115.1 Falcunculus frontatus | reverse complement strand
GGAGGGGAGGGGAGGGGAGGGGAGAGATCAATTCATTCCTTGTATCAAAACATTTTGCACTGACTGCAGTGCTTGGAAAACCAATGAGTGTTAAAATAAAAAGATGAAATTTTCTGAAAAGTTACAGACACTAGTTTCTGTGCAGTAAGCTAGACTAGGAATTCATTGAAATGAAATTGAACTACTTCATTGAAATTTCTCAAGTTTTCAGTTCCCAAATGTTTACCCTACAAAAAAAGTGAGGATAGCAGCATGCACATAGTTATTTCAAAGCCACTGAATCTATAACTTGTTTATCCTGTGGTGACTTACTCAGAGTAGTTTGGAACAGTTTTGCTAGTTTGTCTGGTGGAGATCACTCAAAAAGATTGATCTAAAGAAATGAAATACCTTTACTGTGGCTTCGATAAATCTCATTAAGTATTCACTGCTAAGTTAAAATACTCATTTTAACTGTGTTTCATTTAATTTTTTTCACTTCCAAGAAAAGATCAGATTCAAAACTATATAGAAATTGTTTCACTTACATAAACCGAGACAAAGATCAGATGAAGTATTAATCCTAAAACAAAACACTTTACAAGTGTATAGTTTTGTCTCTTTAATTCACAGAAATCTTTAAGATTTCTCCTAGAGTATCCTTACCTTCAGAGCACTTGGACATTTATTTGATTACTGTAGAACTAACAGCAGCAAATAGTGCTGGATAAAAGCTAACTGGACAATAACTGCTGTGCTTCTCCCATCCTTCAAAGGAATGACTTCTCTTTATGAGAGTCAAACTTACATTCACCAGCAACACAATCAATATTTGAAAATTTACCAGTCTTTTTAATATTAGATTTGCTTAGGAAAAAGCAGAAACATCCAGAGTCTGCAGCAGAAATGTGTGTAGTGTCCTCTAGCCTTTAACAAGGCTGTTGTGTTACCTACCTTAAGTCATTGGTGACCAATTAACTGATTTTAGAAAAGTCTCAGAAAAAAAATCCTCATAATGACACATCTGAAATATTTGCTCCTAGAAACATTTTCTCTGCAAAATGTGTAGGTTTAAAATTTACTGAAGCTCAGATAAACTTAAAGATTGACTTTGGAACACAGCAAAATCGTATTGTGGCGGGTAGGTGGCAAGACATCAGCAGAGATTATCAATGTGAGCTGCTGTTATCCAGCACAAGTAGCTGCAAGGACAGAGCCCAGGTCTTGGAAAACACTCAGAGAATTCTGCAGAAACCTGGGCAGACACACAGAGTCATAGACACAGACATATATGAAGGCACACACACACATTGCACACATGTGCTTGACCAAAAATGCACAGAGACTCATGTACACAGATGCACAAACACATTTCCCATCCAGAAAGGCAGCAGAGGTTCTGGGTCTGCCACAGAAGAATTCTGAACATCCAATAGGCCTAAAATCCATAGAAAACTATGGTTCCTTTTGTGTCCCAATAAGTAGACAAAAACACACCACAAAAGAAAAAAAAATTCAACAAACCAATCCAAAAAAAAAAACCAAACAGGAAAAAGAATCAAAAATAAAACCAAATTGTAGAACAGGTGAGGCACTTGTTTTTCCCATTTTTATACTATTTCTAGTGGCTGTCCCAAGTGAACTTTTTTTTTTTTGTGATCTCTGTCCTTGTGTCAGCCTGCATAGTTCCTTCCTTTAGTATTCTTCATTTTAGTATGAAAAAGAATTACTTCCTTTGCCTTTGGCTGTGGTTTCTCTTCTCAGAGGAAAACTGAACCTCATGCCAAATCTAGTGCCCAACACACAGATCAGTAAAGGTGATGTGGCCAGTGACACTCATAAGGAGGGGCTGCAGGAGCCCTTCTGCTGTGCTGCTGGGTCCAGGAGCCCAGCCAGAGCTGCAGCAGAAATGGCATGAATGGGGAAACTGTGGCAGGACTGGGGAAACTCACAGAAATGGGAAAAAGTAGCAGGACACAGTAGGAACCATAGGGAAAATTTCAGTGCTTGGGTAGATGTCACTGCCCTTGCAATCAGTCCTGATCTTTCCCAGGGAAAAGGCAGAGCACCAGAGGGAAGCAGTTCCTGGGTTTGATCCATGGCATTACCTTGACCTAGACTATCCAGCTTTCATGAGAACAGCAGTCAAGATTAAATACTTGAGGAAATTAATAAAATCCCTACTTTAATTGGCAGCTACTACTGTTATTAAATAGATCCTCTTAAAGAATAGTGTTTCTGAATCAGTAAGGTTGAAATGTAATTGAGAATGTGCTTATGAGAAACACTTTTTGCAAAGCCTGTGAAACTGGGGATTAGGCTGAAGTATCCAATGTGATCAATATCTTGCAATCGCATTAAGGCCTCGGGCAACAGGGGCCTTCATTCCTTTCCATTTCCCATTTTCTGTTTTCTGTTTCTAGGCACCATCATAGGCAATCAGACATGAACAGAAAATGAATTTGCTACAAGCTAGTAGCATTGTAAGTGGCTTTGATATAAGTGGAACAAGGGTCGGTAACTTCTAAGCCCCAGTAGCCTGATAAGAATATTAAGTCCACCATTTATCCCCAATGAGTGCTTGATTAGCCATACAGTGCTCTGCTGACAGAGTTCACTAAAAATACATTATGCTAATAACTCTTGAGTGCCAGCAAAACTGGGGAAGCCCAAGATTCAACACAAAGAATGAGTCATTATGATATTTACCTGGCAGATACAGTTAGAGGCGAAAATATGGGCAAAAGAATGACATCTCAGTCCTGTTTGCAAAGGCACAAATGGAAATAGAGGTGACTTTCCAAAGCATATTAGGATCAGAATAAAAAGAAATAAATACCCCACACTGTCACGCTGGCATTTGGGAAATAAAGATGCTTAGCTTTTCAGAGCAGGCAGCTGCTAGTGGAGACAAATCACTTCTATGTATTTTTCTTTGTCTAAACTGTCATATGGCTCTTCACTGGTGTATCTTTCTGCCTGGTTTAACACCAAACGTGTTTCCTCCTTGCTGTGTGCTTGGACCACAATCTGGGATTCCCACTGCACTCCCACAGCTTCCTCCTGTTCCCAACCCACTGCCATTGCCCCAGCAGAGCGTTTGCTCTCTTCTAAGGGAAGGATTTGTAGGCTTTCCTTCTGAGCATCAGCTACAGGTGTCACACATCCCAGAAAAAATCTGAACTGTACTGCAAGTACAGGAGACGAGAGGATGGTTCAATGCTACTTCAAATTAACTCACTGAATCTGCTTTTTCCAAGCTCTGAACATCCCTGTCCTCCTCCCAGCTCTCCTGCCCTCTGCCAGCCTGCAATTAGCACCCTGCCTAGCAGGGCTCTGGGCTCCTCCACACAGACATTCTGCAGCCAGCCTGGCTGCCAGCTCCTGCACAGGCAAATTGGTGCACAGCACTTGGCCACGGCTCACAGCAAGGGCAAGCGATCATTTCACAGACACAACTGAGAGCTTTGCGGAAAAAAAAGATCAAGCTCAGGGAAAAAAAAAAAAAGTGTGATTAATCTGGGCATTAGAGCTGGTCATTTTTTTTCTTCCTCTCCAAATATTTTACTAGCCAAAAATACTTTTTAAGCCCAGCTAAAATTAAGTCAAATTTGCCAAACAGTTTCAAAGAACAAAGAAGACATTTCAAAAGACAGTGGAATGTCTCCTCAATTTTAAAAAGATTTGATTTTTTTATACATTTTAGGGGTACCATAATAATGTTTTTAAGAGTTGATAAAAGTTAAAACCAAAGGGTTTTCTTTAGAATGTGTAAAATGTTTTGGTGTACCTGAAGCATACCTTTGTTGTTAGTGCTTCATTTTGCCCAGAGAATGGAAGATTAAAAAATAGCTTGGGCCTCTACCAGCTTTGAGAAATGCTGACAGTGAGCCAAAACCCTCAGCTACTCGCAGTAAACTGTTACAAGCCACCAAACAGTTTAAATGCAAAGGTACTAAAGAGCTGAGTAATCTGATCTATTGTAGCTGCGTGTGCATGAAGCAGTAATGTGAGACAGGTCCAGGCAATGGAGAAAAGCAGGCACTTCCACACCACAATTTGTCTCCTGCTGATGTAAATGCCTAAAATAGGCCAGATGAATCATGCCTTAAAAATGCCCATTTCTCTTCACTGACTAGAGGGGAAACAGGTGACTAGTGCTGGCATAGCCTTCTACCTTATCAGTGTCAACAGTGAGGTGAGATGGATTTCTGTAATCATTCAAAAAAAAAAAAATTTTATATGAAAGCCCTAAAACCTGGGTCCAGAAGCTGGGAAGATGGACCAATGGAGAGGATATAAATTCTTTTTGCTTACTCTGGCATTCAACATTTCATGATCTACTTAATCTCCTGTTTGTCCTTGGTTTTTCTCTTTTATTTTATTTAATGGTCTTATCTTCCTTTTTTTATCCATCCATTTTCTCTCTCTCTTTCTTCAAACCACACAGCTTTAGGATCTACTGTTGACATTGTCCACCTGCTTCTGTCATCTGCTGGCTGTCTTTCATCACCATTGGAAAAGGAAAAGGGAACACTTTAAAGACCATGAGCACTTATGCATAGTAGGATATGGGAATTCTCCCAAACTGGCAAACTGTATCCTCAGTAGGAAATTACATTAGATGTGGCTCCAAGTAAGGATTGCTGGTTTTTCAGACTTTAACTCTGAAATTCTACTTTCATTGCCCTCCATTTTTCAATTTATTTCCTGGACCCAGACCTCCCTTTGAAGTCTTGAAATCAAGTATTCCAGGAACCCTAACCTCATTTCATTTGTATCTTGCCCTTCAAGGACCTCCTGTGAGTTCCATATGCAATATTTTAAGTTTTAAATTCATCTAGCTTCCTTGCAAGAAAGATAAAAAGTCCTTAATGGGGCCTTGAAGATCTGTTAGTTGGTCCATATCTGGGCAATGATTTCACTGTTGACTTCCATGTTAACAGGACAGTGAGCAAATTAGAAAAATATAACTGCTGTACCTAAGCAGAAAAGAATAATGTGTGGAGTTATTAACAATAGCATAGTGTTCATTCGTTATATATGCATATGTATGTGTGAATTTAAATAGGCAAACACTGCATCTACCTCTTAAATTTCATTTTACTTTTAGCTAGAGGTTTCTGATGATGCCGACTATACCCTACAAAAATAAAGAATCATAGCAAAAATTAAAGGTAATCTGTATTGTTTCTAGTTGTAAATAAACGTGTATTTGACTACAGCTCTGAAGAAAGAGAACAAAGCCTGTATCACCCCACCTCATAAAAGCAGTTTACAGGCACCGGACAGCTAAAAAGAAAATGTAATTCTGAAGGAACTCACTGTACTCCTGGATGACTGAACAGTTGATCACTTTGTCTGGCTGTACAGAAAGTTAAAGCAAGCTGAAAGTTTTCAATTTATAGTGAAGACTGTACTTAAGCAGCAGAAAATTATATACTTACTGTTCCACTCCAACTGTGTGTGATACATGAAGTACAATGAGCTCCAGTAAAAAAAGAATTGAAACCAGGTGATAAATAATCAAACTATACTCTTCATTAGCCTTGCTATTTATTCTGCCATTTTGAAAGCAATAAGGAGCCGCATGCAGTGTTAGAGCTTTTTATTTTCTACTGTCCTCTATTTTTTGCCATTTGTATTATTAGTATTTCCCTTACATTTTCCTTATTGTTCCTTTTTTTTCTCCCTCTTCTGGGATTCTGACATTGTTATTCGCCAAATTTACTTTCATGTTTAATCTTGCTTTGGTTTATAACGTTAGTTATCCATCACTACAAACATGTCGATGTGAGTTCTGTAGCTAATCATATGAAAGTTTATCCTGTTAACCAAATAGATTCTCAGTTAATTCCAGGAATATAGGACAGGACAGGAATTTTTGCTGACCACTTCTGAACCTGATTTTTGGCAGTGGAAGATGCATTTGGTTACATGCAAGCTACGCTTGAGGCACGATTGCTGTGATCAGGTAAAATCCTGCCACAGACACCCCAGAATTTCATCACAGTAAGTCTACAGAGACTTCAGTAGATACTGAACATGAAGCAAATTAAAGACGCTGCAGAACAAGGTTTCATGAAAGCAAACCAATATTCTACTTTCAGCTAAACAGGTAAAATTACTTTTATGAAAATTTGTGACTCTGGCCCCTCTTTTGATTATTTAAAATCTCTTATCATCTGTCTGTTTCATAATTCTGTGCTGTGCTCTTGGCAATAGCAGTGAGCGTGTTACACCCAGAAACCCTAATTAGTATCTGTTCATACAAATGTTCCAGCCTGTTTTTTCTCATTACTCAAACTCCATACACAAGACATGTTTAGATGCATAAATTGTTTCCCTACTGCGCTTCTAATTAACACTTCCATTAAGACCTAGGCAGAGAGCATGGAACATACTGAAAGAAACTGCTGTTTACAGAAACGGTGATAAAATGTATACAAATATGTCCTGCAAAGTGCAATCAAGCCAGCTTGCGTGACATGTGGATGTGTTTCCCCGTATGTAGGCACAAACAGATGTGCTACACTCGCATGCAAGACTAATTTGTTCATTAACATTAAAAAAAAAAACCCTAGATGAATAACAGTCCATTAATTTTTATAATTACTTCTTGCATGCCCATATCATTGCTCAATTTAGTTTCTGGAGGCCTTGGTATCTTCAGATTGGCTTCTTGGCATGATCACACTGGATACTTGAGTTATTGTCCACTGGTTAGTAGATTGGATTTACTCAGACTTTTATATATTTATACTTGATAGTCCTCTACCCCTTTTCTTCTTCTATGGGAAATTTGAATTAACCTTAAATTAAGATAAAAAGTAATAATTTTGTTTTGTTCTGGTTTTTTTTCTTTTTTATCTTGAAAGGCAGAATGAATTAATCAAATGGCTTGCTAAGCATCATAAATAGTTCTAGAAGGTTTGGTTTAAGCCCTTGGATAAAAACATGCATAATCTTTTCAATTTTGCATATGTTCAGTACAAGACCAAGAAAAAAAAACCTCCCTGCAGCTGTAACTGAATTTCACCTGCAGAAATCCCATTGTGAGACTCAGAAGAGTCAATCCATGAGGAAAGAGATTAAACAAATAGTCTTGTGACCTAAAGTGCAATAAGCTTTGCACTATGAGAGTAAGTTGGAAAGCCTGACAATTAACTGCAACTCAGGGTTGGTGATAGGGGGATGTTGCTTTTGTTTTTAATTACATTTTATTGAACAACCAAGTGATAAGCATCAAAAGACAAGGTTGTCTTGGATCATCAAAGATGGGGTGGGGGAGGTTGTTTGTTCTGTGAATTCAGGCAAGCTAAAAGAGCTTTTTCTGTGTTTACCTGAGTAATTAATGAAAGACCAAATTGCTTTTGAGCCAGCAGGCTGCAGTTAATTGGAGTTATGTGCATTCAGTGAACTTAGTGATTTGGCTTAAAAAGGATTTACAGTGTAGGTGACAACCCTTTTCAGGGAAATACAGCAGAAAAGGCTGAATATTAGAAGACAGCTCCCAGATGATGTAATTTATGTGGAGAGCTTTCTCTTTCAGTTAAAGTTTGAAAGTGGAAAAAGTATTGGCTTATACGAGCAAAATGCTTGGGAAAAGTTTAATTAATAATAAGTTTAAAATGTGGGATACAGACATTCAGACTATTACTATAATTTTTTAACTGGCAAGATCAGTGAATCCAGAGAGGTTTGCCAGTCTATCCTAAGGAAAATTATGTTTGTAGGGACAGACATGTTCCAATTTCTGAAGTTCTTACCATGACTGTTTTTCTAATATACCACACTAAGGACTGGAGACATACTCTGATGCTCTTTATCAGATGTAGTAGCACCTAATAATCTACCACTATTATCAAATCAAAAGAAGACAATTTACTTTTAAGTGTACTGCTCAAAGCGTCAAGAATTATCAGCATTTGTAATTCTGTCAGTTATTTATTTTCTTTTCCAGACCTGGCTGAATGGATTCCCTGAAAAGTTCTTAGATATACCTGTGGACAGGTGGTCACATACTGCCCAATGGATAATCCTGCTGGGCTAAAGGGCAAAGAGAAGGGGTGTTCCCCTTCATCTTCATGAATGCTGTTAAGTTAAACAGAGAAGGTTCCTCTTGTTCTTTGCTTGCTTGATTAAAACTAGAGTTGTTTTCTCTTCTTTCTCTTAACCAAAGAATTTTTCACTTATGCATAAACAAATTTAAAATAAAAGGGAGGAAGTGTTCTGCCTTTTCTCCTGAAGGAATGAACTTTAAGGTATATACACATTTTCTTGGATCCAGTTCTCACCAAATAACTATGAGCCCATCAGACCTCAGTCTCAGTACACCTCATGAATTTGTGCACTAAATATTTATATTATTAATCTGGGTATCAAATTCAAATCTTTCTCCTTCACTCCCTTTTTTTACTGTTAAGGTTCAAAACAATCTGAGTTCTTTTGCCAAATAATTCCATTATAAATTGTTGTAAGAGAAATGAACTCCCAGTTCTCACTGATCTGTGCCTAAAAACTTCTTGCCCAGATTTCTTGGAGTTCAGAGTACTGCTGAGTGGTGTCTCTTTCCATATAATTTTAATAATAAAAAAATTGAAATGTCATAGTTGGTTTAATTTCACATGACTTTAAATGGACTTTTATGCTTTATATTTTATCCTTCTGAAATAAGAGAAGACAAAATATAGTCATTGTTCTCTGCTTTGAAATGTCATAATTTTACTCAGTCTTCCAGTAATGATTTTTTACAGGCAGTTTCAGAATTCTTTGTTCAAAGATGATAATTGTAGTGCTCCCTCCATATTTCACTTCCTTCTCTGTCTTCCTCGTCCTTTTCCAGTAGAAATGCTGATGAGTTATATGGTATTTCCACATACTTTCAAGCATAAAGAGTAATCAAAGTAACATGTGAAATCTCGTTGTCATCACTGGATTACAGATCAGGCCTGAATGCCTTTACCCTGAGTCCTGCTACTAAAATGTCTGCAACACTTTGTGGGAGGCACTAAGATATTTCGACAGTTTTATTTTTGGGTTCTCTGTTGGGACTAAAATTGTGCAGTGCATTAGAAAGCTTCTCTCAGCCTCAAGTGCTGTGGATGTCTGCAGAGGCTGCAGTGAAATCTATGTTTAAGTTGGTATGAGCAGGATTTCCTGTTGTTTTCTTTCTAATTTAGTAAACCTAAAAGATCCATTACATTTTAATACACATTTCAGGGTTTAATGGAAAAACCTGGCATTTTCATAGAATTGTAACGGTATCACCACTTTTGCCAGTATATTAGTTTTAGTGTGTACAATGTTATTACTACAAAGAAGGTTCACAAATACCATTTGTTAAATCAAGGAATTCAGAAAAAGTAATTGATACAGGTCAATACTGAATATTTAAGAACTCTGAAAAACCAGATTTACTCTTAATAGCCAAATGGTTTTTGCAAGTCAGTGTTCTCACAAACTACATGCAGAGAAAAGAGATTTCATTGAATAATTTATTGCAGGGGTTTTTTTTACACAGAACTAATATTTGATATTATTAATCCTGTGAATATATTATTTCCCAACATAACACTTCTGCAGAATCTATTGAATATGTGTTTCTGAGCTCATGCAAAAAAATACATACACAAAGGAGTTTTACACTTTTCATGATCCAAAATGAGTGTAAAATGCAATGTTTTTGATTCCCAGTCATCCATGTACAAGAGACTTCAGATACTTCTCTCCTGAAACTATCATGATTTGTAGAAGTAGCTGACAAAAGAAATTTGCACCTTATGGAAATGGTTCCTTCATAATTATTTGCAATCATTATATTCTTCCCTCAGGTTCTACATAGAATTTTATTTCCCATGCCACGTGTTGAAGGTATCTAGACAGGCCAGCAAGGGTGAATTCAAAGAAATGAAAACAATTCAAAACATGAACTGTGGGACACAAATCCGAATTTTGACATCCTAGGACAATAAACCCACAGACCAAATGACCTGATAGGCAACTGGGCTCACATATCCCAAAGGGGAAAGTAAGACTGCTAACTTTTACCAAATAGATCCAGAAATTCAACTGAAAAATGGAACCTTCAGTGATTTGCAAGCCCACTCCTCTCCCATTCTGCTGCATAACACAGGAACTGGGCTCTGGAGAGATGTCTAGGTGTCACAGCTTCCTTGCACAGAGGGTGAGGGATGGATGGATGGATGGATGGATGGATGGATGGATGGATGGATGGATGGATGGATGGATGGTAAGGGATGGATGGATGGTAAGGGATGGATGGATGGATGGATGGATAGATGGATGTTAAGGGATGGATGGAAGGAGGGATGGATGGATGGATGGATGGTAAGTGATGGATGGGCTGAGTAATGCTTCCATGTATGTGCCCCCAGGTCTTCCTCCCTCCTGTCACCTACAAACATCTGGAGGGGAGGGGAGGGGAGGGGAG
>VZRV01005742.1:2107881-2534116 GCA_013398115.1 Falcunculus frontatus | reverse complement strand
GGAGAGGAGAGGAGAGGAGAGGAGAGGAGAGGAGAGGAGAGGAGAGGATCAATACACGGAATATTAATTCCAGGCACAAAATCCACCTAGCAGGCTCACTTTCTTGTATGGCTTGTACAGGCCTGTGTAGATGATTCAGATATCATACTGCCAAGCCACATAATAAATAAAGCCCCAGTTATACTCATCACCTCATATTTTGGCCAGTGTAACATTTGGTCTCACTCCATCCTATGGGATCATGTAAAACAAGCCAGAAAGCTTTGCAAAGGAGAAGTAGTTCCTAGGATGAAAGATTTGCAGAGTCCCAGAGTTCCTTTAAAGGCCTAACAATATGAGAAGTTACTCTAAAAGTGATTTGGGGATAAATATATTTGTGGCTGCCTGATTTGTAGTGTAGAAAGAAACAAGAGACACAAGGGGTTTCTCTCACACACACCTACAGATCTCAGCACATAATTTTGCTCCATACCTTCATAGGAAGCAAACGATGCTTCCTCAGTTATATTAAGAAAGGGAAAACACATGCAAAAGAAATTTTAAGTTCACTAAACAGTACAAGTGTGAAGAATTCTGTATATTTCCCGTACATTTAAAAAGGAACCAGGAAATTCAATCCTTTTGAAGTTGTTCTGTCCTCCAAGTCATGAAATATTTGAGAGACAAAGGAGATAATGCAAGAACAACAACTAATATATTAATAGCACCGTTGTCAAGGTTGAATTAAAATTTCTGCCCCATCAAAGAGAGTTAACTTTTTCATAAAATGTACAAAGGATTCAGCAAGACACATTGCAAGAGCCTTGAATCAGAATATGCTGCAATATGGTGATCAGAAAACACCATCCAGTGTAGAAAAAATGAGCTGAAGTAACTGCAATATAATTTTACAGATAAGTTCTATAATCATTGAAATGTTGGCTAAAAAGAAGAGACCATGCTCACCTCTGCTTTGTTTTCTCCAGATTTGGAATGGTTTGGACACTGCTTACCAGATCAATTCCTCAAGTGGCCCACACAAAGAAGCATCTACCCTTGCAACTCTTGAGCTAGAAAGGGTTCAATCTTATCTCTCTTTCCTTTTATACTTGCAAGACTATGTCTCTAATGCCCCAATGACAAAAGCTGTTTTTAAATCCCTCACATTAAGGCTGTCCAATTTTTATTTTTTATTTTTTGCCCATATAAATGATTTTCCCAAAATCTAATGGAATGGAAATTAAGAAGCTGTTCCTTCTCAGAAGCAAATTCTCAAATAATTTTCAATGTGTTATTATAGCACTCTCTATGCAAAGTTGTAACAAACCAAATATTTAAAACCATTAAAATTCCTCATGTTACAGAAGTTTTAAAATTACATCAATACATTCGACAGAGGCTGTAAGGAGAGGAAAGCAGCCTGAAGCCTAAAGCTAGGAATCTACTAATTAAGATATGCAATAAAAATGTTAATCAAGTAAACTTAGGGAGGATGGGGGAAAGCGATTACATAATCCTCTTGGCACTGTATCATGTCTCAGTGCTCTCACACAGGAAAATGACGAGTAGGTAAACAAGAGAGAAAAAAAAATAGGTCCTTTGATTGTGGGCCAAAGAAGAAACTGTTCCAAATGGCCTCTCTAACCAACATTAGCTGTTCAAGTAGAAAACATTCAGATCTAAGAGCTCTCTCTAGTGTGCCAGGCTGGGGACAGCCGACAGAAACTAACAAAGGAGACTGAGAAACTGGAGTATTTAAGATAATTCTTGGTAAGTGTGACCATAGCAATGTCTTTTGTTATCCTATTTCTTTATAACTATTCCACCATTGCAAAACTGCAAGTAAACAGGATACTTGACTCTGTGCTCTGTATTATAGATGTTTCCCTGCTAACCAACAAGTAGGTACTTCATTCAGACTTGCACGCATCTTTAAAGTGAGGGCCTTAGGGTTCGGACCGTCTGTGTTGTTCCGTACAGCGTTGTTTGTAACAGGCTTTGTGCTAGGACAAAAACACAACTCAGCACCCATCAGACTCTGTCTGGACTTCTTGTGGCCTAGCTGGAGCCATATTTAGTTTTGTTAAGAGGGAACAACAATTATGTGATAATCTGACGACTATTACTTACTCTGTTTTAGCTTGTGAACAGCTGTATGGGTTAACAGCGAGGAGGTACTTGGTGCAGATTGAGCTGTTTATGACTTTAGAATAAAACAAAGTAAAGGAGTACTGACGGGGGCTGATTGCAGGGGTGTTGAAACTATGGGCACGGGATGACACCAGGGGCCACAGGGCTATAAACATGTCACCAGTGGTCAGTTAACCCTAATTAAAGGAATGCAAACATGGGAGCAAGGTAAAGATAGCTTTAAGGATAACAAAGAGGATAATGACCATGTCTCTAACGTAAAACTTAAATGTACTACACACAGAGTAATGTGGAAATGTGAACCAGTGAAGAATCTGCAGGGCAAAGATCACACAGAACATATAAAATTTCTCCAGCCAGACTCAAATGCGAGGAGATAGGAAACCTACATCTATGGTCCTCCCAAAAACGGGATTGTGATGCTGATTCTTCTCTCTGTAATCCTTCTCTCCTGCCCTGAACCAATGCCTCAGCCTTAGGACACAGAAACACAGTGGAAGGATCACAGTAATTAATGAGAAACGTGGAGGTACTAGACTGTTTATGCATACCAAACTTAACTGCAATGTGAACCGTGTCAGTCAATACAATTGTATGTGGACTAAGCAAGTGTTCCAAAAAGGTGAAAAGACTCCTCTCCACCAAGTTGCTAATCCCATTTAGGAGAAAAAAAAAATATAAATTCCATACAATAATATAAATTCCATAATATAAATCTCCAAGAGAGAAGGCATCTTTCCAAATTGCCCAAGAATCCCTTGGTTTGGAAGTAGGATAATAATGAAAAACAAAATTGAAAGTTGTTCAAATTTCTTAACAGATGTGCAACTGCTGCCATTGGCATCTGCAGCTCAAAGCATGATACTGGACTGAGGAGCGCTTAGAGCAATCCATCTGTCTGTCACAAATTCAGATATTCATAAAATGCTTACCAAATTGTACAAGCATACATTTCAGAACACTTATAATTTTTAAATATAACTTACTTTATCATTAGAAAGTAAAAGACTTAATCACAGGAACAAGCTAATTTCTGGCAGAAAATAAACTCGGTGGTACTAATTTTGATAAATTTCTCTTGTTGCATTACTATCAGTGTAGCTTTAAACTTCCTGACCTGGGTTTCTTTTCATTATACTTATACTGAATTATTTTGTCCAATAAAAAGAATATTATGAAGTAGGCTTAAAAATATTATTCAGGTTGGGTACAAGTAACTCTGTAAAGCTCACACACTGTATTTATTCATTACCTGGTTAAAGGTGCCTGTTGTTTAGGGATGCTGTATATTGATTTTAGAGAGTTTGCCTTTTTAATTCATTCTAACAAACCTTCCAATTCTATCACTTACTTACCAAAGTGGTAATAATGACTTGCAAAGTGCAATTTTGATTGCATTGGTGAAACTAGTATAGCCAATAAACATAATTATTAGCATGTGACCTCTTCCCTGGAAAACCCCTGAAAGTATGTGCAGTTTGACTTCATGAAACAAATTTGTGTGGGACCTGTTTTTTTTTTTTAAATATGAAAATATTCATACTTATATGAAAAGATTCCTTTTGTTAAGGTGTGGCAATGCAGTATCAGAATAATGAACAAAGAATTATATGAATTAAACATGACTGTCTAATACCTATGTGGAGATCACTTCTCATTACTTTTTTTAATCAACGTATTTTAAAGAAAAATATTGAAAGAGAAAAGTTAAATCTACACATTACATATATTGTAAAAAAGAAAAAAAACCCTACGATTTTGTATCCAAGATAGTGAAATATGTATCTCTTCTGCTAACATGCAAAGGGATATGTCATAAAATCTATGAAAGTAGGGAAATAAATTAAAATATTTATCAATTTTCCCCTAGATGTTAAAGTTAGCTGTAATTATTGCTGCTTTATAAAGAAGGTACCCTAAGAACAGAATAGGTATGTGAATGAAGTGTTTACTGGCTTTTAATGCCCATTCATCCTGGTGCACAAAGGCAGTTCAGAAAGTCCATCTGAGCCATTGCACAATCTTACTTTTAATTTCAGTATCTTGGCTTTGATTTGATTGGCAAAATGTAAAGTTTTCTGTACAGAGGTGGTGTTTTTCATGTAGTCTCCAAGCAGATATGGATTTCAGCACAATGCAGGTATTTCCACAGGTGAAATATAGCCCCAATAGCATGAGGTTGGAAACAAATCATGTATATCAAGGAGAAGTCTGGAGAATTAGGCTATAAATACACAGAAACCATGACAAACCTCTAACCCTTAACTGTGTAGCACTACAGCCCAATACAATAATTTATGATATCAATAAAACTGGATGGAACATCAGCTAAAAATGCCTGTAAGAAGGAAAAAAAAATCTGTTCCCAAAAATACTAGTGACAAAGAAAAGGTTAAACTGCAATGAACATGACTTTTTTCCTTTTCAATCTGGAGTTTTGAAGAAAAAAAAAAAAAATTTACTCCACTAGCCAGTCAGTGATGTATATAATTAAATAGAAAGGTTTTGGAGGATGTGATTCTATGGTTACCGTAGCAACTAGCACCTAGATGGTCCATATTCCTGTGCTCTTCTACCATGAAAAAAAAAAACCCAAACCGTCTATGACCTACTTGAAAACAAATAGGTTTGTACTGCTCAAAGCCCCATTGTTCTTTGCAGGCATTTATTTTCACTCAGAATCAGGGGTAATCCTACTCTGGAAATATTCCAGTGGTTTTACCAAACAGCAATATGCATGTGGCTTGACCTATAGCCCGGCACTGAAAATCCTGTGCACAGTCACATGCACCTCAAATTGGCCACTCATCTAATTCTGTATAGGGGTGAAGAAAGGAAGGGTTTAAATGGCTGATGAATTTCATAGCTTAAGCTACTTATATTTAGAAAAGTTTTGAATTTTGTTGCCAGTGCACTCAACTACTTTGATCCCATCCCTTTAATAACAACAAACCTTTGAAACTTTTATAGTGAGCAGAAGCAGCAAGTTTTCCCCCAAGTTCACCTCTGTGTTGTTCTAGTGTGAACTGAAGATGGACTAAAGCAGAAGTGCTGGTATAATCAGAGAGAATTTTTTGGTGATCCTGTTGCTAAGAAAATCTCTTCCCTTCTCTCATGTTGCACCTGAGAACTTTTGAGAAAAGGGTCAGGAGAAGTTTGACAAAGTTATTATCTGTTGTGAACACTATTTAAATTATTTGTGCAGGGCTTAGAAGTTCTCTAATTTCAAATCTTTCTCATGTGAATTTTTCAAAGGATGCAATAACATTCAAGCATGAGAACAGAAATTCAGCTCAACAAATTACCATTTTATTAAGCTATCTCTTCTTCCAAAGACTTCACAAGTAGTACTCCTAATTTTAAATGCAATCTTTGACTCACCAGTACCTCGTTTCTACTGTACGCACATATGAAAGACATATTAACACTGTCAAAAAGGGAGAAAGATTTTGTTTTCTGATTTCTACTCAGACATCTGGATATAATTCCAAACAAATTTGAGAGCAATTTCTTAAAATATCTCTCTCTCACTCTTTAAATAAGCATTTATTGCTGCAGTATCAGAGATGGAAAAATAAAAAAAAAAACCAACATAGAACACCTCTTTTATCACATGTTGGTTTTAGGTCTTCTAATAATTGATGATAGAACACATCCAAATGTAATAGACTTTATTTGTTTATTTATTTATTTATTTATTAGCTACGTATTTCTTGTTAGAATGACAGCCTCTCTTTTCACATTCCTTCACTGTTTTCCCTGTGGGCCTTCCAATTCTCTCTTCTAGACATCTTACCTTTAAATCATAATAATTTCCACTCTGTGATCAGAATATAAATTCTCTGTACTGCCAAACAGGCATACAAGAAAATACCTTGTCCTCCTCAATCAGTTCATTTTTTTAGAATAGCAGTGGGAAAAGGTCCAGTTTTAGAAACAGGACTGGGGAGAGGTTTTACACAGTGAATATTCTGCAAGCTTCTCCGTAAACCCTCATGTACTCCAAGTCTTCACTGTACCTGCCAATCCATATGCAGGAGACAGGTGTTCATCTTTCCACTTTGTTAACTGCCTTGTCACAATACATCACCATTTATGTATTATTTTGTGGAGGTTTGGTTTGCACAATTTAGTCTGCATTTCCACCTGTGCTTGAGCAGGATTGGAGAAGTGCCTGTTAAAGCTACTGCATTACCTTATGTTTACGTAGCTGGTTTTAATCATTGCATTTAATATTCATATTACATAGCAAATATTTCAAGCCTCTTCTGGGCTCACTGCAGGTAGCAAGTTTGCAGTTCTAAAACGGGGATCACCTGGCTGCCTGCAGGGCTTAGGCAATGTTTGCATTGTATTTTCACTTGGGTAGGCAGCTGGGATGGGTTACCTGTAAGCACGGCAAGACAACCAAGGCTGTGGCAGCTTGTTGGCCTCACTCAGGTGCACTCAGCTGTACCGTGTATAGGCTCATCTGTGAATTTAAGGGAGATCACTGAGTGCCTGCACAGGAGTTTGAAGAGCCATCATATGTTAAAAACTTACACCAGGATCAGTGTGTGGCATTTGATCCAGAGTGCTAGCAGAGAAAAGAACAAGACCTGGATAAAATATCACGGAATCATGGAATATTTTAGGTTGGAAGGGACCTTGAAGACCATCTAGTTCCAACCTGTCTGCGATGGGCAGGGACACCTTCCACCAGAGCTGGCTGCTCAGAGCTCCATCCAGCCTGGCCTTGGACACTTCCAGGGATGGGGCAGCCACAGCTTCTCTGTGCCAAGGCCTCACCATCCTCACAGTAAAGAATTTCTTTCTTATATCCAGTCTAGACCTACCCTCTTTCAGTTTGCAGACATTCGCCCTTGTCCTGTCACTCTTGTAAATAGTCTCTTTCCATCTTTCTTGTGGGTTCCCTTCAGGTACTGAAATGGGTGCAATTAGGTCACCACTAAGTCTTTTTTTTCCAGGCTGAACAATCCCAATTCTCTCAGCCTTTCCTCATAGCAGAGCTGCTCCATCCCTCTGATCACCTTGGTGGCCTCCTCTGGCCTGGCTCCAACAGGTCCCTGTCCTTCCTGTGCTGGGACCCCAGAGCTGGATGCAGCACTGCAGGTGGGGTCTCAGCAGAGGGGGCAGAGGGGCAGAATCCCCTCCCTGCCCTGCTGCCCACAGGGCTTTGGATGCAGCCCAGGATATGTTTGGCTTTCTGGGCTGCAAATGCATGTTGCGTGCTCGTGTCCAGCCTCTCATCCACCAGCACCCCCAAGTCTTTCTCAGTGGCTGCTCTCTCTGCTCATCCCCCAGCCCGTGCTGAAGCTCCAAATAACTGGGTGATGTGCTCTTGAGCTCTCCTGTGACAGTGGCCAGCACAACACGTGAGAGCCCAATCCATGCACTGGCATCAGGCATCAACTGACCAGTTTCAGAACAAAAACTTAATGTTGTTCACATACTTTACAGGACTCCTAAGGAGGGTTTGAAACCTTTGGTCTCGCTGTAATACAAATGTTATCACTTTCCACTGTACCAAACAAAGATGCAAAATAAACAATTCACATGGTTAATAAGCAAAGGCAGATTTTCTGGTACAGTCTGTTATTTGTCTTAGGTAAACTGCTTCTTGTATTTGACATATGCCCAGCACTACAGAAATGTGAAACATGCTGTGCCTCCTGACTTGCGATGTTGTGACTGAAAGTGGAATTGAAATTATGTGAGGGGAGTTTCAGATGCTTCACCTCCATTAAAACATACCCTGCCCTTTTTCTCCTCAACATCAAATAGAACTCCAAATATGAGGCTATTTAGCCTATGGAGTCATAAAACACAGGCATAAACCACAGATAAATGAAGAAATGCCAGAATTTCTGAAGCATGTCAACACTCCCTAAAGTATTCCTAACACAACCCTGTGCACTGCCAGATTCCAACCAAAACAAGAAAGAGGAAGTTGGGAGGGCTGATGTTCACACACCATCAGCCCAAAGTTATTTAACACAATTGTTTCTGTAATTGCAGCTCCCTGAAATGTTCAGTGTTCAATGGTCCTCAAAAATCAGACTTCCAATTGGCTGATGATGGGTTTTGTTAGATGCACATGCTGAGTTGGGAAATTCAGCTGCACACATCAGGACCAGAGATTTTTCAACACTGTCACAGGTTTTGAGGTGAAGAGGGTCTTAACAGGATCTAAGTTTTTTTTCTTCACACAAAGATATATCTCCCTCTTTAAATTAGTAACACATATGTAAGAGTCTAAGCTACTGAAGCTCAACAACTGTTTTACACTGGGGTGAGAGAAAATTACAGTGGCAATAGGAAATGCATTTTCTAAGAACAGTCTTAAGGAACTTAAAATTAGCCATTTATATACCATTAGCCTTGATGAGATAGTTAAGTCCAACTGGATATCACAGACATTACAAAACTGAGGTTATAGAAAGAACTTTGCAGATACCTCCTTTTTTTTTTTTTTTAATTAGCAACATTTAAAAATCATCCCTCAATTCCTAATCAAGTTAAATGAGTTGACTTCAGGCTTTATCAACAAGAGTGGTGCCATCCTTGCAGCTGAGATAGCAGAGAAACTATAGGGCATTTTCTGCTACAGGGGATATCAGATGGCAGGAGTCCTGCTTCAGCGGGGGAGACAGTGTCTTGGGACTGTAGAGATAAAGAAGCACATATCCCTTCCCAGGACCACAGATTGTCTCTGCATCTGATGAATGGAGAAATCTCAGCAAGAACAAAGGAAAAAGTGGTGGACTGGTGCAAAGCTCCTCGAGGTTCTTCTGTATCCTGTAGCCACTTCTAAATGCAAGATATAAACATGACAAAACAGGGTGACAATTAAAGGTTATTTTACAGAGGCTTCCTTTCTGCAGGAACATAAAATATTGCAGTCAATAACTTTGTTGCTTCAGGAAATATTGTGCTGGGTAAAATCATATCCTCGGGAGAACAGAACTCTGTGCTCAAACACTAGATCTTTCTTTATAAATGAGGCAGTTCCGTGGCAGAAAAGAAAATTACAGTCCCTGTGTTGGAGCTCTTTGAAAGAGCATGTTATGAATCTCAGGCAGGGGCTGAGGAGCTCTGCTGACCCTGGCAAGCAGGCTATTAGAGGTAACTGAGATCTCTGTGGGTTCAGAGCTTCAGCTTTGACTTGGTGGTAATACTCTGGAATATCAGTTCTGCAGGGTGAGGATGCTGATTCAACCTCCTTGTCAGGTGGAGCAATGGAAGCTGTGGAGGCCAGGGCATCTGCTCTGGGAATGAGATGCCCAGCAGTGCCAGAGCTGCAATGTGTGAGCATACACAGCCTGGGAGAGGCAACACCAGCACCTGCACTCTCCAACAAAAGGGTTCCAAATAGGCCATGGTATGCACTTTGTTGGGCTAGTGCTTTAATAGCCATTATTCTTCCCAAAACAGATCACACCTGTGTGTTACAGAGACGTGCCAGAGCAATAGACTGCCAAAAGCAGTCAAGATCACGGGCACTCCCTAAACCATCTCTCCTGTTGCCTCCACAGTGAGACTGGCTACTGTGTCAAATGATCACAACAGCCAGGATATTCTTTCCCTTGTCCCATAAGTTAAAAATCTTCAACGGTAGTAGAAGCCAAAGTGAAGAGACCAGCAAATCAAATCCATTACTAATTGGTATATGAAGTTTAACCAAGACAACTTTGAAAAGAAATAAGCTGTGCAAACAAAGCTTTGTCTATCACCATCCCCTGCACGCTGCCTGGGTAATCTGCATATTTAACAAAGCTTCCTAGTATTCATGCCTGAAAGTACATACCGAGGGAAACTGGAGCCAGATGGTTAGATGTCACAGTGACTAAAAAACTGCTTTTAAAAAGGTAGGCTTCCAATAATTAATAGTCTGGATCTTCAGATAATGTTATTCACTGAAGTGAATCGCACAGTTCTGATTTACACTGCCACGTTATCTAGTTGTGTGTGTTCAACCTTTATTCTCAAAAATACTTGGCACAGATTGCTTGGATAACTCATTTTTGAGGTGGGGACGGGGGGAAACAAGCATTCATTTGCTGAAAGCCTTTAAGGATATGACATATTCAGAAGCACTCTAAAACATAACTATGTGCTAATTAAAATTTCATATTTTTAAATAACATAGAAGGCAAGAGATATAACTCCAGCTGGAATGAGCATCCTACTCCACAGTGCAGACAGGGCAGAGTTTCCAAAGGCACAAATGGCAGTGAGGCACCTCCCACTGAGAACAGGTGACGACAGGTCAGGTCAGACATTCTGCGTTCTGTCAGTATCCTAATGGAAAGATGTCAGAAAGCTTCTGAAGACAAAATGACTGTCATAATTCTTTGCTGATCAAAGAAAAATTTACAGTTTAAGTTTCAACTTAATTCTTAGCACTCATAGAGTGGTTAAAAGATATTATGCCTCTTCCCACCTGCTGGACTCTTGTGTTACACCATGCATGGCAGTAATGAAGACAAATTAATGCTATTTATTTCCTGACACTGACAAGAGTAGCCTGTCTTTTTTTCCTGTATTTTATCATTAAAGTCTTGTTTTTCATCCTCAAATAGCCCCAAGACAATGCACTGTACTAATTAAGTAGGAGCAACATAAAGAAACAACCCAACCAAGAAAACCCCACCAACAATATTAATAGGCTGGATGAAATCAACAAAAGGCAACAAATTCTATTCAGTGCTGACAATCCAGCTTTAACACACCTCTGAGGTACGAAACAATAGAAGAAGATGGGTCTGTTTTTTTATAAAGGGTTCCCTCTTTTGAATTAATTTTCAGGGATCCTTGGATATCAGGCACCATAGGTAAATAATAAAAAAAATCCAAACCAAATCAATAACAGCAAAGCTGTGTGGGTCATGCAGCACAGGAGCACATTGCACAGGGAGGCTGTCAAATCTGCAAATTAGTTTTTCACAGCCCAGCTAGACTAAGAGCTGACCTGATCCCACAGTGGCTACAGTCCTGATTTGTGCTGGGATTTTGACTAAGAGACCTTCAATGCTCCCTTCCCAGTGGTGTTTTGACGATTTCACGATTCTATGAAAACAGCTGCAAGATGCTGTCCTGACACTGGATGTGCTTGGGCAGCCTAAACCTTGATAAGAGAACAATGCCACTGTACCTTTATAATCTATGTGCAGCCTCAGACTTTCCCTGTCTGCCAGGGGTGGTATAACTGTTACTGAAACAAACAGGCAAAACACCCCCAATGAAAATAATCATACTTTTAAGCACAGTTTTAATTACAATGACAAAGATCATTGATTTTCACACATGGAAATAAATTTACTCTGATGCTTGTGCTTACAAGACCCAGACCATAAGCATGAAATTCTTGGCTTGCTTCTTCTACGTTCTTGAGCTGGCTGCTTTAATCTGTTTTATTTTGCTTTTATTAAGAATTAATTAAAGTTATCAAGCTCATCTTTCTGACTGAAGTCAACCTCCCCTGCTTGAGTAAGTATAGGCAATACTTACAGCTGCAAGCAGTGTAAAGTCTATTTTAAAATGATTTTTGATTTTAAAGGGTCACTGCCAAGGTGATTAGCATGAAATCTAAATGAGCTTTCAACATCCCTGCTTCCCTCTGATGCTGATTTAACTAGTAAAATCTGGCCAGCAATACCGGCTTTTAAACCCAGCCTTCGAAGCCATGACACGGCAAAAGGCTTCTTGAAGTCCAAGGAGATTATGTCTGCTGTGGCACTCCTGTCAGCTGTCATTGTCCCTTCTTAGGAGAAGTTAATCAAATTTGTTCAGGCTGACCTCTGCTTCAGCCAGCCTGGACCTGTCTGAGGCTACATCTGCCCCGTGCTCCCCGTCGGGGTCCTGCTCACCGCTGCAGCCAGGCTTGGCTCCCTCCCAAACAGGGGTGCCGGCTCAGCTCCCCTCCCTGCCTGGCCTCTCATCTGCCTCCTCCAGCTGGCAGGGAGTCCAGCCTTTCTGCATCTTCTGTCCCTCTCCTTCCTCATTTAACTTAGGGATAATGGGCATTTCTTCTTTATTTTTTCCTCTGTGTGACAAGGTGGGTATGTATATCTTTCCCAAAGTCGGTGGTTTCATGATTATCTACCACCACTGGCTGAAATGGGGCTGCAGGGACTATGGAGAGGGGAGGGATTAAGACCTCCCCCAGCACTAGGTTGTAAAATCTTCCTTTTATTTCAAATGTTTATTCACCATTAACTTCATTTTCTTTTACTGAGATCAAACGCGTTTATTATGTGGAGAGCTGGTAGTGGTGTTTTTAATTAAGGTTGTTTAATAATTTCCTTCATAGCATTTGGTTTTCAGTATAGTTTATAACCCCAGGAATGTTAATCACTCTGGGCTAAATTTTGCATGCTTTTTTTTTTGCCTAAAGTGGAATTGAATATGAGATCATCAGCTACCCTGCTCCTGCATTCTATGTTTCTTCCCCAAAATATCCTCTTGTTGTAATAAAGTGCAGTAGTCTGGGAGCCAGATGATCATAAATTGCACTTTCATAATTTCTACTCCATAATGCTAATAATTCTGTGCAATTGTATCTCTAATCAAGCAAGGTGTTATGCATTTTTAGCATAGAAAGCAGAAAACCATCAGTCCATCAGCTTAATCAGTGAAGCAATGGAGGTTTTCAAAGATTGTGCAAGGTCACCAGTGCAAACTGGGATTAAAACTTCATGGAAGAAATGTGATGTTGTCTGCCATACACAGTGCCTCTAGACTGCTTGCTTTTGCAAAATATTAAGCAGAAGAAGCCAAGACATGAAAAGAGCTTGTGTAGCCCTCAGACTTTTACACCGGCAGCAGAGAATGTCATGCATACTATATAACACATCAGAGACTCCTAGTTGAGGTGGGGCTACTAGGCTCTTCCATCACTCGAGATAGCTGGATGAAAGCCTAAAAGCAAGTTTGCCAGATCAGCATGGGGAGTAACACATAATTTCTAAAGGTTTAAATAGAAAAGTTATTGCACTTAAAAAAAAAAAAATTGAATTTCTAAATTTCCATTCTACTGAACATTTCAGTAGCAATGTTGAGCTGGAGTCTTGAAAACCTTTCCCTTTTCCCTTTTAATTCCCCTCCTCCATTTGTCTTTCTTTCCTTTCTTTACAAGATTAAAATTACATGCAAAATGGATACTGAGGATTTCAGATAAATTATCACTCTTTTTTCTTCTTCGCCGTGTCCCCTTTGGGAAGAAGACTGCCCTCAAAACCTCTCCAGAACCTGTAAGATTTGCTGAACTCTGGGGCAGACACAGCCCCTAGGGCTGCTCAGCACCAGTAGTTTGGGTGCAAGCTCCGGTGAGAACTGTTCAATTCTTAAAACTCCAAGAGTGAGGCTGCTCTCTTTCATTTTATTTACTTCTAATGTCTTCAACGAATTGGCAGAAAGGCTTTCAAGCCTGGCCTATATTCTCCCAGCATCCACCAGTTCAAAGCAGATATCTGACACCTTTCCTCTTCCAGGATTCTGATGCTCAGAGGTCTAAAGGGGTAGGAGAAGCTCAGCTGATGCTGAGCACTTCTGCCCTCCGTGGTGAGGCAGAAACGTGTGCAGCTGGGGCCCAACCCAGCTTTGCCTCAGCCATGAAGCAGCTCCATTGAAGTTACTCTTAAAGCACACAGGCTTTGCCCATTGTGAGGAAAGCTGCCTTCACCTTTGGCACTGAATGCAAGGTCACTCGCTCTCCTGCTTCTCCTGTAATACTAAGGTCCGACAGATAAGGAAGACGGCCTGACTCTAAAGGTCTCCTGTTCTGTGAGGTTAACCTTCGCTTAATCCTCATACTTTCCATTCATTTCTGTGAGTGTGATTTCTTGAATACATCAGGTCAGAATCTTCAGCAGCAGAAAGAGAAGGGTTGAAAACCATTGTTACACAAGAATGCTAAGTCTGAGAACGAGCATCGAAAGTTTGAGTCAGCCTGCACCACATTGAGAGAGTTCAGCAATGCTCCATTCATTTGTGTGACAAGCCTCATTATGAGGAAGCTTTTTAAAAGCAATTCATTCTGAGGAAGCTTTGGCTACAGTTCCGAAAGCAGAAAATAAAACCTAGGAGAACAGGGGAAAGCAAAAAGAGCGGGCAGAAGAATCAAGCAGGAAGGCATACAAAAATCAGCTCTTTTGCAAGTTGATTTTTTCATTATGTTTGACATTCTTTGGGAGACAGAACTGCTCTGCACACTTGTGGCCTCAGGCAGTGAAGCTGGAAGAAGATATTTCAAGAGCTGCAGAACACACACACAGCTGTATAGCACAGAAAAGATATAAAAACTGAATTGACAAGATCGGGATGCTAACTTGATCCTGAATTACATCAGCCAAGGTAGCCTATTTTGAAGTAGAAAATTGCACATAGTTCTAACTATTTTGCCACTTATTTGGACCTTTGGGTAGTGATGAAAAGATGTGGTATCTAAAGATCAGCTGAAAAATAAAAGTCAAACCCAATACAAAGAGATTAGACAGATTTCCTGATGAATACAAGCAGTACCTGCAAGTTGTGTGTGATTTTCTTGGAGATAAGAGATACCATCAGCAACAGTTCTGATCAGACAGCTAGAAAAATATATAACTTGATGAAGCCCTATGGGTTCCAGCAACCTTTGTGACTGTCATTTTTAAGTTAATCTCACCATCACCAAGAAATTAAGAGAAAACAAAGTGTTTTGTGCTCCCTCTGCTGTTCTGGAGCAGCAGGTAGCTGACAAATGCTATACCCAGAGCTCTGATGTTTGACAAAATTCAGTGATGAAGAAGCAGAAATAACAAACTCAGACGTTCCACATGGTTTTGTATGTAGCTGGCTTTGTCGTTATTAAAAAAGTGAACTAGAAAAGAAAAATGTGGTTTAGTTCCCTTTTAGAAGAAGAGTCCATTTCTCTTTTTGAGATTGATAGAAAAATCATTTCTAATATTTGTTGAACTACAAGGAACCCAGGAAAAATCCTCCCCCTCTCGATTCTCGGGGCAAGGCTATGAGACTGATTGGCAAATTGAATTGGCAAATTCTCTCCAAATAGTTGTTGCTATTAAGATTTTCAGTCTCAGGCTTAACTAATGATTGATTAGGCCTCAGCTAGACTTATTAGCCAAGTAGAATTGAGGATTTAACTCAGATGCTCAGAGGATGTAAATACAAAAGACTTCTTATTAAAAATAATTTGAAAGATAAAAAAAATAAAATAGTGTTTTCATAAAAATGAAATTTTTACTCATTGGGTTTACAGGAAAATACAAATGAGTTTGGGATAGGTTAAAGTGTTCAAGACCAGGCTGGTGGGGGCCTGAACAGCCTGGTTTAGTCCATGGCAGTGGGAACTAAATGGTCTTTAAGGTCCCTGCCAACCCAAGTCATTCTATGATTCTCTGGTGTTCTGGCTTCGGTGCAAAGAAAATTTTTCCTGTCCTTCACAGGATCCACATACACTATCTTGAGGGATAATTCCTCTCACACATCAATGTTACTTCTGCTGTAGTTCCTGCAGGACAAGGAAAGAGTGATGTCAGAAGTAGAGGGTGACCTCATTAGCCTTTTGGTAAAAAATCAAAAGAGATCGGAAGTCCAATGGGACTTCTGAAAATAGATAGATTTGATTTATACTGAATGAAGCACCTCTTAACTTTCAGAAGAACAGAAGCTAACCTTCCTCACATAAAAATGGTATCAGTAGATTTTTTATATCTGATTAAAGATGGGTTTTGGTTCCAGGAATAACTCAAGGGAAAACGTGCATTGTAAATACAAAGCGGAATAAGGAAAGTACATGCATAAACATCGGTGACACATATAACCCCAACTTCCTCACTGAGAACTTGTAATGTTCTAAAGCACCAAAGTAACAACCAGCTTGATGTTTGAATCCATTCTCATGGTCCTAAAGCTATAAAATAGTATTCCTCTACCAGCACATGCATAATTGTACTACTTTGTCCTTTATTCCTACTGTGTTACTACTTCTGCTCTGGAAGTCCATTCATGCAATCCTTCTACACAGGCCACAGTTGCAGAGATCAGCTGGGGAGCTCTCCTTTGGTGGCATAACTGAAAACCAGCCTCCTCCCAAGGCAGACACAAGGCCCCCAAGGACAACGGGATCACATTAGCAGAGCACCTGTGTAAACAACTGGAGAAAAGGGCCACCTTCTTGCTGCATCCCACAGTTCTGACCTTATCACGCTCTTCATCACTTCTAGAATTGCTCTTAAATGCAATTTCAGAGGGACATAAAGTATCTTCCTTCAGCAAAGAAACTTGCATAAAAGACATGAGAAAATTCCACTGGCCTTTTGATTAACTCTAAGGAACAGGACTTGCTAACATAATGAAGCATGACACATCATCAGGACACTGCATTTATCCATAGAAGCGTCAAACAGCGCAGTTTCATGAAGCATGAATAGTGTGCATTACGGAAAGAGAAAAAGATTTAAGTTTTATTTCAACCTCAGCTACCAGGCCACCAGCCCTAGGGTAGAGAGACTTCCATATCTGGGACTGCAGTTTAGAAAGCCACATAAAATATTATGGAATGAATAACAATGAAAGCATCAAACCCAGACTTCTTGCTGTTGGAAAGCATAGGTAAATTCCATCCTTTCTATGATAATAGTTTTCTTTCTTTCTTTAAGTATACCCTAAGAAAAATGGATGCTTGCCTTAGAATAAAGTGGATAAGGATTAACACAAGAACTACTTACATTATTAATTTGATTCAATTTTATAAGAGAAAGGTAGGTTCAGGGAATATTTCCCTCTGTGAATCTCTGAAAAATGTGTTTTTAATGGGATGTGTATGCTTCAGTGTTCTGGAGAGTTCAGGGTGATGATGTACAGCTGTGTCCTATTTCCCCCTGTGAAAATTACAACGTCTATGAATTATGTTTATAACATCCCAAAGCCAGAGAGAGAGATCAGATCTCACAGCATTAGGGTCTAATTTTAGAATGCACCCAGTTGCCTGATAATCATTTACACCAGAGATGCTACTATGCTTTCTTACGAACTGCAGCTTATTATTGGTAGTATACTACAGAAAATAAACCCTTTCCTCATTTCTGCAATGACTTTTGAATGGCTAGAGCCAGTAGAAGGGAACCTGAGCTTCTGGAAAAACCACTTTGATTCCAGGACTTTGATTCAGCTCAGGTCTTAACTCAGGTGATGGAAGTCACCTCACAGGGTCTGAGCCAGCTGCTGGCCTATTCCCCCCAGGAGACTGCAGAGGTTGTGACCTTCATGGTCACTTTTGGGCCATCCTCCCTTTCCTTTAGCACCACTTTCAGTCTGGTTTGGAGCCCTGCTCCTGACTTTTTTTCCTTCTAAGCAATGACATATTTTAAAATGATCTGGTTCCACACTTGGTTTTTTTCTAGTCCCTTTTGACTCATCAGACATCACTATTTCTGATGAAAACATCCTTTGCTGTCTTGAAGACTCTATATTTGGCTTTAGCACCACTGCAAAATGATGCGATGAGCCATTTTAATGGGAAAAGTCTCTACCAAATAGGCAACAGAATTGCTAATATCTCATTCTTAACATTGTCACAATATTCATCAGGGCTATGTAAAGATTTGGAATTAATTATTTCAAAGAGGTTTCTCTTCTGGAGTTTTCAAGTGTTTTCATCAAGGTTTGAGTAAAATATTCTTAGATCGTTACCTGAATTTCATCTTCTTAGAAACAAAAATTACACAATTGGAATAATAATAAGCAAAATTAAAATAAGAAAAAACCCCAGGCAACAAAAATAACAACCAAACCACAGCTGTATATAGATCAGGCATTAAGACTCTTTTTCACCTGAAATAGTCAGACCAATTTCATTCCTTTTGTACTTAATCTACAGCAAGTGGAAAGAACACATAAACACCATCCTGAAATGCTGCAGAAGAATTATGAGGGTAGCGATACTTGATCACACTGCCCAGTTATTTTCTACATATCAATTCCTGCACAGCATGGTCTGCTTGAGAGGTGGGAAAGATCAACAGCTGCAAAAACAGAGCAATAGCTGCACTGAAGTTTCACACCTGCACGCAGAGACTCCTTCATCAACTGCATGAACTTTGTCCTTTAACTATAAGGCAAAGGGGCTTTTTAGGTGTCATGCTGCTGTTTCCTTAGTAAACAATGGGCATAATTAAAGCTATTAAGTATCCTTCAGGAAAAAGGGTACCAGTATTAACTTGGAAAAAATACGGCTTAACTGGCTAGATCTATAATTCTTCTACCAGAGATGATAAAACACTACCAAATTTAAAAAAAAACAGGTAGTAAATTTTTGTTATTGCATGGAAAACGGCTACAATGCTCATCTGTAAATGCAGTTTATAGTGAAGTGTTATGAATAAATAGGCTTTTGATGAGAAAAGTTTAGTTTAGTGCAGCATAAGGTTTCCCTGGATTGCACTGCACTTAGTAAACAGAGCTACCTACAGACCTGAAATAACCATAGCTGGAGAAAAACGTGAATTAGCAGAAAAGAAAAACTTGTGAATTAGCAGAAACACTTTGACACTGTGACTTTAAAACTAGAACTCCATGATATAGCAATCACTTGCTGTTCTCAAAGGAGACTAAGAAGTAGAAGAAAAAGAGGTGTAATTTATCATTCCCTGAGCACTCTTTTTTAGTAGAAAAAATATGCTGACTGGAAGAATTTAGTTTGGGTTTTTCTTTTTTTTTCCCAAAGCCATCAGCTATGTAAATGATACAGACCATATTGATAAACAGTTAAAATGGAATGGAACAAACCCAAAAATAGGAATCTGTAGCAACAGCTGTCCAAAACAGAATATCTTCATCTTTCATTTAGAAACCTCCAGCAGGTTGAGTGAGTTATTCCATGCTGCAGAAATGCCTTTGGGATGTGCTCCTACTGGCATCCTTGTACCACCTGCTTGGGAAGTGCTGTGCCATGGGCCTTAGCATTTGCACAGACTTCTGTGAGAGGAAAATGTCAGCTTCCATCTGATGTCTCAGTCTGTAGCTACAAGAGCCGTGCCTGCACGAGCCGTGGCCGGGTTTACGGAGGCAAGACGCACTCACGCAGAGAGAACTCTGTGACTCTTATTTCAGGGAGGCTGGGAGCTGCATCCTGACTTTTCCACCCAGCAAAGTGATTATGTGGTGAATGAACAGTAGATTTCATGCATGTGAAATAAGACCTATTCTATATTAGCTACTAAATGGGGCTCCAGGAACATTGCCCCCTCAACTTCAGCCTTAAGGCTTTAAAAGCTACTTATTAGAAGCACTTCTTTCCCCCCAAATCTATTCACTTATTGATATGTCTTCCTTTTAAAAATATTTCCCATGGCATGGCTGAAATGATTTATACAACGATAGACGTTATGTTCTCCCCCTGCTCCTTTTATAAACAGTATTTTTATGTCTTGGTGGAAGTGGTCTGAAAAAAGTTTTATGTACAGTGGTTAGGTTGGGAATTGGCTAGAGATAAGGTATCTGGGGAATAAAACTAACTGCACCCTACAGGTTGTAGAATAACAATAATATATAAAAAAATAATCACTGAAAATTGAAGAGGCCAACAGAACTGAAATTGGAACTTAACACTTTAAAAAGAAAAAACGTGTACAACAATCCTGTATTGTGAGGGAGCTGTACTAAACTCTTATGGTGAATACATTTCTCGGAAGCAGGTGGCTGGTGAAGTAGATAGTTTTCCATTTTGGTTTTTACATTGTCTTTGATGAAAAAATCATTTGTTTAACACAGAATATCTTATAAGGAAGGCCACCAAAACTGACATATACCAGTGTTTTACTGACATGGGACTAGTTCTTTCACCACAGGAAATATTTTGCCTATTTAATAGTAACATTTGGTCTTCTTACTCTTTGATGCATCTGTGCCACATCTTATCCAGGACAGCTACTGGTATGTACCCCATGATATCAGGTGCTGTAGCCAATTGCATTTCCATCACTAAACAAAAGTTACTTCCTTCTCAGAGCAGGAGGCAGTAACAACTGAGAGTTTAAGAATCAGTATTTTAGCTGAATCAATATTTCAGAAATCTTAAAATCTCCTTTGAGTACCCCTGACAGGATACAAAGTTCAACATTCAGGGATGCAATCGGCAATCCTCTAAAAAATAAATGTTTGTTAGGTATGGAATCGTGGAATCATTAGGTTGGAAATAATCTGTAAGATCTTTGAGTCCAACCATAAATCTAACAGTGACAAATCCAACACTAAACCATGTCCCCCAGTGCCTCATCTACACCTCTTTTAGATATCTCCAGGGAAGGCAACTCTACCACTTCCCTGGGCAGACTCTTCCAATGCTTGACAACCTTTTCTATGAAGCACTTTTCCATAATACCTGACCTAAATCTCCCCTGGCACAACCTGAGGTGATTCCCTCATGTCCTATTATTGGGAGAGGAGACCAGCTCCCACCTGACTCCACCCTCCTTTCAGAGAGTTGTAGAGAACAATAATGTTCCCCCTGAGCCTCCTTTCCTCCAGGCTGAGCCTTACCAGCTCCCTCAGCTGCTTCTCACAGGATTTGTGCTCCAGACCCTTTCCCAGCTCCATTTCCCTCCTCTGGACCTCCATGCCCCTCACCTCAATGTCTTTCCTGCAGTGAGTAGCACAGAACAAAACACAGGATTCAAGGTGCTGCCTCACCAGTGCTCAATACAGGCGACAAAAAAAGCAAAGGATAAACAACAAAAAGGGAGGCCTGAACACCTCTGAATACCTCAAAGATTTTAAAAAACCCCAAACAACAAAACACATCGAGTCCTCCTAGGAATACGTAAGCTACCACACTAAAAGATGGTTTCTAAGCTTGATACTTTATTGCAGAGAGAGCATGGGAGCAGATCCATCCTAGTAAGTAGTTACTTAATTTTTCTGTTTCCCTGCTGTTCATTCCAGTGCATTTACAGCAACTCACTTAAACTACATTCACTCTGAAAAATTAAGCCCTGGTGCTGCATTTCAATCTTAAGAATTTATGTCATTGCCAGATGTTAGAAGGACACAGGAAATAAACACTTGAAAGTGGACTGAAGGTGTTCATACCCGGCTTTACAGCTCTAAGATTTTCCTTTTTGCACATACCATAAGCCTGTAAATCCCATATTCCAAGATTCCTAGAAATAATTTCCAAGTAGCTGAGTATTTTTCTAAGATTCTGGTTACTTCTGTGTAACTGGCAGCTCTGGTTTATTGCATTTAAGAAGTAAACAAAGAAGTTTTAAACAACATCATTTTAAAGACAAATTACCTTTCTGAATCTCCAAAGAAGCAATCTTACTCAGACACAGGAAGATCTATCGTCCTCTCATCCCTAGGCACAACTTCCATTAAAGCGGATCAAGGAGGGAATATATTTTCTCGTATTTAGATTTTTAAAACTATCTCAAATAAGACCCATGAAGAATATTAAGGCTGTTCTAATAGACAAGCCATTAAAAAAGAGAGCAAAGCACTTGCATTGTATTGAGCAGAAACAGCAATATGTGACACAAAGGTTGCGTATAGCACAACCCCATTTTACTGGCTTCAGCGTATTACCCTTGTCCAACAACACTGAGGTGAAAAACAAAAATAAACAAAAGAAAAAAAATCAGGGTGTAAGGCTCTGGCCCACAGCAGAAGACCAGCAATGGGTCTCATTGTGGGATCTCTGCTGTCAACTAGAAAAATCATGGAAAGCAATAAGAGGCATAGCGCTGTCAGGAACAACGTCCCATTCTCCTTGTAGATAATCTTCATTTAAAGCCCACTAACCTGTTTCTGCCTCAGAGTCCATAACACAGAAATTTTAAATTCAGTGTTACAGTAAACATGAATATTGGAATACAGAATTTTTTCTCCTTCCACCCTAGAAGACACAGATGTTACTTTGTAGTTTTCTATGTAACAGCTTCACAGTCAGCTTCGGACAGAATTGGAACAGGTAGGAACTTCAAAAATGTATGACCACCAATTTGTACCCCAGGAAATGCTGACTTAATTTGGAAACATCCAGGGGAAAATAAGATAATATCACCTTTTGCTTTTCTCACTTTTTAATGTGCTCCTGGAACAACCAGCAATGAATATACACACATAACATATAAATATATCCTACATACCCTATGTAATCTCTCTGCACTATTTCTTCTAAGAGGTGAACAAAGACCATTCAGTACTCTAAGCCTGACAGATATTCTCAGCACCCCAGAGTAACTGCCCTCCATGTGCTCCATTTGTTTTGGAGTGGAGCCAGATAAAACACTCAAAGCTTAAGTTCATTTTTTCCCCCCAAATGCTTCTGTATTCTTTTACACTGTCATAAAGAAGAAAACACATTGTGTAGTGTCCTATTAATACTGTGGGTTCATTGTTCACAGACAGATTGAAAACTCTCTGGGAATAAATCAAAATAAAGATTTTTTTACCAAGTCACCAAAATCTAAACATTTTTTGTTGCAACTTTATACTTGACATATAGAGCATTTATTTTATATAATAACAGTGTTCAAGCTCTTTTATCCCTTGCTTCTGTTACCACGTTTGAGAAGGGGCAACAAAGCCCAATGTGTTCCAACTTTTGACCAGCTTCCTTTGTGTTTATAGTATTTCATGCCATACCTTTTGGATCTGAATATGCTATTGAGAAAGAAGATTTTGTCCCATCCTACTGACACTTCTGTCTTTTGGCTCAACCAGTTCAATATTATCTTCTGTGGTGGATACACTCAACTCCTTAACCAAAGCAGGAGCAGTTTGGTACAAGCTCCAAAGGAGGCAAAGGGCTGAGCTGTAACCAGGCCAAGGACTTCTCCAGTTCCAATCTGTTGTCTGAAAACCCTCTCAGGAGCAGAGTGACACAGTGAGCATCAATGCAGATGAGCTTGGAACACGATCACGCGATTAGCACATAAATAGCGGGTGGCTTTTCCCGGGCTCATTGATCAAGGAACAAAGAAACTTGGGGATTCGAGGAGTGTCATGCAAACCTTTTCCACCCCATGTAATTTGACTTCAATCCAACCATTTTATTCCATAATTACGACAGTCTAAACGAGCCTTCTTTGAGTCCTCCCTGCTAAGAGGCCTGGCTGCACCAGCGATCTCCCCTTGAGCTGGGACACCTCTCAAGGTTCTCCTTGAGGCAGAGAGACCTTTTACCAACAGCAAATATTTGGTAAGGGACCAATATCATTGATAACCTTGTATTGAAGTGCACTACATTTTGTCTTTGACAATTTTGATTTTTGTCTTGTTCGAAAGATTATTCAATACAGTAATGGTAATGTCACCACTGAGCTTTCTTAAGTGATGCTTTAACATGATATTTCAATTTTAAAAAAAGTTTGTGACACAGTAGCTTAACTGCTGAGAATTACATATAATAACAGTTCATTATTTCTTAGGTGAAATGTATTTAGCTTAGCCATTAAAAAAAAAATTCACATAAAGAATTTTTATATCCCCAGAACTAGATGGCAAGAAGGAAAGCAATCGTTTTCCTTCCTAACCATTTCCAAGCCTGTTTCTTAACAGTTTCTGTGTTAGTGAATAGCCCTCTTTCTCCAACTACAACAATGGCAACAATCTCTTTTACATGAGAATTTTCTTGTCTCCGACCCACGAACAGGGCAGATTTATCTCCCCGTCTTTTGACTCTCGACTTCTGTATTGAGATGTATAAAGTACAGCAAAATATTGCTTATTTTGATCAAAGCCGTTCCCGTTTTACTCCCAGTTCAGCACAGCAGTGGGATTAGTAGCTGTTCCCATGTTACCACTCAACAACAAGTACCCAGAAAAATAAGATTTTCAATTTCTAATGTCAATAGTGACTGTTTTTGTCCAGTCTCTAACCCAGTCAGTGGTTGGTATGTAGGAGTGTGTGTACTTGCTGCAGACTGCGAAGTGCAAAGGACTTGTGATAACTTATTTGCATGGCCTCACTGTGCTAATCTGATTTTGTAGTAACTCTGCAGACTAACTTGTTTTGGTAAAAGTCTTCCCAAGGATATTAAAATATGAGCAACTGTACCGTTTGGTACAATTCTTAATCTGAATCATCCTCTTAGCATATCATAAAATATTCCCTGACTTTATCAGATACAATATTTCCTTCACTGCACCATTCAAGAAAAGAGTTCCTGCATATGAACAGTAAAATTAGAGACCTGAGCTTTGCTTACGGTCCTTTTGGTAACTTCTGTGCTCTTTATGTTTGTCTTTTCTTTTTCTCCTAGGACATGCGGCAGAAAAGACAGACAAGAGATTGAAATGAGAATAGATTGCAATAAGTAAAATATTGTTCTCACGTATAATTGGAGAGCACTGGCTGTTCTGTAGTGCTGGTGTCTTTTTCAGATAAAAACAGTAGAGATTTGATACCAAACCATAAAACTGAAAAGATGTTATTCATAAATATGGCTAAACTGCTTTGAAATTTAACATTGTGGATATACAGGAGTCTCATGCATACATTTTCCACCCCATGTAATCTGACTACAAGCCAACCACTTTATACCATAATTATGACCGTCTTTTGCCTCCTAAGTGGTTTAAGGGTTTTGAAAAACCCCTAGGAGATATTTGGTATAAGGACAAATGCTGGTTAGTTGAAGTCTCCTCATTGCTTTAAGTCTGGCATGATTTACTATTATAGATACCCTACCAAAACTTTGTGCTGCTCTCACAGCTCCTGTTGACAACAATGAACTTCTCTTAGTATTGCTTACATATTTCTCAAAAATGCCCCAGCGGCTTCAACGTGAAGGCTTTCACTGCTCGAGAAGTTTTGTGAAGAAATACGTTTAAGTGATCAAACCACAAACTTTCTGTGTTATAGCAATCCATAAGAAAACATTTTCATCACCCTTGGTCATACAGAAGAATACAAGAAAGCTGGTGGTGCAGGACTTGGTGCTATTGCCTATTGCCATTGAAACACTGGCTGTTTTGCTGATATGCTACAGATTTTGCCTTTGTGTTCCGTGAGTTGCCCGTAACAGTAGGATTTACAAAGACAAACCACATACTACAGAACTGGCCTTTTTCCCTGGATGGGGAAGGTCTCATAGCTTCAGCAGTGGCCCTGCTCCCAATAGAGGGGGGCAGAGCCACTCTGCCTTCATCAGCAGAAAGAAATTATACACCACCTTCCCCAGCACTGCTACTTAACACAAATATCCAGAAAATCATTATTTAAACCGTATTAAACCATATTAACCCTACATATTTTCCTCAGCTTTGCATTATATGCACTGTGCTAAACTGAATCCATTTCTTTTTATACTGTGTAGTCCCATTTTATGACTTGAGTTCTCCGACAATATTTTTCTTTGTTGCAATATGATCCCTCCCAGTAAAGAGGGCTTCAGCCTCTTTTAAAGAGAGCGAAATGCTAGGTACTTTCATAAATAGAAATACTTCAATTATTCTTTGATTCTTTTGCACTTCTGTAACATGCCGGAATTTCATTTAGCAGACCATCTCCGTATAAAAACATATCATTTGGCAACCTTGATGCAGACTTTTCTTCTGTTTATGTGAAATACGCAGCTATATCACCTACGTATTTTAACCCAGACTCTACATTCTTTACCACCACTCTTTGGTTCACAAGCTTAAAAAAACCCTCTTTAGATCTATTTCCCTGCTGTCATATTTTCCTTTAGATATATTCTGAAGAAAGCTTCTTTTTGTGAATTGAAAAATGTCATTGCATGCTTTGTACTGTCTAATTTTTCATCTTATTAATACCAATAGTATAATGCATTTGAACACCACAATATTTTCATAAGATTCATTGGGGGTCTACCTTTTTCCAGCACTACTCTAATGTTCAGATAATGAAGCGTGGGGGCTGAAATAGATAGCCTGCTGACCACCTGAACCCAGAAAGATTAAAATGTATGATTCAAAGCTGTTCGAGGGCTATACCTTCTGGAAGAAAGATTCCTGTAGTGCTCTATCATTAACTTCGAGACACTTCGTACTGGAAAACTCTGATGAAAGCAGGAATTCAATTGCTTCACATAGCCAAAAATACACATTCAGGCAAAATGCTAGGGACAGGAATAAGGGTTATTGAGATACACTTATACTATCAATTAAGCTGTTTGAAGACATTTCTTTTTCTTCTGTAAAGATTAAACATTTAGGTAGCTCAAAAACGAGCAAGTAACTGAAGCAAAATACCACCTCCGGTATTTCTCATAAAAGAGGCAGAAAATGGCACCAACAAATATCAAACAAGAGAACGAATGCAATATGCTGATAATAATGCTTCCTACGAAATTTTAACCTCCGGAAATTAGGTGTCAAGAAAAAGGAATAATTAATGAATTGGAATACAGGCAGTAGCAAGATCAACTACAGTAAATACATTGTTATGAGAAATTATTTTTTGCAAACATACTGGTGATAGACAGGGAACTGCAGGGGATTTTCAAAATCTCAATTTACAGGTTTTATGAGAGCTATGAAGTAGGTAGAAAGCACAAAAGATTCAACAACAGTCATTTTCATCAAAATTGTCTTTAATAATGAAAGTTGTCAAAAAGCTTAAAAGCAGCAAATTTTGTGCATGTCTAATTACTTTGAAATAGCTGTAGTCAATGAATTTGGAGGCAATACTTCATGTTTACTTTCTTCAAGACTCTTAGAAGTTAAAGACTGTGTCCTGTATCATAGCCTAAGTATTTTCTACAGACTGTCAGAAGGGATCCTCTCTCTCTTCCAACAGTCAAAGCCAAAAAACTCTTGGCTCTTTGTCAGGTGGCTTATTGACTTCATTGAGGCTGAGGGTTTCCTGAATTTTCAAAATAAAATTACAGGCAGCTGAACAAGAGCATGACCTGTACTACTTTAAAGGACATATTTGATTACCATAACACAACAGCATTAATAAATGCTATTTTATTCCAAGTGTAACTGCCCTTTTTTTATATTAAATATGCTTTGTATCTCTTGTCTTCTCACATCGAACACACATTGTGATTGCAAAGGGCAATCCTTCTGGCTTACTTCCTCAGTGTTACGTCCAGATGTATTGCACAAACTCTCTGATGAGGACCATTTATTATACCTGGAAGCCCTGAGAATTTGCTTCTGTATGGAATATTGCTGCCAAGTCAGAGTCACCTGCACTTCAGAGGAATATAAAGTGGTAAAAATCAAATTCTGTTTGACACCGTGATCGTGCCTTGAGGCTACAAATCTGATGGTTTTTGATTAGTGAAAAACATTGTGATTGTGAGAACAGGTGGAATATGACAATTCAAGATGTTCCTGAAATGTAGCAAAAGATAAATAGACTTCAGTGTCTTTGACAGGTGCTTCTAAGAGATAACTATAACCACTTCAGTCTCGAAGGCTTTTTGGCCGTGAATGAAACTTTTGGTAATCCATAGGCATTGTGATAAATTGTCAGCTCTCCTGCATTATTTTTAGGCACACTGGGGTTCAACCTACCCTCTCTGCTCTGCAGGCTATTGGGAACTTCTTTGGCAGTTGCAAAGTTGGATGGGTTGCTATTTATCTTGCTGTGGAGTTTTCTCACATAGCAAATCATCGTACAAGGTGTTAACATTTCCCGTTCCCACTCATCAAAACACTTACCACGAAACAGATGCACCAAAGACTAATCAAGTTTGAACTCATACTTTAGTTACCAGGCTTCACTTTCAACTGATCTATGTAGACCTGTTTAGACACAACTCAGATAAGCAGATAAAGCTGAGCAGACCAAGGAACAGCAACCTGCTGTCCTCTAAGTACAGCTTAAGTAAAGTTTCTTCTCTCCTATATACTGAAACTATATGGTATTTTGCCCTGGCCAATCAAAAGGAGAGGATATCAAGATTTGATCTATTTTTACTAGCGGTACATGGCCCCATGAGTTATTCCCTCCTACAGCATCACTGCAGAATTTAAATGTCCTTTATGTAGGAGAGTTTTCACCGCTTCTGTGCCCTACATCAGAGTAGGAACTCTCTTCTACATGCGGAGCCACCAAGGAAAGACTGTGCTAAAAGATGGGGAGAAATGCAAACAGTACAAAAGCACACAGTTGAACAGGTTTTCAAGGCAAAAAATGTGCTTATGGGTGAAAGAAAACCGAAAGCAACATCCAAGTTTAGTATCACCACCTAGTATCCTCCTATTTGTAATAATTCATCTTAAAAGAGGCAAAAGATTTTGATTTGCCATAACTGAACTGTACTTGCTTCTTTTGAAGCATTTGTCCTGTCAATCCTCATAAACTCTTAACAGTCCAAAACAATTCTTGCCAGGTACATTAGTACGTTATTACAAGGGCTAATCCTTTCAGTTGTGAGTCCTCCAGGAATTACAGCAAAAAATGTTTGTCTAGGAAAGATCACAAATTAAAGCACCTTCTTTTCAGTAATAAATTCACTAGGAACATCTTTCTTCAAAGCATAATGAGTAGTCATGAGCTTTTATCACTATGAGACTAAAGAGAACTAATTTGACAGTTCTGCCTTCAGTCCTCTTCGCACTTTTATATCAAAATAACTCCTCTGACTTTGCCGAGATTGCTTCTGCTTTGTACCAGGCTTTGAAAATAATCATATCCAAATTCTTTTATTTCAACAATGTCCTCACTTTTCTTACACATTTTATGAAATCCTGAAAGAACTGTGACTGGGACCACCCTTGGTTTGTATGTGCTCCTTTGAGCTGAAAAGCTAAGTTATACACTGTGCAACCTCCCTCCATAGCTTGACAAGAAGGGGTACAATTTAGGCCTTCTTTTTGGAAGATGTCTCTCTAACTTGTTTAAGGCCTTTCATTAGAACTAAGCAATCCTTTGATCAGTGGCTTCTGTCCTCTCATGTAAATAAAAAACTCATCTGAGGAACTGGTTGAGGAAAGAGAGGACCAGCTTTTGCCAGCTCTGCAGTTACATGCCTGCATAATTTCTCTGCTTTGCACATATGTACTTGAAGGGAAAAAGATATACCTTATAGGAGGTACTGCAGCCAATGCCATACCCCAAAAATACCCAGGCACCTCAAGTGTCAGCACAGAGACAGGCAACTTTTCAGAATATATTCAGGGCTGCGTACAAGAGCCTGCTAACCACATTCATGCTTCATTAGTACATGTACAGGGTACTGTTGATATTAATCAAACTGTAACAGGGCTGGATATTAATGCTGAAGCATTTGACTTTAACACAAAGGGGAAAGGCTTACCTGGCACCTCTGCATAAAAAAACCACGCTGAGAAACACACTGCAGTCCCCATAGTTGAGAGAGCACATGGATGCATCTGTGCCTGTCCGTGACATCGGGGCTCCCAAAGGAGTCTCCCTGTGATCCCCTGGTGGATTCATGCAGGTGCTGTTGCAAATTTCCTTCCCTTTAAAAAGATGTGCTTCTTTGCAGACAAATCCTCACTCTGTCTCTTCATATGACATTATACCAAGCATTTAGGCCAAACACGTAATATGGATGAAATTAGGAGAAAACTCCATCATTTGCCTAGCTTTTGTGGGGGCTGCTTACAATAATTTTAAGCCTAACATAATTTGATAACTATTTTCTTTCCACTGCTTTATGAAAAGACTCTCAAACAAAGCAGAGCTGGTGAAATTTCTTGTCTACAATCATTTCAGATAAATCAAATAAATTACATGGCCAAAAGGTTACACAAATTATTTAAACATGTGAGTTAAATCTTATGGGACCCATAAACATTTCTCAATGATGAAACATAACAATAGGAGTTTTCTTTGTGGAGGTTATGCTGAGGTTCTCCTGGATTCTTTATATATAAAACCATAAAAAGGGATTCCTGGGATATATATATATTTTAAATGAGGTTCCCTCCACTCCTTACTCATAGCTAATATTTCACTAAAATCTAACAGCATTATAGCTATAAACAAGACAATATTCTCCATACATGGATATGTTGAATGCTTACTAAAGCACTGAAATAATAATATCTTGTTATTCGACACAAAACAAAATAATAATGCAATATGAGCTACATATTATAATTTCTTTGAAACATTATCTATTTTTCTGTGTCTGAGTAGTGTGTAGCACAAAAGGATTGTTGAACAGTAAAATACAATGGGAAATTCAAAAATGGCAATTTAAGTTGTTGCAGAACTGTTCATTTAGATTTCTATTCCCGGTTTACAAAGATCCAGTCCTCTGTTCTTATTGCTGTTTCGAAGTTCCCAAGAATGGCATCATTTCCCTCTGTAGATGCAGTTTCCTCAGTAAGTACAAGCCAACATTCATCAAACATCATATGATGAATAAATAGCTTTAAACCACCTTTCCCTTCCTCCCAGGCTAAATACTTCTGTGGCCTGTGAAATCAGATTAACAACACTAATACATTAAAAATGTTCTGCAACATCTAAACACTGGATTTGTACAATAGGTATATGCAGAGATGGTGGTGAATGCTCAGATTATTACTTCCCAGAACCTGATCTTTGAAGAAAATAAGAATTAAATCACCATGTTCCTTGCAGAAAATGCTTGTCTTTTAAGGTCTTTATGCAGGATTAGTTGTTTTGTAGTCTTTGTAAGGAGTGAAGAGACTTGTACCTGAAGCCACTGTTAACATATATATCCAGAGGTATTCTTTTTATTTATAGACTTGATCACTTGCTCAGGAAAACATTACTACAGATTTCAACATGTAAATGTTACAGTATCAATTATTTAATGAAGAAAATATTAAGAATAAATAGCAAAACACAAACAATCATGGAAAGATGTACAGAATCAACAACGCTACTAGACTTTTCTTGTTGTCTTGGACAAAAATTGCAAATAGAAAATAATCACAAAATTATAGCTTTAAAACCACTAAAATTCAAGCCCTAGTAAATGAAACTATTTTTTCTTGTCATCCCTCAGGACCACAATGTTATTATGTAAGGGAAACAGAGGAATAAGACATATTGTTTCTACAACTAATTCTCAGAAACTATTTATGTATTTTATAAAAATCAGATCACCTAGGGGTTATTTTTCTCTGGATGGTAACATTAAATTTATTCACTCTAAATATATGTTTCCAATATTCTTGCTTTGAATAGACTGCTACATCTCACAAAAAATGCTCAAATGTCAGCTGTTTTGTGTCATCCTGTTGATAATTTGCCATTTTTACTGTTGCACTTTCACACGCATGAACAAAGGAATTATTTCAATTATTTATTTCTTGTCTAAAGCTAAATAATCTTTTGTGAAGGCAAGAAAATTTTTTCAGAAGGGTAAAATGTAGCAGGAGCTATATTGTCACTAAATCATTTAGAAGTACCATATGCAAAGGTCATTTTTCAGCAGAACATGTGCAGTAAAGCTGTGTGATAGTTTGCTTTTTTATTATTATTATTATTTCATTGCCTATAAGATGCTAAAAATGAACTATTAGCTTCATCTATCTCATGAGCTAATTGAAACATTCAATATTACTGTAGTTGATACACTCTCCTTTTCAGGTGGCCGTGCCAGACTTTTACATGCTCTTTTCATCAGCACATTAAAATACACACCTTGGATTCTCTTTCAGACAAGTAATTTGCTGAGCAGATACTACCATTAAATTTCTTTGAAAGAGCATTAAACAGAGAAAACATAACAAAACCACTTTGTATTTCAAATATACAAAGCTTTTTAGTTCAAATCTAGAACTAAATCCTATTCCTTAAATCTTATTGCTAAAATCTGTCTCAGAAGCATGAAATTATTTCTTTTGGATTAGAGATATTTTGTGTCGGGCTCCTTAATGTGGCCACGACCCTACAGGTCCTGATAACAAAGTGTACCTGATTTTTACATCGGGATGATCTCATTTCCAATTTCCCTGTAGTTGTAAACCAGGAGTTTACATTGGTTGTTGCACTCTGACTTCTTGGTGCCTTTCACCTCATGAACCCACAACAGTCATCCTTCACATAATTCTCATTTCTGGAACTGGAAATCTGTCAGTCAACAATTCCCCACACTGGGATCAGTGTAGGGGTTCAGTGAGAGAAGAGTTTTTTCCCATTCATCCAGATGATAGAGATCCTGGCTTGATTTTACTCTACATCTTAAATGCTGGCCATACAGGTATAACAGTGCATGAAAAAACCAAACCAGCACACTCACAGGTAGCTCTATTGATTTTGTAGGGGGGAACTGGGGCGGGGGAGTTGTTTTGTTTATTTGTTTGTCAAGCCTTGATTCTAGCCAAGCGTTTTGCGTTAAGACAGGGAACTCACACTTGTTTGATAGCAAGCACAGCTATTGCAAATATAACCAGTCTTAACCTAAACATTCCTGTAAATTTCCTTGTTAACATTATCAAGTTTGTGTAAAGGATTTAGCTGTAAACAGAATCAGCTCAGCTCATCTTCTACAACAAAATATCTCTCTAGCCAGTAGAGACACAGGATTTCCTTGCAGATTTTCTCTTTGCTTCTTCCTTGGGAGGTACTCACAACCTTTGTCCATTCTGTCTTTGGCTTTCCAGCTGTGGTAGTAATTTTTCTGTGACTCCTACTCTTTGCAAACAATGCTGGGATGAACTTTTCCCCACATATTTGAACAATGAGCACGAGAAAGATCTTTCCTTTTTTGCTTTTCACCAAGCTGGCTATTTTACAACAGCTGGTGACAACCTCCAAAACCTTAGATCCAGCTGCCAATCTCACTATCTTGTCCTTAGGTCCATTCATTAGTGGAAAAGCAGCATGTTGAGTGCTGATGTTTTTCCACAGCTCATATCCCCAAATACAATGAAAGCTGATGAATTTACTGTGTTGTCAAACTAATCTGTTTTAATGAGTTGAATATAAATGTTTTATTTAAAGCAGCTATTTACCAGACAGTAGAGTTTTAGTGGATATTGAAAATGTGCACAATAAAAGGCAAGAACGAGGAAAGAAATCATACAGAGGTTTTACCAAACAGGTCTCCTGAGACAGCACAGAGGAGCCACAGTCACCCTCAGGAGCTCACCTTTTATGGATACATTCTCTATGGTGCATGCATACCTTCCATGAGAAACAAAACAGCCTGGAAAAAATTAATCTGGAGACCACCAATACAGTCAAAGACATTTTTGAACTATGTTTGCTTCTTATCGTCAAAATGTTTATGATCGTGTATCTCCTAAGCTAAAAATATTCCTGTTGCTTGTGTAATGCACTTGAGGGAAAGGCAGGATGAAAGCCAAACGTGCTGCTCCCTTGAACAATTTGACCCAACCAAAGGATTTCCACTTTCTTAAAAAAGATTATTTTGGCTTGCCAGATTTAACTCAGGATCCAACCTGCTGACTACAAGTGATGCTACACTGGAGCAGTGCTTGGTATTCAGTATCTTGGTGTACAGTGGGGAAATTGTACCACACTCTACCAAACAAGGGAAGCTTATAGCCCCAGCAAGAAGCAGCTGTTCCAGTGCATCATTGCCATGAGGCAACGGTAATGGTTTTCCCATGGAATTCAGAACTCTCCGACAGCAGCATGAAATGAAACTGGCTCAAAACACAAATTGTCCCGTGATTCACTCGGTTTCCGGATGAAATAGGCAGCCCTATGCCACAAAAAAATCTGTCTGCACATACACTGAAAACCCTCCTATTTATTTAGCTATGGACAAATTATTTTCCTGTGGGAGGATTTTGAATATAAATTGAATTCCAGATCTGGCATTCTTTGATGTGAGCAATCAGCACTGAGGCCAATTGCAGTTTCCTAGTAGGACTGAAAGAGCAGTACACAACCAACATCCTTAGCATCCGAAAGCTTTACCTTTAAGGAGTAGAAATGAATAGTGACAAGCTGTCACAGCTTGAGGAGCACCGCAAAGGAAAATGGGAGGTGAATGTCTCTGCACTTCTCCTGAAGTCAGAGAGCCGGTATCACTGTGCATCCTATGCTTATGTTGCCTTTGAATCCATGCTGTGACCAACCCTACAGTAGTCCTGCCATCAATAGAAAAAAACATTCTGGAGTGGATAGAACAGCACTTTTGGTATTGCTGTCCTGATAGACACACCTTTATATGTGGGTAGGGAGAGCATGGAACAGAGTTGAAGAATAGTTGAGGCTGGAAAGGGACCTTTTGAAACCAGCTAGTTCAAAGCCCTGCTAAAGCAAGATCAGCTTGGGATTTTTCATTGTCTTAGGGATTTTTGTGAGTGTGTTTTGGGTTTTTTTTTTTTAAACAAGTAATGCAGGATGCTTTCATGAGAAAGAATTAAATACCTGAGTGTAGAGTCTGCAAGGATGGTACTGGAAGCTTGAGAAGAGAGGGTAAAACCCAACAGCCTCATCTGTATTATCTAATAAAGAAGTGCTCATGAAGAGTGATTCAACGTGTCACCAGAACAAACCTGGAGTCCTTCAAGAGCAGTCCTGGAATGAACTGGTGTCTGTGGAACAGACAACATGGGCTTCAAAATCCAGGGGTGACGACAGCGCTCCGGGATTTTACCCCACAGACTCGTGGGGATGCACAACAGGGTCCTGCTGGTGCATCAGCACCCACCTCCCTCTGCAAAAAGGGCTTTTCTCACTCTGACTGAGCTCTGTGCAAGCTTGATGCTTCCTGAGCATTTGTTACCCTCCGTGTGTGCTCACACAAGATGCCAGGGGCCTCAGTGCCAGAACAAGTGTCTTGCTTGCTCTTCTGTCACCACAGCTTTGCCTTCACACTCCTGACTGAAATAGCTGTGCTGGCAGAATCCAGGGTAGATCTGTGCTTAGTTCCTGGAAACAAAGGAAAAGCACTTAAGGGAAAAGAATGTTTGAATAAATTTGAAACGTGCTGAAGACTGAAATGCAGGATAAAATTTAGATCTCTATTGTTGTTGCATAGTTTAACATCTGAATTCTTGCTATTCTATTCAGGTTCAAAATCCCCCACCTCTTTGTGATCACTGAGTGCTTGTTGGCACAGGCTGAGATTTTCGAAGGACTATAAGGGAGGATGAGTTTCAGTGAGATTTGGCAGCTGATTCTCCCACAATACCTTGATAATGTCAGTATGCAAAATAAGTTTTTATTATTTTTTAAATTAGTTCTTATTTTATTCTGATTTTTTTTTTAAGTAGTCAGGGTTCAAACACCAGGAATCAGTCCACAGCACTGAGAAATTAATTTTTGATGTTAGATCCCTTTCTAAAATTTACAGTAGCATCACCAAACACACAAGCACACACAGGACGTACAGCTCTTATGAAAATCACAGTCCATCTGAGGGTAAGGAGAGATAGTATTAAATAAATAAAAAAGGCCGCTTTGAACAATTTCTCCCTAGGCTGAAATACAGGACTAAGTTTGAAAAAAAAAAAAAAAAAAAACCAAAAAAACCCCACAGATGGCAAGGCTCTGGCTAAAGAAAATCTAGTTATAGCAGAGGAGGAAAACATATGTTCCAGATACATCCTATAAATAGACTAGGTACTCTTATGGGATATATCAGCATTCAAACCAGCAGCAGCAGAAAAGGCCAGAATAAATGTGCAGGTTTTGGGGGTTCTTTTGAGTCCCATCAGTTTTCTGCATGCATCGAGTGGCATTACAGAAGGGGGTTTTTTATTTCATCATACGTTTTAAAATCTAGTGTTTGATTCAAAATAAAGCTAATTTGCATTGGCATAGTGACTTAACTCACTGGTGTATTATTACTGTGTAAGCAGGTGTACCAGCAACTGCAAATAAATGCTTGCTGATGGAATCCCAGCAGGATTTCTGACGAGTTTTCATTTTGTTGAATCTCACCCAGGAAATTATTGTGTAAAAAGCTTTGCTCTTAGTTCTTTGCCTGGAACATTATTTAGCTACACCTGGCCAAATTAATGGCAATTATAGTAACTGTCCATAGAGGACAAAGGAAAAATCCCATCCCTTTTTAAATCATTGTCTCAAAACCCACGTATAAGCAGTGAAAATATCCCCCTCAGATTAATATGCACAATGAGACTTCTGATCCAAGTGCTGTTCACTCTATAACCTACATAGAGAAAGATAAAATGATAGCTTTAAGGTGGAATCTAGGATACTCACCACCAGAATATTCCAAGTGAAAGTATTTTAGAGTGAAATACGTCATTCAAAGCAAAAGTGTTCCTTATTATGACGGTTTTGGCAAAAAATTTGATTGTGTTATTAGAGTTCATTTTCATTTCATTATTTGGCCTGAGAGCATCTCTGATTATTTTGCTCTTTGAGGCTTATTTGATTCAATTCAGAATATCTAAGAAATGCTGCAATGGGCACTGCATGTCCCACATTCTACAGTCTCCCATGAAGGAGTTATTTAGGTCAATCTTTCTTACCTGCAGTAAAAAGGAGGAAAAAAGTTTCCAGTAAAAGGCTGAAGAATAGCTATTGATGCTTTCATATAGATCCACAAGGTTAACCACCAAAAGAACATACAAAGTCTACTGCTTATATTATATAAAGATTTGCAAGTCACCTTCAGATATTACCAGGGTGATTATTTGAAAGCCGATGAACAAGAATGAAATAAATATTTCCCTTTCCTTCACTAGCAAGTGATCACTTACCAAAGAGTGGGAATTGAAATGAGTTTTCCTGTTGGTTGCCATGACTGCTTACGAATTCTTCTAAGCGATAACGATGAAAATTACCATTCAATGTAAAAAAAAATGATAAAGTTCCTTAAAAAAGACTGCTATGAAATGTTCTATAGAGGAACTGCACCAATATTTGCAAAGCATACTGACCTACATTTTTTTTTAAATCCCACTCTGAAAAAATCTATACACTCAAGGCAATATGAATTTTTTTCCAGCTTAAAGCTAAATTCACCTTCCTGCTTAATTCCAAAATGACATTCTGTTGCACAAAACTACTCACCAGTGATATGAATGTCACTGGGCAGAGTTCCTGCAGCATCAGGAAGGGACCAACCCTACCACTGCACCAGCATTAGGTATCACCTTCCAGCAGCTGGGGGAACAGGTGCCTTGGTATGATCTATAAGGGCACCATTCAGAGTTCCATTCAAGTCAGCATACCAGATTAAACAAAAAAATATAAAACATCTATCCTGCGAGCAGTCTCTGCTTCACAGCTCAGCTTTTAGTACTAACATCTTTCAATACCACGGGAAGATTCACAGAACCATCTCACCCTGCTGAGAAACCTTGATTTGGGAGGACTACCTACCTGAATCAGAGCAGAGATTATCACAGGTGTCAAGCTTCTGGATATCACTTCAAGATGCTTTTCAGCTGTGGAAATACTTATGCATGGCCAAAGGAAGAGAGGGAGTGTCTCTTCAATATCTGCATACAGACCTAACTTTTTGAAAATCTGTATGGAATACTTTGAGGAGATTCTTATGTGTATAAAAAAGGTCACCATTTACTTTGGAAATGTAAATCTCTCACATCACTTAACTTCTTTTTCATGGTTTATCATTAACTTGCCTTTCATTTCAAACAAGAAGCAACATGTGAAACAGAGTATAGAGCCCAAGGGGTTTTTAGGAGGCCACTGTGTGGGTACTACCTTTTCTAGGATGTGGATTGGGGTTTTTAACTTCACAGTGCCACCACCACTCAGTTGGGGAATAGTGCTGTAGGTGCCATCACACAGCTGGTTTGGAAGGGCCTCTCCTGGGAGTCACCTGTGATTGCAGTCTCTCATCTCTCTAAAATGTACATGCTTCTATTTTCCAGCTCTTGCTGACCTCGGCACTCAGCTAAACGTCCTGTTCCCTGCAGGGGCTGGAATTCTATTTTCCCCAGGAAAACAGGCTCCTGATACCTTCTGGCTGCTGACTTGGCTCTGCGGGAAGTTTTCTCACAGCTCTGTGATCCTATTCGCCTGCAAGTGGAGCAGGAGCAGGAACTGCTACCTCTCCTGCAAGTGTAATTTCCGTCTATTTACAGAGCTGTGATTCACAAATTGTGAGAACTCCAGATTTAGCAGAGCAAATTATAGAAAAGCAGAAGTCCTGCCCCTTCTTCCCACTTGGCCTCCGGTCTCAAGAGAAGCCTAAGCCTCAGCAAAGGCATAAACCCACCAACTCACCAGGAGCCATGTGCAGGCTGGGGAAACCTTGCTTTAGAAACAAATTTGGTTGTTTAGAGGGGGAGTTGTGTGAGGTTTTACTTCTTTTTAGTAGGGTTTATTTTTAATTCAATTAGTAAAGTAATGAGAAAGCAAGTATGTGAAGCATACAGTTCATTTAAGAAGAAACATGTAAACAGAATTTTTATCAGGCCATCGTGTAGAAGATGTGATTGTTACCTGGACAAAAGTGCTTTATCTCCCTCACTGAGATCTGCACGATACACTGACTGGCAGAGCTATTAATTGATTCTTTGTATTTCTGATCTCACTAGGGCCAGCAAGCATTCCTAATGGTTTCTAATTCCTCATCATGACATCCATTATGTTCACCTCTGAGATGTCTAAATGAATTCCATGTATAATGGCAATGTTATGTAAAATGCAACATGACAGGAATACTTAGAACTGTTCAAAGCTGTGCTGTGGAAACCAACCTTATTTGTGCTAGCCTTCCAATATGGGATTTGCATGTTTTGGTTTTCTACAGGCACATTGAGAAACTCGACTTTGTGAGGGTTTAGACATTGCAGGTGGGATAGTGTTGTATCCCTTGTGCCTCCACAGAAAACCAAACACGAACTAAAATAATCTATACAGGAAGAACAGGCATGCTGACAGAGATTGTTTGACATTAGAAAGGCACAGCTACAGCTGCCTACTCTTTGTTAAAATGTCTACAGTAAATCTGGGCTAATGCTCACACACGAAACAAAGAACTACCACAGGACACTTAAATAGGAGAAATGGATTCTGAAAGGCGTCAATTTAAGTAATTTAACTACAGCAAAGGAAAAATAAAACATTTCTCTGAGATCTGAGCTTTTCGATTAGAGAAAGCAGCTGTGAGAAAATCTAGCCTTTCTTTGAAGCAGAAAAACAGGACAATTGCACGATATAGGCAAGAAACGGTATTCCTAAAATACATTCCCTTGCTTATATATTAAAATGTCAATAAAAGAATCAAATCTATTCTTCCTTAACCAGAACTCTCAAGAGAGAAGGGTTGGACTAGATAATCTTCAAAAGTCTTTTCCAACCTAAGTCATGATTCTGTGAATCTGAGTTACAGTTTCCAGCATGGCAAAATTACTTCTGTTCATGGAAACGTGCAAAACTCATTGGTTCATTTATGTTATTTTGCTCTGGTGCCAAGCAGGGGCTCCCTCATGGGTCTCACCCAGCCTGGGAAGGTAGAAGAGCCACCCACCATGTGAGCAAATGGCAAAATCCAGAGGGCCTCTGCAGATCATGGTTACACAGGAAAATTGGTAAGACACCGTTTCAGGAATTGTAGGACTTGTAACTCAAAAGGTGCCCCAAACTATGCTGAAAATAATTTATTCTTTTCCACTGAGAGGAGGGAATCCAAGTTTCTTTTGGGTTTACCAAATATCTGAGAACAATTGCCTGGTCTGAAAAACACAGTGTGAAGAACAATATGAACACGAAACGAGTATCTGTGATGCAACTTTCTCCAATATATCTGAGAAAGAGACCCACAGCACTGCTGAAACTCCGGATTCATCCACAAATAGATTAACTGGTAAAATAACTATACAAACATAGAGAAGCTTTTCTTTTTGGGTTTGCACTAATGCATATGATCTCCCAAATACCTGCAAGCCATATCTTTTTTTTTTTTTTTTTGTCAGACACACTGCTATTAAAATACTCCTTATAATGAAAAATTGAGAAAGACAAATTAAACCTGTGCTGTTTTAAAAGCACCTAGATCATTGATTCCTTCATATCATCACAAAAACAATAGATCCTTTCCTAAAACATATCAAAGCAGAAATCTATGAAGAACATCTTGGGGCCAGAACTGGCAAAATATAAGGTGAGAACAGAAAGATTAAATGGTTTTTTCTGTATTTTGCTTTTTGTTATAAATTTTGGAATTTGGATCTAACTCTAGTCTTTCTTAGCAGAAGATCTGAATCAAATAAAAGTGAAGATAGAATAGATTAAATGAACAGCAGCAAATTGTCAGGTTATTATGATATTTAACCAGCACTTTAACTGGAATTTTAAGAATAAAATACCCTTGCTGCTAATAGTGTTGTATAATATCTTAGCATTCCCATTGTGTTACTGGGATGTAGCCAAATATCAAAAGGATTTGAGGATCTGACATCCGTGAAAACTTCAAATTGATAAACCTACCAGGAAAATGAGTAGAAAAATTATCAAGGAACAGATGGACTGCTGCAAAAACAGGAAAAGAAAAATCAACACACCCTTTGAAGGGGAAGTCCAGACTCACAGACTGTTAGATTTTTTTGAAGGAGTGAAAAGCATATGGATAAAAGAGGTCTTGTTAATGTCAATCTTCATGGCTCCCAGAAAAGCTCTCACCATAGGCTCATAAGGAAAATAGGCAATAATTAAATAAGAGAAAAGGTTCTTCCAGAGATAAATAATCGTTCAAAAGAAAGGAAAAGTTAAGTGTAAATAGGAAATTTTCATAGCAAAGGAAAAGTCCACAGGGTTCTATTCTTTTGCTTTCCAGCATATTCATAAGTGATCTGGAAAAAGGCCAAAACAAAATTTGCTGACTATACCAAATTATTAAGAATGGTCATGCAGATTAAGTTTGAATGAACCAAATGAGACAGTAGCTAATAACAATGGCAGTTGAAATTCAAGACAGGTAAATGCAAAGCCTTGCACAAAAATAATTCTGGATTGATATATGAAATGTTCAATTCCAAGATGCCTATTACTGTTCAGGAATGAGAACTTGGAGGGATAACAGAGTTTAACTGAATGCTTGCCAGCGTGTGAAAAAAAAATCCCAAACAAATAGAAAAGAGAGCAAAACTGTATAAATATGTAATACATACACCATTAGAAATTATGTACAGGTGTGATCTTCTGTATCCTGTAAAGAATAACATGGAAGAGATAAAGATTCAGGAGGGACAAAAAGGGGTGTGAAGTGTATGAAATTGTTTCTACAAAGTGATTTAATCATCTAGGAGTCCTGAGTTTTAAAAATTTAAAACAATAAAAGTTGCAATCAATAAAATAATGAGTAGCATAAATAGAATTCTGAAGAAATTATTATAACTCCCTACATAAGAACTAGGAAAGTAAGTATTAGGTGTGAAATGCAAAACAAAGGATCCTCTCCCCATTAAGACGTGGGACTTAAAGAGAAAGGATGATGTGAATGTTGAAAATTCAGATGCCTCCTACAGGTTAAATTCTTGAGAGAAAGAAATTGCTTATGTGAAGAGAAATAGCCTCTAACATGGGTAGTCCTTCAGCCACAAACTTTTAGAGTTTGAGAAGAAGTTCTGCTTGTAATGTAATTACTATACCCTTCAATTCACATATAATGGCCAGTGTCAAATGCTACCTCATTGAGCTGAAGTATTACACAGTATGACTATTCTTATGCCCTTATCCTAAAACTTTCTCAGGCAAATGAGGAAAATGAATCCAAGAAAATATAGCAAATTAACCAGAGATTACAGAGCTGAAGTGAAACACGTAAGATAAACATAAGTGTAAGACTATTTTAGTTTACTAGACATACAAATGAATCGGGAAGTATTGGATGTTTAATGACATTTATTTACTTCTTTTTTCAATATTTTTTAGCTCTCTGAAGGAAGAAGTTGAATCTGAAGGTGAAGATGCTGAGGAAGGTCAGGTAAAGATCACAAAGAAAAACAGCAAAGATTTCTAGAACAAAAACCAGAGCTTATTCTGAGTTTAAAAGACCACAAGAAATGTAAGAATAGAAGAAAGATACAAACGCACAGCTGAGATTTATAAACAGAAAGGGGGAAGGAATTGTTAAAAAACCATATTTTTTATCATTCTTTAGAATTGTGAATCTGACATTACTTACACAAGAAAGGACAGGCTAAACCTCATCTTTTTTTTACCGTTCTCTTAAAAGCTTCAAGAAGACGCCTACAAAATTATTTAGGTAAATTGTTTCAAGAACTTTCAGAGAAATCAAATTAAAACTTCAAATTTTAATGTATCCACACTTTCAACATTTGAGAACAGGAAACAAGTGGATCTGGCTTAGCAAATCCAGGCTTTATTCTTCCTTCCAGCTACAATGTTCTTTTTGTCATCCACTTTTAAAAAATAGATTTCTGCAAGATTCTCTGCATAATAACATCACTGAAAATCCTGCTGGGCAGCTGTATAAGATAGTCACTTAAACTACCCTGCACAGGCACTGTGGGCTCTGTATATGTGGTATTTTCTACAGTAAATTCATATAAAAAATAATTTTCATAGTCATCAGAGGTTTGATTGATGACAACAAAAACATTTAGCTTCTATTAAGTGAAGAATTAATGCATATGTCTTTTGTAAAGACTAAAATCCTGTATATTTCATTAAAGCTGAAAAGGCAGAATCAGAACAGACACTGGAAATGTAAGGCTTTGAATACAACTTTTTTTTTCCAAATACAAAGTCCTTGAAGTAAGGGGGGGAAAAAAAAAGGAGAAACTTCTTAATTATTACCTTGGCAAACTCCGTCTATACAATCAGAAAGAGATAAACCTACAAGGAAGGAAGAAAATGGAAGACAATTGTCATAGCAACCAGTTAAGAACATATTCAACAGAGGAAACTATCTGATTAATCTCCTTTTTAAAGAAGCACAGGACGTACAGAACCACTCAATTAAGTAACATGACATTTTTCTAAGGTAGGATATTAAATCTCACTTTCAAATTTAGAGTTTACTTGCGGGGCTTTTGGCTTATTCACTGCATATACAGCGTATAGAGCCATAAACAAAAATAAAAATAGCCAGGTCTTCTGTTTGTTTAAATTCCCTAGATCATAATTAAGCCCAAATGTTTTTGTCAGACAACAAAGAAAAAGTGATAATACTTTTTAAAATCAGGATTAGATACTTTTGCACTGAAAATAAGGGTATTAGATGATTAAACTAGTCCAGCTGTAGAGACTAAATATATCATCTCAATTATCCTTTCCCATTTTGTTGCAAGCCAACCTCCTATGCTACAAAATTCTTGGTAGCTTGGAGTAATACCTTCAATTCATAAAACCACACTTTTGTTTTAATATTGACACCAGCCATTCCCTTAGTTTCAATCTCAGTTTTCCCACACGCATTAATCAAATACTGCTACGTTTCAAGGTTTAAGATAAAACACAGACACTTATTTACTTTCCCTTTGGGCTTGCTACGAGTAACCCTTTATGGGCTGTGTTTCTGAAGGACGTACTTGCAGTCACTACATGTTGAAAGACTCATTAGCAGGTCTGGATGGAGAGCATCGTTGCTCATTAGTGAAGCTTTATTGGAAACAGAAGAGCAGGAGACAGCAAACATATAATAAACTTTTCCACCCTTCTCAAAGAAAGCCAAAGTATTAAATATAGAAGAGGCCTGATCTTCTAAGAGAAAGCTAAAAATCTTGCAAAAAGGGAACAATTTCTTCTGCTAGTAAATAGTTTTGGTATTTTTCTTATTTTTTCAGCACAGAAGAATTTACTCCAATAACAGATCATCTGCTATTCTTCGAGTTTTCAAAAACAAACTGCATTTTATACAAATCTTTTCCACTGTGTAGCTATTAATACTTAAAAAGTCAAGCAAAAATACTGCATGAACTAAATAAAAACGGTGTTTATTACATAATTGAAGGCTGCAATTACTTTCTAGTAAGTTAAATGCATCTATTTCAGATCCTTCAGGAGAAAGCCCTATTATTGCAACTATTAAACCCTGAGTATTTCTGAAGCCTCAATTTTTACCCTTAGGACTTTCTTCTTCGGCTGCAAGAAATCAAAAATGCATAAACTTATTCCAGTAGAAAGGATGGATTATAAATTTGATCTCACTCATTCATTTACTTTAAAATGCTTTAACAGATCCTAAATTTTAAACCTCATTCTCAAATTCACCCCCAGGGCAGAGACAGTGTTTACTGAAGCGGGAGGTTACATCCACTCATCTTCCCTCTCCTATACAAACCTCTGACTTCCTCTTTCTCACTCCCCACTCCTTCTCTACTTGCATTCATCTCCCACATCTTCATTCTTGACCGGTCCTGGAAAGGAATTGAGTCACGTTTTTGGAACTATCTAAGGCCCAGTTTTGAACTGAACCTTACAGCTGACACAAAAAAGTGCCAGTAAAGTACATGGTAGCCGCTGAAACATGAGGCATAAACATTTGTCCTCCACTCTCTCCTGACATGCTCCATCAGACTTTTCTGCAAGTGGGCAAGGGGCTGGCCTAAAAGTAGCAGGGCAGGTGTGGGAGGCTGGGAGAATCCGTGGAGAAGTGCACGAGTGCATGTGTTGGGAGTGGAATGGCCATTTCAGTGGCAAAGCGGCTACTTAAGAAACCACTGTGAATTTCAATAAAAATCCTTATAATCTCACTCCCCAAGAACACACAACAGGCTCTGGGCCTAGAATTTGTCCATCACATGGTGTGAATGTAAAGGCTTATAAATATTTACTACTCATACTCTAAACTGTCGGATGCCTGAGACTCCTTCTGGTATTTTATATTCCTGACAAGAATAGTTCTTACTTAATGTGCTCAGTCTTTCATCTTGGAATAACTAATTCGTAAGTCAAATGCTCACTTAGTGCATTTCAGTTTCATCATTTGTTGCTTCATGTCTTCTGAGGATTTTGTTAAAGCTCTTGATAAAAAGTTCATGCTATTTTCCTTTTGATACTTGACTGCATTTAATGAAGTTGCAACAAAGAATGTGTTCAAAGAACAAGCATCTTCAACTATTGTGGCTTTCTGTTGTCCTTACCTTTCATGAAGGATAAAATGCTTCTATAGAAACACATTGATTTGTGATAGACTTATGTTGTGCTTATACAAAATCAGAAATAGATGAACATACTAGAAGGATAAAACATTAAGCACAGAAGAAAAGAATTAAATTGTGCAAGTGCCAAAATTGCAAACTGTTACTGGGGAAAAAAAAAAGGTTTAAAAAACTAAAAGTAATAATATTTTTCTGCTTATTTCCCATAGTGGGAACTGTGTATTATATATCAACACATACAGTGTAGATGAATCTTCAACCTGGAAATGCACAGGAAATTTAACTTATTTTACAAAACCCTCAAAATTTGGTGGTTTTTTCTTTTTTTCATTTTGTTTTTTTTTTTTTTTATAAACTACAATACAGTAATTATTCTCCTTATCTGTAGTTAGCCTCAAAATTATTGTAAACAAAAGCATCAGCAGTAATCAGCTCTAGAAGAATCCACATGAATTTATCTCCTGAAACCCCAAGCAGAGGTTGATTAATGAACAGTCCTTGAACCTCCACTGTATCTTGAGCTTACTTGCAAATGAGGGAGATCTGCAAAGCAGCAGAACACATTGAAACAACTTCCAAAGGGACTCACAGAATTCCTGTGCCAAACAAACAATCCTCATGACCAAAAGTCACAAGAAGTCCAGCTGTAACGAACGTGGCCACTTTAAAGTGGTCACTAATGACAAACTTCTTCCTGCAGAGATTTCTGTGAGAGCCTTGGAACACTTCAGGCCTACAATTCCAGCAATAAATTAGGTTATGTACTTGTGCTTTATCCCAGAGAAGATCACTTGTAGGAACAAATCAGTGACCTATGACACTATTCATTGGCAAAATAATTTTTTAACAAAGCATGACTAGCGAGATGACCAATGCAGAATTTTGCCTTCACATCTAAGGTCTAAATTCCATGTATATGTCCTTTATCTCAAATTTGTACTTTATTTTTAAATGGTTAGCCATTTATACTTCCAGAAATAACAAAGAGATACAGTAAAATAATCAATAAAAGGTGTATCATTTATCCCTCTGAGATTTCTATGTATTCTAGTTAGATTTTGTTAATATTTCTTCACTGATACATTATAATCCATTAATTTAGCTTTCTGTAGTCATTTTTTTTCTAAAGCAGATACTTTTTTCTGAAAACTAACCTAATAATCATCAAAGCAGTGAAATTACAGTGTTCTACGACTGGGAGAAATAACATTTGAAACAAAACAGACAATGGAAAACTTACTATGTCACTATCTATATGAGATAAGTAAGAATACATTATCGTTTCAAATAAGCAGTAAAAAAATTCATATTACTTAAAAGAACATAATTACCAAGGAACTTGATTAAATGGTTATAAAAAGATATATGAAAACTTACTGAAAAGTGAACCAAAATGCAGCAGAAGGAGGCAATCACAGTATTTGTTTTAAAACCACACTGCTGTTACAACCTCCCAAAAAACCTAATGGAGACACAACCTATTTAACCCATTGTGGACACAATCCCTACAGAAACATGTTTTTATGTATGTGTATATATATATGCAAGTATGTATCTAATAGCAACACACGATAAAATACTGGTTACCTTTAACCTAGAAAAAGTGAACTATCACTCAAAATATAGCACCAAGAGAGTTTAGAAGCCAACCCATTTTTCTGTGTCATATAACCTTGCTCAGAGCAGGGCTTACTGATGGAGGTGTAGAGAGAGAAAAAATCAGTACACATGAACAGTGTTGCATGTTACAAAATAGAATGAAATTGTTTTTGAAAAGTCAGTAGGAACAGAGCATTACTACTGTGGCTCCATGGACTGGATTAATAAAGACCGATTTGTTACTCTCCCTTGTAGCACAAGAATGAAGAGACAACAAAGAAACTTGGGTGGTAATAGATTTAAAACAGTGAAAAGGAAGATGCTGCTATTAAATATGGTTTTGGAAGTCTCAACCACCTACTGGAAAAATATTTTGCCGAAGTACCATTAAATGCAACCTGTGGAGATTTTCTTCATGGGGACCAAATCAACCTGTTTCAAGAAGGGTGGAGAAGACACAGCTCCAAATCCAATATAATATGACTGTAAATATTCTTGTGTTTAGAATAATACTGTAAGTACGTCTCATTTCTTAAGCAAATTTTGAAGTTTAAAACAGAGACGTGCACTGTCCCTTATTTTTTTTTTCAGTACAACTGAATGTGAGGTCACGTTTTCTGAGCTACCTCAAAACCAAGAGAACAAAAATGACTTGTTTTGTTTAGAGGCTTTGGTTGCTTTGAAGCATTGGAGAGTTGAGATACTTGACTAAGTCAGACAGCACAATTCATGGTTCATTTTGTCTCCTCCGTGCCACAGTGACTGCTCAGTCATATGTCTTTAAATCTGCAAGCAAGAGAAAGAAGTAGTTTTGTGAGTAGCAAAATTTAAGAAACTCACCTTCCTGTGTCTTCTTGTTTTATTTCTGAATTTTCCCAATCTGTCAGGTTTTTTTTTTTCTTTTCAGTGGGGCATTCACACTTCTACTGTAGAATCTGGTGTCTGATAAGGCAGTTGAGCTGGTGTGACAGTCTTTATCAGAACATATGGGTTCACAAAACTGTTTTGGAAAGATGTTCTAGAATTTAAGGTGAAGGAAGCTGACAGGTTTATATAGGAACAATTCAATCAATATCTATATGGTCCTTTTTGTGGGATTTTGTTTGTTTGTTTGTTGATTTGTTTAGGATTTTTTTATCCATGATAACTGGTAGAAGATCCTAGGTCTAATTTCCCAGGACTAGAAGCATGGTGTCATCTCTCAAAACAAAAAGCTGTGCTAAAGTTGTGCATAGGTTAGTGAACAGGAAAAATTTGTGGGAAACAGTGTCAAAGGTTTACTAAAGTCCAGGTAGAAAATATCGACAGCTTTTCCATCATCCACTAAGTGGGTCACCCTGTTGTAGAAGGAGATCAGAGGAGAAAAGATTCTACACAGCTATATTCTTTAATACATTTATATTCACAGACATTTATAGAATGAAGTCACATGAGCCTAGCTTACCTACAGTAAAAATACATACACATACATACCTTTAAATCAGGAGCTCCAGGACAAAGATCTGTTTATGGATTAAGCCCATTTTTACCAGCCTGTATGTACCATTACTGTTATGGAATCTTCTGTCCCAGATTAATAAGATAATGAATAGAGGCAGAAAAGGAAAGAATAAAATCTCTGTGTGTGAGAGTGTTTGAAAATCATTCTGTATTTAGGCATGTTGGGAATACTGGGCACTGATTCGATTTCATAACACAAGTTGGGCTGACAGCAGAGAACTCATTTATCCTTAACACTGAGCACAAAGTAAATATTCAGCCTTGTTGTTTGAATGTTCTGTCTGGACACACTGCTCATAAACTACGTCTGACTGTATTGCTTTGAACAAGCTCAGCTACAGCTACCAACAAACCTTTGCGATTTAAATTCCTCGGTCATTTTTCTCTTTGTATCTTCCCCCACCACCCTTGGCATGGTTATGGTGGGGTCTGCAGCCCCCTGAACTGAGGAGAATGAGTCTGGGAACATGATCAGCTCCTCTCCCAGTCTCAATCCTGTGCGATGGTGTTGCTGCAGAGCAGTACATTCAGACTGAGCTGGGGACACACCACGATGCCACTGTGAGCAGGTTTGGTTTGCTGAAGGTTTAACAAGTTTTGTGGAAGGGCCTGAACGCCCTAGCCCGGTTTGAAAGTGAGAGATCCCCTCAAACCCTCTGATCACCTCTGACACATCCTGTTGGCACAATTCTAGGTGGGACCCCCTGTAGCAACCCCAGCTGGACCTGGGATCTGCTGCTCCAGCAGGACTGCAAGCTCCCTCCTCCCTCCCTCCCAGCCTCCTCCCACAGACTGGTAATTAGTGCGAATGTAGGATTGTATTAATTGCAGCAATTGTCATGTTTAGATTCGTGGGTTAATTGGTAATATCTGGTGTAATGCTTTCCCCTCTGGATTTTTTTGATCACAGTAATTAACCTCCCCCATCCCAGGGAACAGATGCTCATTGCTGCACTCTCCAGCAGCCCCAGTGAGGGTCCTGGGGGCATCCCTCTCCACAGGTCCCAGGGTGGGCTCTGTGCTGCAGTGTGAGGATGCCCTGTGACATGTCCCATCCATAGATTTATGTGAGATTTTCTCAGGAAGCTCTGGAAAGAGGTTGCCATGCTATCTTGCCTTTGAACCAGCAGCTATAAAGTCACTGCCAATGATGCATATTTTTAGGAAGAGGTTGGATTGTTATGGCCAGCTCTGCTTTCTTATTATTTCTGTCAAGACAAGTGGAAGTGGACACGGGACCAGGAGTGCCTTCTGCTTCCCCTCCTGCAGTATTGATGGCAAATGATGATGAATGTCCCTCTCTGGCTGTAGCTGGGATTGGAGAGCTGGAGATGGGGGGAAAAAATCAGGTTTGAAAAGGTCAGCTCAGCATTCCAGCATGCCTTGCTGTCTACCCTGTGATGGGATCTGTAAAGACAGGTTTGCTCTTCCCACATTTCCCAACCTACTCTCTCTTCCCAGTGTGGGGTACATCTCTGAACAACACGTGCTCAGTGGCTGGAGAGCCAACTCTTCAGCCAGCAGGTCTACCTGGGTGATTTTTTCTATATTGCTAACAAGGATTTGAATTTTATTAAATCTTCCCCCACTAGGCACAAACCAGGAACTGTAACTATGGCAGGAGAATGCATAAGCCAGGATGCTGTGGCTGACAGCCTGGGGATTAAAATCATCCTTTGGCATTCCTTGTGCTTCTAACTCAATCCAGGTGAAAGGCTGGGATTTTCGGAGGTGTTGAACAGGGATAAATACAGAGCCTTATTGCTCTTCAGTTCCAACAGAATGGGGGAACATCTTCTGAAAGCCCCAAATTAATCTGAGAAAAGCACAACTTGCTTCTGCTTCGCTTTCTAATTGCAGTTTTATTGATTTTCTATTGTAAATTGGAGGTAAAGTGACAAAGCATAGGAGCAGCTGCAATGGTATGGGCTGAGTATGCGTCAGTGAGGGCTACAGTTCACAAAATTCTAGAAAATTCCATCAAAATAGCCCAAAATTCCATCAGAATGATCCCAAAATAACATAAAAATAGCCAAAAAGTCCTCAAAATCCCATTGAAATGGCCTCCAAATCAGCACAAATGCCACCAAATCCACACATCTCCACACCAAAACATCCTAAAATATCTACAATTTCTCCAACAAATTCCATCAAAATATAACAAAATTCCACAAAAATACCCCATATTCCCACCAAAATGCCCTCAAATAGACAAAAAATTACATTAAATATGCTCCAACATCCACACAAATTCACATAAATTCTCATAAAAATATCCCGAAATATCCCAAGAATCCCATAAAAATCTACCAAATTTCACCCCAAATCCCTCCAAATTCCCACCAAAATGCCCCTAAATGACCCCAAAAGTAAAAAAAGTACTTGAAAAATCACACACATTCCCCCAAATCTATCTTAAATATCTCCAAATTCATATAAAATATCCCAAATTCACTCCAAAATCCTCCAAAATTCCCAAGTTCCATCAAAATCTGCTCAAAATACCACCAAACCTGCCTAAAATCAACAAAATCCATGTAAAATTTACCCAGGTTCACCAAAAATATCCAAAAATTCATTTATAATATGTGAAAATTCCCAAAAATTCTACCCAAGTTCACCTAAAATGTCCCCAAATTCACCACAAATCTACACATAATTCCCCTAAATCATGAAAATTTTGACTAACTCCCCAAATGCCCCCCAAATATCTCGAAAGCCCATGAAAAGCCACCCACATACCCTAAAACAACCAAAATTTGCCCCAGTCTCCTCAAATTCAACCAATTTCCTCCCCACCCCCCAACCTGGGCTCTAAAAATCAGGATTTCAGCCTTTAAACCAGCTGGATCCAGTCTGAACCAGCTGGAACCTGTTTGATTGGTGTACTCTGGTTTGACGCAGTTGGATTCAGTTTTAACCAGCTTGGAACTGGTTGGATCAAGTCTGAACCTGTTGGATCAGGTTTGAACTGGTGGGACCTGGTTATATCCTGTCTGATCCAGTTTGATCCTCTTCAAACTGGTTTTATCCAGTTTGAGTCAGTGAGATCCAATTAGAGCTGGGTTGAACTGGTTGGAACTGTTTGGAATCAGTTGGAACCAGAAATAAAAAGTGAAAGCACCTGGAGCAAATAAAAAATACTCTTAATAAGATCAAGTTATAAATGCATTTAAGTGATTGATTTTCACTGTGTGTTTACCATCTAATCATACAGGCTGCTCATTAAAAAATGCGTGTCCCAAGAGTCCAGGTCTCCATCTGAAAAGCCAACAAACACACCTTGGCACAAATGCCAAGTGACAAATAAAAAAAGAAATTAGCCATCTAAATAGCATTTAATGAGGTTTAAATGACAAAAAGAAACAAAGTAGTAGTGGGAGAAGGTCAGGAAAAAAAGTCAGGCAAATCTCCATCTGGATTTAGTACACAAAAATAACAGGTAAACAGATATTCAGCAGGGAGTATCAATGAGCTGGAAGACAGAAGCTGGTTGGACAGTGAGAAACGTCTGAGCTGTTTGTGTATGGTGTAAATAAAACAGAAAAATAAAATACCATTATAAGGTGGAAGAGCGGGTACTAAAAAAACCCAGAACTATAATCAAGCATTGTAGGATTTATTTTTAATTGCTTAGCATGATTAAATACTGGATTTCTACTGGGCTTGACTGTTTTTAGGATACCTATTTTATGATTATAATTTCTGGAGAATACAGCACTAACTGTGGGCTCCTAGAAAGTTCTGAGTCTACAAACCTATCCAAGGAAAGAAAGGCTAAAACTGCCCAGAAATTACAGTCACTAATAAGCATCAGCCATAGAACCTTGGTTTTACACATAATTTTAAAGAAAAAATACAAAATTTAATCCTAAAAAGCTTAATTATAACACAATTGTCAAAGGTTATAAGCACTAGAAGGTAAAACGTGGGAGTAACAGAAACAGGGCAAGTAGTACAGACTGACTAATTAATTCTAAGTACAATTATAAAGTGCAGGTATTTCAGGATGCAGTGGTAAACAGACCACCAAATACCTCCTGAGTCAGCAAGAGATGATCCTGGGCTATTTTTAGATGAGGTTTTGGTAAGTGGCAAGGAGAGAAAAGGAAAGCTGATTGCAGAAAATAACCTTGAATGGGGTGATCATGAGTGAATTCAGTTTAAACTGAGATTAATAAACTATGGATTTCTATTTTGAAAAGATAGACTTTTGGATAGCAGTCATCTGGGCTGCACTGATGACTGAATGTAGGAAGTTCAGAACTCCTTTCGGTCAAAAAGTGAGAGAAAAAATGTGGAATTCATGCCCTAAGGACAGGGTAAAACTCCAAACACAAAGGGTCTTCTCCTATTTGCAGTGATTTGAGTAGCTACATCAAATTCCATGAGCGTCTAAGATGTAATGTGCCCACAACAGTTTTGTGTTTGCAGTGCTCTCTGTTCATTTGTGTTCATTCATCTCAGAAGGGCAAGATTTACTCTCAGAAAGCCCAAGATCTCCGTGCTCTGTAAATAGACTGGTTTCTTCTTAATATTAAAAAGTCTGATCTTGGCAGATTTGTTGATGAGGCAGAGTGCCAGTCTTTGAAAAACAGTTAGTATTCATCATTATCCAGATTATTTTGTCCTTGCATACTCACAAAGCAGTGGATGTTGAAAATATTTTCATGACTGACAACAAAGAAAGATTTTTTCCACTTCTATATATGAGACAGAAACAAAATGTCTGGAAATCATCTCTAGGCTTCACAGATTTTCCCATGTTCCAGCTGTTGCCATGAGACCTCTGGATTAACTGACCACATGCCAAAAATTCTCAAAACCCACTAATAGGCTAAAGATGAATGGAAAAACTTGCTCTAAACAAATACATTATTAGCAGATGGAACATCACAAATGGGTAACAGAAGAGGATGGTAACTTCTAAATGAACTCATTTATATTATATCAGTTTGCTCTGGGCTGTCAGGAGAAATTCTGTCATCTACCTGTCTGCCCTGTGAGGACCTAAATGTGTAAGAAATACCCTTTGTGCCTACCTGACACAAATGTATACACAGCCAGAAAGTGACACTCTGCAGTAAAGGCCTTGATTACTTGGGTTTTTTTAAATCAGAGACTATGAAGGAAAAAAAAGTAGGAATTCTGAATTACTGGACAATTAGTAGGCTGAATTAAAGTACGACAGAAAGTAGAGGAACATATTTAGCCATTATCAGAGAAGTAGGAAAAAAACATTAGTTTGAAACCAGACATAAATTTATATTATCTTTTTTACATAAGTTGTTATTCGTTGTTGTTGTGAGGAAGCACTGTTTTGGGTAATGAAATTTTTGTCATTACCAAAGAAAAGGCAAGCGTGTTCACACAGAGGTGGACAAACTATACGCCAAAAATGGTATCCAAACTAAAGGAGTTCGTTTTTCTTCACATAAAAAAGACATCTCAGTACAGTTTTATATTTCTTCCAAATGGACAAAATGCTAAATTCCATATAAAATGATAAAAACATTTCAAAGCTCAGGTACCAGTTCAGGATAGAACAGAATCACTGTCCTCTGGAAATCTCAAAATTATCACACAATCACTTTTTCTGTTATTACATCATGCTGAAATAACATCAAACAGAGAAAATGTGAAGCTAAATATATTAATACAGCTGATACATCTTACTGCTGCAACATCAATAAGTGACTGTGTCCCAACTTTAATATATCAGATTGATAAAATATCAGTGACTAAACCATCACTGCAACCATCCTCTCTCATACCTATAAACCCTGTACTTGAGCTGAAACCTTCTCACAGTTCACTGACTTCTCCCAGGATTATATATTAAAAAAAAAAAAAGGAAAACATAAATAAATAAATAAATGCTACAGACTTTAATACCATCTATTTAATTCCACACTAAGGTTGCATGCCAAGCAGCCTTGATTTTTTTCTTGACTGTTGATGTATTTACAGGTCTTGTTATATAGTTTGCTATAATTTTAATAAATTATGCTAAAATACCAGGTTACTTGCTTTCAAAATTATCAACTTTGGTATTGGCAGTAATGGCATAATTCCCACTGATTTGATAGTCCAAAGCTCAGTGGCCAATCTGTCATTAATTTTAACAGGCAGTATGTCAGACCTCTGGTGGTGTAAACACTATATATGAAAACATTTTATCTTATAACCTGCAAATATAAAATAAATAAATAGGATCCTATCTTTTTTACTATCATCCTCCTGATACCAAAAAAAAATTCCATTACATTTTCCTGTCCTAATAATATAAATTAATTTACAATTTTATGCAATTGAAGCTGTGCATCATATTTTCTATTCCTCTGACGCCAAATGTGAATGTTGTTAAATTCACAGTGGGCATTTTAAACTTATCTTTACAATCATAGCTGTGAGTGGCCTGAATGTACAATTGCAAGCAAGAATATTGTCCTTATTTTGTGCAAAACTAAGCAATTCTCTTCAGCAGATGCTTTCAAAGGTGTGAATGAAACAGTTTTAATTTTTTTTTTCAACTGTTCAACATTTACTACTAAACCTCAAGTTAATCAACTGAAAAAACCCCTGTAAGCAGGCCACGGTCTCTAGGTTATTACTCCAGTTTATCTCCAGTGTGAAACGATCATCCTTGAAAGTACTCACTGTCTTCCTTCCAAATTGCCCTCGATGTTGTTTGCTCAAGATGTTCAGAACACTGAAGCTAGTGCCAAACACCCTTCTCCTCTAAAAGAGCTGTACACTTTATTGCACTGTCTTGCTTCACCTCTTTTTCATTTCAGTCACTTCTCTTTATTCTTAATACTTAGAAAATTTGCTTTTGAAACAGCAGTCTTGTGTTTTTCTGTTTCATGATCATCTTTTCAAGATGTGGCACCGAACAAAGTCACTACATGACAGTGTAGTATAGAAACCTTTTCCCTCCGTGTGTAGATAGGCACAAAACATGTAACATATGTGTCTTTTAGAAATAAATATGCTACAGTGCTCCAAAACTACATCAATGTTACCCTTTTTTCATCTCTTTGCACTGCTTAATTCTTAGATTAGCACAGATGCCAATTTTGACATAAATGGCTGTTACTGTAATGCATTTGAGAGAATTACAGGTGAGGAAAGGAAGGCAAGCAGCTCTGAGAACATAGGGAGAAGAGTGAGAGGGTACTAAGCAGCCCCCAGAAAGAAGTAAACTGGCTTGGGAACTAATAAGGAGAGACAAGGTGATTTGTTTCCATGTGCTGGGATGATATCTTCTCTCATTTAGTACAAATCCATTGGAAGAGACTGCAAGGAGGACTTTGCTTTCATTTGGCTGTCAGTGAGAGGAAGAGGAACTGGTCTGGAAGATGTTCAAGGAGCTGCTCATGGGTAGTAGCCCACAGGTCCCATTAATGGAGGATTATTAGTTCCTAATGAAAACCAGATTTTCTCACTTCTCAGTGTGATTTTACACAGCCAGAAAGAGCCCTACCAGCAACTTGTGCTTATTCATCATCTCTCCTTGATAGAGGAGACAGAGGCCGGGAGGTCCCCAAGGATAGGAAGTGAAGAGGAAAATAAATGCTGTGTTAGATACCTGAATGCAGTGCACAAAGTTAGCCATGGTTTGTGAGCCCAGCCCCTCTGCTGTAACCCTGTCAGCACTCTGAGGCAGGGGATGAATTCCACGTGGGAAAAGCAGAGTGTGGCACAAAGGAGCTATGCAGTGTTCCCCTGGGAACGCCTCTGCTATCCATGGCCAGTGGGAATCCTCCCAGGGAAAAACGAGGCAGGAATTCCTGCTCCTTGCTGAGCACAGGGGTGGTAACTGCTCACACAGGTGGAAGAAAACCCTTCAGGAATTCTTTGCATTCTCTCTCCCTTCTGACATTTTGTGTCGATAAAACGTCTACACAAAATGAGGCTCTTAAAAATGAAGCAGAGGATTTAAAATGAAGCAGTTACTAGTACAGTCACGTTCCCACAGCTTCTGTCCTCACCCAGTAGCAGTTCTTTGGAAAAGAACTTTGTGATACCTTGCTTGTAAATTGTGTGATATAAAATTAAGTTCTTTGCCCTTCCTTGGCAAAAGGAAATATAAAAATCACTACTATAAATACTGCATCCATCATTTTAAAAATGTATAGCTTTTAAGTCTGTATCACACATGGTGAAAACAGATCAGGAAAACAGATTGAGGCTTTTTAAACCATTGGTTTTATCCTGCCAGCTGCACTTATTCCCACTGTCATTTACTATCAGCATTTTAGTGTTCAAAAAAAGTGTAAAGGCTCAAACATATTCTTGAAAAATAGTGTAAGCTGCATGCTAATGAAGCCACTCTTCCAGAGGGTCTGTCTCCTGCTATTTGTCAATAAAGACATTTAAGTTTCTATAGTAAATAACGTCTGCTCCTAAGAACATATTGCAAAGCAGCAATAAGAAATAGGAGGATAACAAGTACCAGGCATTGTTACTTTGTTAAGAGAAACACTAGTGACTCCCTCCATCAGTCACAACCTCTGCCCCTCCCAATCTCCTGAAATTAGCATCTAATTAATTGATGTATCGTTCAAAAATTTGAATTCCAGAAGATGGCAACACAAATATTATATAGAGGACAGATCATTTAAACAGCAGAAATATTTGTGAACTGTAAATAATGAAAGAGAGAATAGGGTTTTGCCATCATTCTCAGCAGCACATAGAGCAATTTTAAGAAGCTGAAGCTGACATCTGACTGACTTCTTAGCAAATATTACCCCTGGCTGCACTGGCAGATTCCACTGGAATATCTGAGACTGAAACACTAACTGACTGCTGCCAAGCCAGAAATGAGCCTTGGCTTTTATATTGCTACTTACTGTGTTTTGCTCTGGTTTCGTTTGTTGGTTGGTTGTTTTTCTTCAAAAATTAATAATTTGTGAAAGTATTTGCATTTCTGCTTTACATTATCTCAACACAGAGTAACTAAGAAAAAAAAAAAAAGGCATGCAAATACTCTCCAGTGGCCCAAATAAGATTTATATACTCTTATCTCTCAGCTTTGTTGTTCCATGTCATAAAAGCCATGAGAAATATGTGAGGGTATGAAGGAAGGGATAGCCAAGAGGATATACAAGTAATTTAGTTTTTATCCCAAAAATAAACAGCATCATTGCAGTGTGCATAGATAAGCACTGCTCCAGCTCCATCAGGGGGTTATACTGCTCTCTATATGGCATGATATTTATCATTCATTCAATGACCTTCAACCATTTACTTTGCTACACTACCTTGGCTCCTTCCTAGAATAAAGGCCAAGTTTTGCAGAATTAGAAAATATTAGTCTTTCTCTACAGTAGCTTTACAGAGGTCCACATTTGCCCTTAGAGTAAAGCAGGGCAACCCACTTTCACTCGGGTGCATCCACCTAGAGATCAAATTTTTCATTAGGAATCACAGGACTAAATACAATCTTGAAAGTACTGATTAGAAATTTGCGTTGCTGCTAGGAATGGGGCACACATCCCCAAGACATTTGAGTACTACAGGACTGGAAATAACAAATGTTCAATCTGGTTCAAATGAATATATGGACATACCCAAGCGCATTTTAAACCTTTGCACAGTGGTTTGCTCCTGAAGCTCTCTGGAACTGTCCCAGAAGGATGTGTTGGCTTGCAGGAAGGTCCCACCTCTCCCTGGGTAGCAGTAGGACATTTCTGTCACTTGAGGACATCACCTGGCTGAAGGCAGGTCTGTGAGTCATTCCTACAGAAATGACTCGTGTCAGCTGCACCTCTGTAAGGAGGGAAAGGTAAAGCCATACACACACACTGGGATTTGAACAGAGAGATGTGACGTTACCCTCAGGAGACTGCATGAAAGTGTTTTACTGAGATTAAAAGGAAGGGGAAAAAGAAAAAGGCACACCAAACCACTTGGAACATACGAAGAAGTACAGCCCTTGCAGTCCCACTAGGTAGGATAACACTTATAAGGGCTATTAGCCTTCATATTACAGATCAGCAGAAGAGGTCAGGGACATATTTCAGCAAAGCAGTGTATCTCAGCTCGGCAGAAGGAAGCATTTTAATCTTCTTTGGGCCATTCACTGGGCTAAATCAAATTATATAAGCAATCATTACAGAGTTTAGGGAACAGGGCTGCACTTTAGGTCCCCGGATTTCTTCAGCTGTTGCCAGAAGTAAATCAAAATTAGGGGGCATCCCCAGTGCTAGAGAGAGTTTCCTTGAGAAAGACTGAGGGATCACTGAGGATGTTGGAAGTCAAAGGGAGCAGTCAGTCTGATTCTGCAATAGTTCAACAGACCTGCAATGGGGCTGAAAAGACAAAGAAGTATTTAGAGACGTTGCTTGCACTCTTTATTTTTAATGATAGTGGTAAAATGATGAAACATCTTTCCTGTCAGTTTTTTTAAATTAAATTTACATTCAAATGTAAGACTCAGAGAAGAGTTAAAAACAGACAGTGAGGATATGTGAAGTATTTCGCATTCCTCTAGTATTTCATTTAGGTTTTAAATAAAAAATTGCAAGGTTCAGAGTCAAATCACTGGTTTCAATGCAATCTAATTTTATGAAATTTAGATCATTGTATCGACGCAAAATTCTACTTTTCAACCCTCTTCAAATTGTAGTTGAGGGCAGGTAGGAAGGACAGAAGATTGAGGGAGGGAGGACAATCTAGTTAAACTGTCCCACTGATGTTGGGGGGGGAGGGGGAGGGAAATATCCTCTCTACAATGTCAGAAAAAGGCAGAAATCAAAATTACAATATTAAAAATAAATGTGGCTCATACATTTTGAGAGGGATGATTTTGTCCTAGAGAAATGCAGTCATATGAATTCCTGGTCAGTCTGGGATATTTATAAAGGTGTCTGTGTTTTTGTTTTCCTTTATGCATACTCATTGCCTGTTAGGAACATTTATTCAGTTTCACAATAAACATTTCATGCCTCTGTGTCCTGCAAGGTCAACTCAGCTTATGAAAACCAAGCTGCTGTCTGTCTCCCTTACCTCATCACTAAAATTCCCAGACAGAGCAGAAACTCCAAAACTCATCAAAACACTATCAGTTAGACTGGAGAGAATTAGAGCTGAATACTAATTTTAATACCTCTATTATGTATGCACAAGATAACTATACTTGAGGTAGAAATAAGCAATGCATCTTGAAGGACTCTTGTTTATTCACTCTTCCCCAAAAGAAAAAAAGTAACGATTCCATCTAATGAAGTGAGAAGGTGAAGGTAGTTTTACTTTGCGAGTGAGATACTTAATGAGGCAATATCCTCTTGAATCTTTGAGATAAGCTCTAGGTCAAAAGTAGACAAATTAGCATAACATTCATATTAATATATTTCAGAATCAGATACAGAAACAACCTGCACTCTGAAACCTGCCTAATCACAGACAGCTAATTTTCAAAGGAGTTTTGGCACTCATTATAGTGATGGATGACAGAACTAAAAACATCAACATTTCCTTGAGATGTGCCATGCTTTGTAGGCACTTCTCTTATGTACTTCATGAATTGTATTTTATAGTTTTCATAATTTATTTAGATACTCAGAGAAGTAAAATGAGGTTCCTCGAGGAAGATATTTTGGCATGCTGCAACACTGCTTTTGTGTACTTGCAACATAGATAATCCAACATGGTGTTGTATTCTAGTACCCAGAAGTTGCATTGCTGCTATTCTAAAGCTCTTATTATCACATCACAATGAGAAATACATACAGATATTTCTACAAACACACTCACATGCAAAATATTCTTTGCAAGAAAGAAGCTGCTATTATTTATGAGCTTTCTCATGCACACATATATAGATGCATGCATACAAACACCTCTGCTCCCATAGCTGTGTACACAGATTGTAGCCACTAAATGAAAATTATTAAATTACCTTCCTTTCCTCTAAAATGAATTTAGGCATTTGTATGCCCCAAAATATTGACAACTCCGGGTTACCACTGCTGATGCTGTCCAGCAAAAAGCAAAGAGGAAGGAAAAGATGTGTGGAAGATGCTATTAAAAAAACCCCAAAAATAAAATCCGGGAGTGAAAACACAAAGGCTCCTATAATTGTTTCCTTAAGTCGTCTTAAGGAATGAATTCTGTTGATGAGACTGATTTAGGCTGCCTGCAGTTCTGTGGAGCTCATCTGGACTAGTCAACATAGTGATCTTGATTCTAGGACAAAGTGAATTCCTTACAGCCTCAAAATTCACTGCTGCTGGAGAAAATTAATTTTAAAGTATAATATTAATCCTCAATAAAAATGAAATGCAGCCCTTTGCACTGCAAGCACTGGGTTTGGATAAATAGATATTCAGGCCTTCATCTCAGAATTGTGTTAAACATCTTTGGAGTCAATGAACACGGTCAGCTTACACTGCCTACAAGGGAAACTGATGTCTTTTGGCATCTTCTGTGTTCAGGCTCTTTTTGATTACAGTGAAAAGGAACACAAAGGGCTCGTGCCTCAGGCAGCACGGATTAGCCAAAAGCGCATATGCCTAAAAATAAGAAATGGCTGGAGAGTGCAAGGCAACGGCAGGGATGATGGGAAGATTTATCCTGCAACTTACTGGAAGGCGAGCTGGCCATGGGCCTACAAGCAGCAGAAGCCAAGGGAAGGGAGCACGTCTTATCAGACATGAGAGCAGACAGCGTGCTGGCAGCTGTGGACACGAACGTGACAGCTGTGACTCAGGTTACAGCTTCCCCTCTCCTGCCCCACGGCCTCCCCTCTGTGTCCCTCTGTGATAGGAGGAAAATGCAGCTTGCTGGGTGCCACAGCGATCGATGCTGCCACGGTGTTTGTTACAGTGGGCACCGCTGGAAATGGCTTTAGCACCTAAATGCTATTTCTGCACAGTTTCACAACATCGTTCCTCTTGCCTGACCTTAAGACTCCTTTTCTTGCTGTTTTCTGAACAAGTTCTAGCTATGGCCATCTCTGCCTTGGCTGTTTAGGGCTGAGCAAGGTACAGCACAACACAGCAGATGAGACATCTCCAGGCCCCTTCAAGAGCAGCCACACCGGTGAAACCATTGTACATTGCCAAGAGCTCACCTCTCTCTGCTGGTACCTTTCTAATCTCTCATTGCTGTACTGGGTTTGCAAGACAAGGTTGTGACAGTGGGGAGGCTAAAGGGGTTGCCCACACTGGGGAAAAAAGCCCAAACAACCCAAACCAAAAAAAACTCAATGAAAAAGCATTACCAAATCAGAAAAAAATAAATACAATAAATCTGATTCCTCCTTCCTGCAAAATTTCTCTGTGGCTAAGAAAATTGCTTGTGAAAACCCTTTCTTCTCCTCAGAATGTAAATACTCACCCTTACTATAGGTGAACAGAAGTTTCCTATCAGTTATCTAGAAAGCTTATATCACAACAAAAACAAAAGTTCAATTAATGGTTATGAACTAGGTGGTGTTTTTTTCCTCTCTGTCTTTACAGTGAGTTCCATCTTGTATCTTTAAGCATTATAGATTCACAAGCATTATGCAAAACATTATGAGAATAATCGGCACAATGGGGGTTCACTATTTAATGAAAGTAACTCTCTTGTTTTTAATTATAGCATTTAAGATCATCTTATTGTCAAGTGAAATGCAGTCTTCCCTTTTTGTGATTTGCCTTGGATTTAGGAAATATCCTGCCACCTTCTTCTTTTACAGTAAAGATCATCTCCCACGTTTTCAGGTAACTGTATACATGTTAAATGCTTTGTCTGGGAGCTTTCCAAAGCCAGGACTAAGAAGCAAGCAAATCAAAGGCCTTGTACGAACTTCCTACTGGAAAATATTTTACTAATTTTAAAATACTGTAAAAGAAGCAGGGCAGAAGTTCAGTTTTAGGTATCTCACTCCAAGATATTTTAAATTTCTGGAATATATTGTTCCCCATTTTTTGCAATTTCTTCCTCCGAAAAAGTAAGTCCCATGAATAAAACAGCCCCAGTGCTAGACTACTTGGAGCAGACACTTCAGCAGCAGGTAATTAGATTTCACACATTTTATATTTTCAATTATTTCATTTACACTATAATCAATGTTTTTCACATGTAAGGAATGTTATGTTAGACTAGAGATTTCTATCTTAAAGAAGAAACAGCAAACAAAAGAACAAAAACCATTATTAACAAAATGTTCCAAATCCTGTTTGCATAGAGATATGGACTATAATTCAGCACCAGAGGAAAGGAATTGTTTCCAGACACACACACATTTCAAGACCAAAAGGAAAACCATAATTGCTGTGTTTAATGTTTGTATCTTTTGTGTATATTTTAACCATATTTGCAATTTGCAGAGCTATTTGCCTGATGGCATTATTATAAATCTATTAAATCCATCCTTTGAACAGATGGTGCTATAAAATGCTATTGTATCTGGGAAGAGGTGTTTGAAGACATAGTATATGTGTAGGCATACATGTGATGACACCTAGAAGACCACAAAAGCTATGTAAAACAGATAAGTACACCAACTGGGAGGCCCAGTTTCCCAGCATGGCTGATCAGTGTGTCTTTTTCATAATATCAAATGCCATCTTTGCAATGCTTGTAAAATAATATCCACTGGGTTTTGGAATAAAGATCTTCACTGGTACCTCAGCAGTATCTTTTTCCTGAAAGCTCCATATTCCCTATGGATGATCTGTTTCAGCAACAAAGAAATAAACAATGTGTCATGTTATTTAGTTTCTCAGCATTTTCAAGTGGATTTCCTTTAAAAAAAAAATTGAATTATTTGTTATTGGTATAAAAACCCAGAAAAAGTTTAAATATTTATTTTCATCGTAACAGTAACAATATTTACTCATTGTCTTTGACATTTTTTTTCATGCAAATATGCAAAAGAAATAATAAAAAGCCAATAGTATATTATTTGACTTGATATATATGAAAAGCTGGCTCCAAGTGCTGAAATTTGTACAACATGTTGGCATAGTTCAAGGAGAGCAAATTTGCAATGAATGATGATAATTTGCACTGAAAGAAATTAGTGCCTATTTTGATTAGGAATTAGCCTTCTGTTCAAATTTCAGCAGAATAATGTATTCATTCCTGGCTAGAGCATTAGCTGGGTTGAAAGGGTGAGGGAAAAGCTTGTGGACAAAGGCAAAATTAAAAAGATCAAAGAGCTATTTCTGTAGCTCAGTAATAAGGTAACTTACATGGTTCAAGAAAATTGCTATCTGTGTGTAACACTGAAATGCACATTTACTGTGGTACCCAAAGTTTTCTGAGGTACGATCTCCTATTGCTCCATTTTTAGGATTGCGTTGTCCATGTTTTGGGATTACACCATTCATCGTGTATTTTTGCACCTAATCGCACCCAAATTGCTCAGTTTGAGAGGCAGGTAGAAATGCTGCCATAGGACAACATGCAGCAGTTGAGGACGTGTTATACACTTCATAATTACATACATACAAATACTGCACTGCTAAAATTTTGCTTCCTTCCCACTAGCCCTGGTATGAAAGAACAATTCATCAATCATCTTAAAGCAATTCATGTTAAACCTGTAGAAGTAGGCTTCAGAGGTACTGAAATCTACAGCTGCCCTGCTACAGTTCCTACCCGGGGGGCCACACTGGACAGGGCTACAATGCTTTCAATTTCTATCCAGGGAAAAACACATTTCCAGAAAGAATTGGCTAGAAATTCAGCTTTATGCATTAAAAACACAGCAGAGAACAAATGAATCCCGAGCAATCTCTCCTCAGCAAAAGTCAAAGCGTTGACTATGATGAAGTGGAATCTGGAAGGGTCTGCCACTCAAGTGTGCAAGCTCTTTGAGGAGTTAATCTATGAGAGAAGCTTAAAAAAACGCCGGTATTTCTGTTGTGGTGCCAGCTGTCAGGGCTCTGACAGTTTACCTCGGCGCTGAATCTTCAGAACAAAGGAACTAGGTCATGAAACAGAAAATTTAAGCATATTCCCCATGAAACTCACCTTAAAAGATGAGCATTCAGGTTACTAAGTCAAGGACTGAAAAGTCAGAAAATGACAAATTTAGGGCTGCATGTTCAACTTTAACTCCTCCTCTCCGTAGATCTGCACTGTTGAACTACTAATTATATGACTGCAGAAATAATTGTATGTAAAGACCACACTTCAGCTGATGGCAAAAAGGACTGCTGTTATTTAATTTTAGATGATTAATCAAAACAGGGGTTTAAAATATCTCCTTGAATACAGTGCTTGTCCACCAGTGTGTATCCTCCCCCACAGTCCTGATAAGCCTCTGCCACTCCCAAACTCCTGGCTGTAGTCACCTACCCGCCCTCTTTCACTGCCTTGGTTTCCCCACTGTCTCTGATCACAGTTCAGCTCTCTGGACACCAAATTGCTCTAACTCTGAACACTGATTCAGAAGCACCTCTAAACCCCTCTGTCCTGCTCTTTCTCCATCACTCCCACAGAAATAAGACAAAGGAAGGGGCAGCAGCAGAGGAAGGGGAGTGCTCCCTCTGGATGGAGCTGAGCTGGTAGCTCTCCTGTCCATTGTCTCCCTTGGACAACAAGTTCAGGAAAACCAAGGCAAGGACTTTGACTGCCAACAGGGAGACACATCCTGGAGCTGATAAACTCTTTTTCAGAAGAGAAAATCGTTGACTGCTCATAGCCAAAGGCTTTGACACGGGTCTCCTTCATTCACTGTGAGCCAACTTCAATTTCCTTATGTGGACACTCTTCAGTGGACAGCTCCCAGCGTAATTAAGAAGATTTTAGTCACGAGAGTGCAAGTTTCTAAATGCTGATGCCCTCCACAAGAGTAGCAGAGCTCCTGTTCCCTTCTGTCATGCTCCAGATGGCAAAGGAAAGACACGGTCTGTGTTTCCCCTTGTATCCTAAAGTTAACACAATGCATTTGCCTTGTCACATTTTCTACCCTGTCACAAAATTCATGTACTGCGCAAACACACCTAAGTTTTTTTGCAAAGTTCTTTCCTCTTCGGGAAAAAATAATACAATGCTCCCATAAATCAAACCTCATCCTTTAATGAATGGGCCATTTCAAAAGGAGAGACAAAATCTTTCATGAGGACAACAAATAAAGCTGGGGAAAAAAAAAAACATGGAAGCTTCCAGGAGTACATTCTTCACACCACGATTTCCTTGGGTCATGGATTTATGGGTTAAGTGTATTTAAAAACACCAACAATGAGTGTATGGTACCATGTACAAGGCACTGAGAAATAAGGCAGATTAGATCTACTCTGTATTTACAAAGCCATCGCTCATAAACTGTTCAGAGAATAAATGTTTCCTAAAGCCATTTTAAGCACACTGAAATATGCTTCCTGACAAACACATCCTTTACAACCTCTTCCAAGCCAGAAATGCTTTTCAATTTAAAAAAAGGAGGTACAGTTTTCTAAAGCAGTACAGAAGTGGCATATCCTTTTGCATAAAGTGCTTGCTTGGTGAAGATAATTGAGGATGGAAAATACATTATTTTTCTGTTCTGTCTACCATAGCAATTAAAAACAACAATTAATTGTGTCAAGGTGCACAATGATGATTTTAATTACACTACCAGAGTAACATAAGAGGTTCACATGCAGTGACTACACCCTTGATTGGTCTACTACAGAGGAAAAGATAGGATTGCTCCCCTAGGGCAATGTTCTCCACCTCATTCATGCTGATTTACTTCACAAATAACCTCTGTAACTTATTTTATTGACCTCCCTGGTAGCAGGTTTTTGAAAGTAAAACCAATATTTTTTCTTTTTATGGAATTATTTTATTGTTTCATTCTGGTTTTAAACGTTACTGAGAGAAGTATGTTCCATATACAGCATCATATTTTACAGTCTGTCTTGTAATTTAAAATTGCTTATGAATGTAACCCAAATAATCCTAAAAGAGTGAAAAAGCTGATTTTCAACAACATTCACAATACCATTCAGGGCTCATGAAGTCCAGACATCTCGCTCCCACTGCTATCACACTGAAGCACACTCAGAAAGCAGAACACCAAAAAGAGCCTCCTTTCTTTAATTATGCCTTTACCTCTCCCATCATTGAAATAGCATTTCCTGAGGCAAAGTAGGAAGAAACAGCAAACCCTTTCCTGAAAAGTTCATAAAGCAAACATGATCCATATATCTAAGACTCTATTCCCCTTGTACCTTCAGGGAGAGAGGAATATTATTGAAATTATTAAGTTCATTTTACTGTCTAGTGCCTTTGAATAGTATTGTTAAATTGGAAAAAGAATATCACTGCAGTCTTGAAGCCAGGGTCTCTAATCCAGTGCTAGAGGCACAGGGAACTGTACCCACATGCTGCAGAAGATAGATATATTCAGATTTATATTAGATATTTTGAACTGAAGAGGGCAGTTTCATGCTAATGTAATTTCCTAGCATAAGTGGCTTTGTCAAAAAAAGGTTTTCTCTGGTTTCTGGTCTTTTTTTTGGTTGAACAAAAACACAAACACAGAAATTGTCTTAATCCCTCTTGTTTTTTATTCAAACACCTGTACTGGGCCATATTCATAAAGATGTTTCATATCCCATTATGCATCTTCCAGATGGTTTTTATTAAAGGTCTTTTGGAAGATTTTCCTCTTACCCCCTTCCTTGCTTCCTCAGAACAGTTAATTAAAATACTTCCGTGGAGACACACAACATGGACCCACTAACTAGTGTCAGTCATTGTGCAAAAAATGAGCCTGTTTGTTGGGTAACTGGTTGTTGCAACAATTTTTTTTGTCATGGCAGCCTGTGTTCTTATTGTGATTCAGCAGAACTGCTGAGACATCAATTAGTGTGGTTTCTAAAAGCTTTTATAACTCATGTTTAAAATGCCAGCCACAACCACAAAGCACAGCAGTCCCATAATCTACAAAATAAAATTTGGGGTTCAGTTTCCATTTACCTAAACTTCTGCAATAATAAAAATGCGTTTGCTGAAGACATCTGTTAGAACTCGGTAACATCTAATTTTTATGGCAAATAATAGAGTTCAGCTCCATAAGATTAGAGGTTATAGGCTCGGCCTTTTGGCTGGCTTGGCATTCCTGTTGAAATGTTCTGCCAGCCAACTTAATATGTGCATTAAAAGATCCCAACGACTTGATGATTTCCTCCTCCTCCTAAGACTCAAAATAAAGCAATAGTTCCATCTCTTAATGCTTTGCTCCATGGCATTGTTGAGCCTATGGCAGTGTCTGTTTGATGGGACTGACAATAATATTATTTCTTTTCACTAAAAATAAAGGCTTAATGAGGCGAAATCCAGAGTTAATTATATGTTAGAAACATACACTCTGCTGGAGAGGAGGTGGAGTTGCAAAAATCACTGTATTTCAGGCCAGCCCTGCATGCATTCTGGGTTTCAGATATTGAACTTTGTCAAACCAAAGCTTGAGATTCAGGTTTTTTTCGGATCAAATTCAGTCCTCTAGCACACGTAAATTGCAACATAGCACACAGCTATTTTAGAGGATGTTTTTGGAAAATAAATATAACAACATTACCATTCATAACAATCAAACCATCTGTGACTTTTAGCCTAAGTTTTGAATTCCTTTTTAATCCAAAACCCTGTGAGAGATATTTATGATTCCCCTGGGCAATATATACTAGTGAAATAATCAGATTTGAAATGTCTGTGAAAATCATAAGCAGAAAAAGGATACTGTCACTTCATCTAGCTTCTAACAGAGAAGCCAGTGAATCACTAAGTAGAACTGCTCGCTGGGACATACATGCACAAAGCTGCAGAGAGCCATTCACCAAAGACTCAAATACTACTAAATAGGTCTCTGAAAACCCAGAAGAATCTGGGAAGATTGTGCCATCAAAATTAACATAACCTCTAGGAAGTATGAGTATCAGAAGCATAAGATTGGAAAGAAAAGCGATCAGCCAGCCTACAGACTTACTGCTGGTGTTGCAGAGATCTAAGTCGCCCGCTGGGTTTTTGAAAGAGAGGAGAGCATGGGCCAGGTCATGGTTTGGGTTTTATTACCTTCTGTGCCCAGCTTTCCCTCAGGGAATGAGCCCTTACTCCAACTGCCCCTTTCCCAGCCCAGGAACTTGCATTCCTTCTCCCTCCTTTCTACAAGGACTTACTACTCTGCTGTTTCTAAGAGGTTATCCATGTACAGACGGTGCTAAGGGGGGGGGAAGAATTATCAAATCTGCCACTTGCATGATTCATAAAATAAATAAATTGCAATCTGGGAATGCGAGAGTGCCTGGAATAACTTCATAGACCTACTCCCCATCTATTGCCATCCTTTCCTCAGCTATCACTCATTAGTAGCATTTTAATATGCTATGGTCCTGGTTCCCCACTTTATCTCTTCTGGTACAGTCATATGCAGCTCTACAAATCAAGTGAAAACCCAGTGGCAGGTATTTTTATTTAATTTTAGTAGTGCTTTATGAACAAACCTATAATATGACTGGAGGTAAGCAACCAAATTTTGACCAAAACAACCAAAACCACCCATTTTTTTAAATTAAAGCTTGAATCCATAAAACAATCACACACCTCTCCAGAGTCTTTTGCTCCTTCCTATATTAGAACAAGGACTAGCCATGGGCACCCATGTCATCGTGATGACACGGCTGATTGTGTGACCACAGGCACAAAAGAGGCAAGGGGACTGCAACGAAGGATGTAAGGATCCACACTTACAGCAGTTTAGAGGTAGGATTAGTTTCAGACTTGCAACAGAACCAGCTGACTTCTCACCTCCATGGAAGGGACTCTTACACCCACCCACACCACACCTCCCTTGTACTGGATCTGACACTCACCCAGTCTTGAGGTACATGAGTTGTTGAGTATTTCCCTCTCTTTTAGGAACAGTTACTGCACGTTCTCCTGATTCCCCCAGCATGCTAAAGAAAAACTGCAGGAGCATGAGCCTGACAAGGAAGAGGTGGATGTGAGGAAGGGAGGAACCCCTTTTCAGAGATCACAATCAATTACATCAGCTGAAAACATGTCACGAAAACACATCTCCAGAGACAGTGGGATACTCCTGCAGATTTCACTAGTCAGGAAGATAAGCAATACTTACCAGCTATTCAGTCTTCCCAGTGCATGGCTAGGAAGCAGAAGAGGAGGAAAAGGCAAGTGTGAGAAGCTCTGGTAGTCTCTCGCTCCCTCTCACTCTCATCTTTAGGTAGAACAGCTAAAAACAATGTTTACCAAATGGGATAAAGCACTTACTCAGCACCCCAGAGTGGGGAAGGTTAAGAGGATGTTGAAATCACAGCCACAGTCCATTCTCTCTTCTGCCCAGGGGTTAATTACCCATCTCTCTCTTACTTAGGATGTGTTGTAAAACAACAGGCTAACTCTTTACAAGTGGAGGATTATTTTTATCATTGTGGTTTTTTTAATGAACAAATATTACGAAATACTGTTGTTTTCTTAGTGCTCCTCTGCTGTCTTTAATGAAGCTCTCTGTGTGCTGGATATACCTGCAGAGCTCTTTAGGAGCAGAAGATTGGTCATCATCAAGCAAATCTTTCTTCACCTCTCATGACTCTATTTATGATATACTGATTAATCAATCATCTGAGAGATTAAAGGTCATCTTTATAAAATAAATAGCTTATGGCTGCAGCAAATCATGGCTTTGAAATTTATTGGAAAAGGCTGTAAATTGTCAGTCATGTTATTACACAAATAAATCAGATAGTTACTGCAAATTGATTAACTGATTCCAATTTTTTTAGGAACAAATTGTTGCTCCAACCTATTTTTCTCTCTTCTTGGACAAAATGATTGCTTTGTAGTCTGAGTGAATGATTGCCTGTGTGTCCAAGGCCATAGTTATTGCTTTAAGTTGCTTCACACACATTAATGTTTTTTTGAGTGTTGTTCACCACAATTTGTTTTCACATGAGCACCACTCTCTGTTTGAAAAGACTGAAAGGTACAACGGCTGTTTGAGATCTTGAAAATAACACTGCAACAGCATAATCAGCATTATATTTGTGTATGGAACGACCATACAATTAATATAGATAGGCTTTTTCAAGTTTCACAATAAAAATAGAGAATCAACATTAATTTCCTACACCAACAGAGAAACATTTAAGACCCTCTCATTGTATATGGTTTGCTGTATCAGTTCTGTGGGGTGAGGAGGGGAAACAATGGAACAATGGTTTCAGTAATGGAAAATAAAGTTGTCTGAAATTCAGGACTTTCATTGCTGAGATTACAATGCATTTTCTTAGTGAAAATAATTACATAGAGCTACATGAAATTAGAGATTAAGAGATGACTAAGCATGTTTACTCTTATTCTCACTGCGTTTGCACCATCTTCACGTCTCTAATTAATCCCTCTGGATCACATCTAGTGGACACATCAGTGGAATTTTCACTCCCAATTCAGATGCCTCTTTGTTTCATTTCAGTGCCTTCTTGCTGTGACCAACAACTCTGCAATTCTGCAGGATCCCTTCTGGAGAAAAAGAGGTAAATTCCTCTCACCAGATAAAACCCAGGTATGTCTTCACTGGATCAGCCCAGGCACTGCTCAGACATACAGACAGGTCTGCACCAGGTTTTTCTCCTGCTGCAGAGAGCTGTCCTATGCCTCTACCAGGTCCCGTATCCTCACGGATTCTCTTGGCACATCCTGCCGCAGGCACAACCTGAAGTGTCACCTTATCAGAACACAAATGCAAGAGGCTGTCATCTCTGGCTCATTGCAAGGAGTATAAACTATTAAAATTCCTTAAAACAGCTAAAACATCTCAGGATCAGAGAATGCTTCACAGGGTCATGATGCCTCGAAACACTCCAGAACTGGGCAGGAGGAAGAGGCATTCATAAATGCAAGAGCCCTCGTGGCCACTTAGGGCAGGATATATCAGCTCAGCTTATTGCTGAGAATTTTAGAACAGGCCACTGAAATCTGAATAACTATAGGCATCCCACTTGAAGGTACATCCTGAAAATTAGCATGGATATATGAAAAGGACGGAACGGGCAAGTTTTATATAGATTATATGGCAGGCCAGAGGAACCAATGAGTGAGATACAGAAAGCTGTGTGATAGATGTGAGTCTGGGATCAATCTGTGTGCCATCCTCGGGCACTAGACAGGTCTCTCTAAAAGATTACTAAAGAGACACATTTGTGCCACGTCTTCAATAAAAAGGACTTCATCTTCTTGAATGTAATGTATCACCTTGCTGGTCATCACGTATGTGATTGCAGTCATAAGGTTAGTGTATTTCTTGGATTGCTAACTATGAAATATGCTATTCTGCTGTCAGGAAAAGGTTTGGCCCTTTAGGGCACAAGCTGTCAGTGTCACTGGAGTATGTTACTGAAAATTCTGTGAGGATACAGGGAGGTGTGTTGCCATTTCCTGCTCTTGGTGAGCAGGAAGAAAAAAGCTAAAATTCTTTAAAAATGTGGTAGAACACAAAAAGAGTTCAGAAAATAAAGATGAAGCAGTTAAATGAGGATCTTGAAAAAAAATGGCTGGGCGAACTGTTGTAGCATAAACGTGAAGCAGCAACTCTGGCAACGTGGAGAGCAGACCTTAATAGCAAACCTGGTTCATCCCAGTATCTCATGAGAGTCTTACCTCTTTGCATCTACAGTAGCACAATAGCTGCTAAAACATCCACTTTGCCAACACGAATGCAGCTGAAAAGGAGATGCTCTTTGCTCTCCTGCATGTTGGAGCTCCTGGTCTCTTGATGCTGGAATGGCCTCAGCAGCTGTGTGTTGTTGGTCCTAAAACAGACAAGCTTGAGGGTAAATATTTTATGGCAAAGATTTAACTGGCACCTGGCAGGTCCCGAAAGAAGAAGCAGAAAGATAACAGAAATGTCACGTTTTCCCTTCTGAGCCTACACAAAGCACAGTTCAGGCAACCAGAGAACCTGGGCCAGACATTTAAAAAGTCTGGTCACCTCCCACCCAGGAAGGCAAGGCAGGGTACCAGGCATGCTGTGTCACCAACCACCGCTTGCCCTTCGCTCTCCATCTCTTTAGGAACTCTTGTTTTCAAGGAAGCACGATAGGGAATTCGCTGCTGATTTTTCTGTAAATGAAATGATCTAAGGCCAATTATTAAGATTTGTTTATTATACAACAGCTCATAACTGTAAAGAGGGCTAAAAATGTCCCTCAAAATGCTACACGCTTGTTAACATAATTAAAAACCAAAAGACCATAGTGTTACCAATTGAGAAGATTAATCTGGTTAGGAGTTCGTGTCATAAACACCAATGACTCAAAAAAAGTCAAAATTTACTGGTCTTTAAGGGTCAACAATACCTAGTAATTCCATTTAGGAATTTTTTAGGTCATTTCTTCTTGTGTGCTGTCTCACATGCATCCTATATGCCTTATATAGACACTTACTAAGATACTTACTTCTCTGTTGTTAATGAGCCTTATCCCATCAACTCAAAAAAATCTCCATTAGTTGGAACTAGGCTGGTGCTTCCATGACAAACTCCTCCCTGCTGATGCCTGCAACACCAGACAGCCAGTGTAAGGTTACTGAATTCAATGGAGCAAGGCTGATTATCACCAGCTGAAAGCCCAATCCTTCCTATAAGCATGACCAGTTATTTTGGGTAATTTTTTTTAACCGTGTCCTGAATACCTTTACAAAGTTTGACAAAAGTTTCATGCTTTTTACAATGGATTGTAAAACATTAAAAATCTCTATAAATGTTTTAAAGATTTAACAAAGCCAAATAAAAAAATATCTCTGCAGGTTGATTCGTTCCTATTCTCAAGTTCTCTGTGGGCACCCTGTTTCATAGAAACTCTTTTCCCAATGTAACTGAATATCCTTTTAATGCAAAAAGCTGTATTGTTATTCCTAACTCTTGGACCAATATTTGCTTTAGTTACATCATAATGAAACCCTTTCTATAGAAGTCATCTGGGGCAAAAAAAGTCCCTATGGAACTGTAACAAACAGAATGTGCCACCTAGTCACTAATTTTAAAAGATCACGGTTATTTTTTGTGATAAATCTAGTATGATGCCTGAGATATACTTTCAAGTAGCACCAAACAGAGCTGTTGAACTTTACTTTTCAACTCTCTTCTTTTCTTTTCTTTTTCCTGTTTTGCCCTGAGGTCTCTGAACTTTGGCAAGTATATGAAAGTCCTCAGAATCCCCATGATTTTCTCTCTCTTTTTTCTGTTACACACCATTTTCTGGGTTACCACGAAGAAAAGCCATGCTGTTGTAAGCCAGCTGTAAGTGCTCCACTGTCTCTTGACAATCAGTCACCCAAAGAGCTGAGCAAACACAACTGCTACTGAGCTCCCTTTAAGGCGTCCAAATATAGAAACATCCTTCAAAAGACCAGCAGTAGAAAAAACAAAATACTGTACTCAAAGAGAGGCTTCATTAACTTATTGCTCTGAATATTTGAAGTACAGGGAATAAGCAAAGCCACGAGGTATTAGCTTCCTTATACTGCTCAAGCAACTCAAAGTCTAGTGGACCTATAAAACCCACTCATAGATGTTGCCTGAGAAAGGCACTTTGGATGAATTATCTGAATTTAGAAATTCAAATGCCGTATTGCACAGTTATGATGCTGTGATTTGAATGTCTGAGTGAGAGATTCACATGTCCTACTGACATATTCCAGTTTGAAAACTAGAAGTGCAGAAATAAATCCTGAGGCTATTGAAGTAAATGGACAAACTTCCATTGTTTTCCAAAAGGATAAAGGATGAAGTTAACTAGGATCTAACACACTGCAGAAACAACCGTAGAGAAACAAGCTACAAAAGCTACTCTTTATTTGGCTTCAGACCACTGTATAATGACACACAGCTTTGTATTCCTTTGTTTAGCAAATGCATATCCTATTATTTTAATATAAACTCCAGCCTAGCTTTAATATATCTCACTACTCCATGAAAGAGTTTGTCAGTTTGAAGAAAAATATTGTCCTTCCTTTTGTACAATTGGTTTTAATACTGTGTTAAGCTGTTTAAAAAAAAAGTCATAATAGCCTTTCTTAGATTCTCTTCTTGGTGGCATTGCCACCACTGAGTTATTATGTAAATTATTGCAATCTGGTTAGCTCCTTCCATCTCTTTTCTTAACAAAAGGGGTCTGCAAGTGCTAATCAAAATGTTGTAATTTACATATTAATGAAGTTTTCATAATGACATTTGCTTCATATGTAATATGAATGGTATGGAGACTTTTCACTCTTCTTTTGAGCAACCACTACATTTTGATTTCCTGAAGTAGCTGAGCTACATCTGAAAACAAACTGTAAGTGCATCACAGTATACCTCTTTATATATATATAAATATTTCTACATATCTTTGATATCAGAATGATACACTCCAGTGTTTGAATCTTAAATGTAGCCTCACTTACCCCTGTGAGCTATTATTTACTCACATTCCTTTGAACACTTCTGTTGCAATCATTCTGCAGAATGCTAAAGGCATATTTTTCTGCTGAGAGTGTGGAGCACAAATAAGTACTGAATCTTTTTTTTTGTGGTTTAAAATAAGATCATAAAGAGGAAGAGGGGGATGGATAGAGACAGAGAGAGATAAAGTTTTAAAAATACCACAACCCACTCCTATGGAAAGATGAAAGGTAAAAAATGTTCCTGCTGTGACAAATATCACATTAAAAAAGCTGGATAGTGAAGAACATTAAGTTTCTATTTTCCATTCTATTTTCTAATTTGCTGGTTTTTTAAAATATGGCAACCACAAAAACTCTGTTTCATATTACATCTTTAAAGCTTTCTAATTAAAGATCTGGAATCATGTCTATTTGTGAATCAATACAGAAAACTGTATCAATTTCTACTTTCACCTGAATAGTCAGTGTGAACCATGTTATGTCCCTTAAATTTGGGATGTAAATTATTAGGCAATCTCAAACAATACGCGGTATTCCAAGTGAAAAAATGACATCCATAGTCAAATTGAGTGTCCAGTTGGTTCTTTTTATAGATTTCAGTCATGAGATCTTGTTCTTTAATAAATCCCACTAAAAAACGGAGATGAGATTAAATGTCTGTTTTCTAAACTAAATGGACCATGTGGAATCTCTCAGAACAATCCATTTTCTTCAACCATATTCTTTATTCTTATTTGAACCTTTTGCAGAATTTAGCTGTTTTCTTCAGGAGTGGACTGTAAAGTTGATCATTCCAGAAATGTTTATTCTTGGTGAGAAAACAGTCATAATCCTCATCTCTTCCCCACATTTCTGCTCTAAACAATCCCATTTTTTGGCTATAATTTCATCTGGGATCTCATTTCTATTGGCACAGACACTAACTTAGCTTCCTGAATTTGTAACTCTATGAGACTTTTTTCTAAGATGTTCTATGACACTTGAAGACAAAAGATTCTTTGTCACTATGAGACGTGATATTGGATTAGTTCCATCCTGGGTGTTAAGTATTTTGAGCTCTAAACATTATTTTATCAAAAAAAAGATTTACCTGGGTTTTAATAAAATGCCTTTAATATAATTTATAGGTGTTCACATAGTATTTTACCATCATCCTCATCTGGAACAGGAGTTAGAGCTTTATCTGAGAACACTGACACAGGAGATTACAAGAAATTTCTCTCCAAATTTTCAGGAACAAAAAATGAGAAATAAATTTTTTGTACAGAATTTCACTCATTGTTTCCACCCACTTAATCCACAATTTTTCTTTTGAAGTCTGATCCAAAGCAAACAGATCCAACAATAAGCAGGGTCTAATGGAAGATTGGATTTACATGGAAGATGTTTTCTATCATTGAAAAAGAGACCTTAGTAATGGTTGTATCTAAAGCTTCATGACAAACACTTCAAAACCAGATTAAAGACATGTGGGAGGTATGGAACGATATTAAAAAAAGGATATTTTACACTGAATCTCAGGAAAGCACTTGAGAATAAGATTGATTCAGCTACAAGGAATATTCCCAGGGGTGTTGATAAGTGTTTCATTGCTGCAACTATTTAGAACTGGTGCTAAAAAAAAAATAATTTTTTATTTCAAAGCATTTGAAATTAAATTCATGTTCACTTTTATTTTCTGTTCTTTTTTTTTTTGAAACTGACACATGATCAATATTTTTAATTTACTGAAATAGCTAGTGTTTGAAAAATGGTACGTTTCAATAACTCTTGCAAACATAGTCTCACTGAGCAGATCAGAATTAATTTGGAAAGGGCACAGAAAATTTTCAGTCAAAATTTAATATTAAGATTTTAATTCCACAGTTTTAAAAGTGTTTTTTTTTTTTCAACCAGAAAACCCAACACATTTGGAAATGCAGACCATCTACATTTAGAATGAAGTTAAGCAATGCCTTGGAGATCATGCCTCTCTCCGCATCTCCCATGCTGTTCTCGATATTTTATTCCCTGAAGGGAGGGGCAGGGACAATGTACAATGACAGACATCATGTCCATGTCTCATACTGTTGCGCAAGGGAAAGATGAAAATTTTTTTGTGTACCTGTTCTCCTCACCAAGACAACTTCTGGCCCAATCAGGGACAGACAACCTTTCTAGCCAGGTGAACTCCTCAGTAAAAACAACCAAAAACTCAAGAGTTGCAAGTTGTCCATCCTGATCTAACTCAGCAGCTGCCCCTAAAGCAGGAATAACACAAGCAGCATAATTTAGCACACATATTGCACAGAATGTCTGACAGCAGATAAGGAAGCAAACACTGAAATACTGCTTTGAAACCTGTTTTTTTTCCTCTATAAAACCTTGGTGAGGTGCATTCCAACCTTGTATAATTTCTGTGAAGATTTTTGGCAAGATGCTAATGCACCCTCATCTTACGGCCAGTTTATTTGTCTTTAGAGACAGAAAATTACTAAATTTCCTGTTTTAATGAAGAAAATGCTCTCCCCTGTAAAGAGAGGAGCTCTAGTGTTTTAATGGTGGGTGAAGAACTGTGTTGGCTTTCTCTGCTATTTGGAAACAGAGGGGACATTTTGTGTGTGTGTGTATATATATATATGTTTATATACATGGCATCCATGCCCAGGAGCCCTCCTGTTCACATCCAGTTTACTAGCACAGACAAAAGCATGTAGCTCTCCAAGGAGGAGAAGGATATTGGACGGTTTGTTTTCATAAAACCTAGTGGTTTGGTTTTTTTTCTTTCCTAGGGTTCACCCATCTTTAGAGGACTTTGTGTGCTTTTTCCTATCTGTAATGTACTCTTGAATATGGGGGGTATTTTTATTTATTTTTATTTTTTGCCCTTCATTTTTCACACGTTTGGGGGCTTTTTCAAATATAACCCAACCAGAACACTAGGTTGAAAGAACGTTGTCAAACAAAGAATTAACCTGAGAAAGTAGATATTACTCTGGTTCCATGAGAGTGGTGGAAGTATTCTTCTCGAAACAGAAAGACTCAGTTTTGAGGCATATCAATAATTTTTTGCAGGTTGTTCTTTATTCCAGAGCACACGGCACATATTCCAAATCCTGGAAAACAAATTAAAAAGTCACCTTTTCCTGTAATTACAGGGAAACATCAAACACAACTGTGTATAGGTACCCAGAGAAACAAAACACAGTGATTTGACGAAAGTTCTCAATCAAGCATGCCTAAAGGGAAAAAATCCACTGATCCATACAGTCTCTGTTACTTCTCAACCCAGATCAAATGGCCCACCAGAATTCTTTGTACAGATACTCAAAAAGACTTTACAGACAGAATGATTTTGAACCCAGCAGAACTGCCTTACAGAATTTTCTATTTTTGTACAGATCTGCACTACATTCTGCCTCTCAGAAAACTCCAGCAGAGTTCTTTCTGTAACATCAGCTATCTATCAGATTTGATCTGCTTAGAACAGATTTAGAAAGAAGCAGAAGGAAAACAGTGAAAGGTTTAAAAGCATTCCCTGGGAAATACACTTTACAGGGCAGCAGCATGAAATTACAGGGGAGGAAGGAAATGGGAGAGAAGCACATTTTTAGGAAGGTGTTGTCTCTGTGACATGCATGGCTGAGGTGTGGGAGGGAACAATAAAGATTCACACTGGCCAGTCTTTACCCGAGAAAGTCTCAAAGAATTAAGCAATCCATTTGTGTGGGTATCGTAAAGATTAAAGGGTATATGGTACAGAGGTGGTAGAAGTGGAAGGGAAGAGACAAAAGAGTGGGGCATGGTGGGAAACCTGGATCTGTGGTGGGGAGAGGAGCCTGGCTGGTGAAAGCAAAAAACCCTTGTTAGGAACTAATGAACCTCTCTGCGCTTAGGAATTACAGGATATTAAGGTACACTTAACTAGTTCTGTGAAGCTCTGCTGGGGAAGATAACATAAACCTGGACCACCTGTGTTGACAATTTTCCTCACTATGGGAAACTTATTCCCCACTAAGTGTTGAAACATATCTGGTACCAAACCCACCTCTGAAATAGGAATTTAAAAGTTCCCAGTAAACATATTTCTTACTTCTGTTACCCACCCTTCATATTTCATAAAGATAAATAAGTGATTTGAAACTAGGTGCCATGGATTGGAAATGAGTCCTGTGTTCCTCTCTGCTTTTACATGTAATGAAAGACATCTCCATGTTTCAATAAAATTAAGTTTGGAGGCCAGCCAGAAACTTTTTCTGTGCTGTAATTTCATTTAATTTAAGAGAGAGGTGCATCTAGTTATAGCTTTGCAGCTATGGTCAGGAACACAAAGAAGAAAACATGTCACTGACTGACACTTAGAAGTGACAGATGTCACTAGGACACCTGCTTGAGCAGGAAGATTGGACCAGATGACCCACTATGGTCCCTTCCAGCCTGACCCCTTCTGTGATTCTGTGACTCGGGGTGAGCAGCAATGGCAATCTGTTAATAGACTCTCCTTGTAATTCAACAGAAGTTCTTGTGTTTTCACATTTTAAAAATTGGCAAGTCTAACTTACGAGCAATGAGGAATTACGGAAGAAAATCTCAGTGAGCAAAAGGTGATATTTGGAATTTATGGTAAGAATGTGAAAAAGAGAATTTACCTGGAATCCTGAATTAACAGATTCGCTTTAAAGTGTCTATCAATCCCCCAGCTCTAGCTGAGGGATGCATCTCTCTGACTGGGCTCTACATTTCAAATATATGAGCAAACAGAGAAGCATTTTGGGCCCATATGTCTGGAGACCAGTTGCTGTCCAAAACAATCACTTTCTCCCCTTTCTCTAACACTGCCCAAGTTAAGCTAAAAAGCCTATTTCAAGTCACCTCGCACCAGCTGCTAACAGAAATTTCTTGTTTTTCTATAGTATTTCTGTTGGAAACAATTGCCAAAGTGTCCAGACCGTTGAATCACAAGGAAGTTGAGATTTAACCTTGGCAGGAGGCCATGTGATTGACATTTCCATTGCCAGAGTTTGTCCAAGTCATTTCGAGAGCCAACTAGATTTCATTTTGCCTTATCTGTGGGTTATCATTCTTACAAGAATCATCTCATTCTGTCAGGATCTTGATTTAAGGCTTTAAAAGTCAGCTAGGCTCAAACTGATTTTGCAAGGTCACAAACACTGCAGGTTTCTCTCCATAACATGGAATTAGAAGATTGAGTGCCAGTCCTTTCAAGGTCCTAGCAACAGTTAGATGTGCCTCACAGTCTCATTCTCAATTAGGGCAATTTTTAAGGCTGTCAGCAGCTCACGATTTTATCCCATGGTTCTCACCTCCATATTTTTTCCAGGTGCACAATCCTGACAAAAATTTGCTTCCCTTCCATATGCAAGCTACTTGGAGTGCCTTCCTTTGTGTTATATTTAGATAAGTACATACTCCAAATTTTCATCCAATCAAATAAAATTTCTCTTTCCAAAAAATATCTGCTGCTGTAATTGCCTCTCTCACCCATGGGGGCACATAAGATGGAAGGCCTGCTTGCACTACACTTGCTTATGAAGGATCAGTCATACAAAATTGTTACCATGTTGGTTTTAATTGCCAATTGTTCTATTAATTGGCAATAATTAGTTATTGTCAAATATATTGCTGCTTTTTACACTAAGCTGTTCCCCGCAGAAACAAAACAAGCACTGAACTGTTGGTAAGTAATTGTGGGACACGGCTGTAATGGGTTTTCTATGAAAACACTGTGAGTTAACTTGTGGATTTTACCATTCAATGGTAAATTATTAGCCCCTTTGGCTAATCATTTTTTAATTAATATCTTTGAAAGATGATAGCTCACACTAGATCCTAGGCAAGGAGTCATCATACATGTGTGAAGTGGCTCTGGGATGCAGAAGTCCCACTGTGAGTGCAGCTCAGACCTGATGTAGACCGCATGAATACGAGCCACAGACAGGATTTGGGGGTCCTGGAGTGAACTTCTTGTAGGTGAGTCTGTCTGTGTTGGATCAATTATATGGAGCAGACACTGCATGGCTAATCAGTCCTGGACGTGTGAAACACTGCTAATGTGTCCTATGCTTTGTCAGCACCCTTTCTGTGTTAGAAAAACTGAGACAAAAAACAGAGAGCCTTTTACTTAATAGATTTTTTATTAGTTTTTTTTTTTTTTTTAAATTTCAAATGTTGGATAACAAACTTGAGTTGGACATTTCATGCTGACATGCAGCTCTGTATACATGAGATGTATTATGTCAGATAATGCCATTTACAGGGATGGGGGAAAGCCCAGTCCTATCAGATCTTAACTTTTGAGGTTAACAGTTATTTTAAAATCCCTTTGTTTATATTTACCATTGCTAATTTTTAATGCTTGATCTCTTCCCTTTTAGTTGTCCTACTAATTGCTACTTGCAAGATGCTCATTAAGACCAAAAGAGAAAAAAAATGCAAGGAAATAGTTTATTAACATTGCTTCAGAGCCTTGAAAGAACAAGGCAAATCTATATAACCTAAAGTACCAAAAAGATGCTTTTTAACCAAAGCAGTCAACAAGCTACATAAAGTTTCATTTTGATAATGACTGTGAAATGGCACAAAAATTACTACTACTCACTATTTGCATTGCAGTAAAATCAACAACAGAAAGCTACAAATCCTTCCCCACAGAGATTTGGTCCCAGTCCAGACATGCACTTAAATAAATATACAAGTTCAGGTAAAGCTACAGAATTCAAAATGCAACTCACATGCTTCATGTTAAACGGTGTATTTAACGACTTTCCTCGGGAGCTTAAAACCTTACCAATCTTTTTTTGGAGCTCAGAAGTAATCAGCTATAAGGTGCTTTATCTAATGAAGAATAAAAAAGGGAACTTCATTTATGTTTTTCCTTCAGTCTTTTTCAGTAAGAGTAATTTCCATTCAGGTAAAAAAATCGCTTCCTCCTAAAAAATACCCCACAAACATACATGTCAGGGCCATCTACTGGATCATAAATATAACTATCCACGATACATCCAGCCAGGCATAGTTCTGTTATTTATTATATACCATAAAGAACATCTTCTTCCCATCACTTTGAATTATACTTGATGTCATGCTCTGTACCTTCAGCAGGCCACTACTCTTTGTTAGAAAAGGACACTGAAACCAAATATGGTGAGCAAACTGAAGCCTGGCCAGGAGCTTGTGTTCCAAACAACAGCATTTCAATTCCAGTATCCCAATGGAGACACCTCTATAGCTTGCTTATCTTTTCCAGTGCCATTACATGCAGTCAGAAATTCAAGGACTGTTAGACAATAAAACTCCTTATTTGCTCTTTTCTCTTCAGTTTCCTATAGCTGTTATTATGTCATCTATTTCCTCTCACACACAAGCAAGCACTTTAGCCTACTTGAGGCAGCTTCAGAAACTGAGGGAAAAAGGGGATATCAAGGCCATATTCACCATTATGAACTTTTCTGAAGACAAAAATATTGCTAATTAAAAATAGTATTTTTGGTGTTCTCACTAAATAAGTTAAATAATGTTTTCATCTGTTTGGATCAGTAATATGATATCTTCTGATCCTATTGTTAACCATTCCTTAAAATTTGCTTTGTTTGTAGATTTGCTATCAGTAGTAAAATGCGCTAGAATAACCAACGTTGCAACTGGCCAGTGCCCATCAGTCACATGGAAGAAGAGTTAGTCCATACTAACAGAACCCAGAGATGTTTCTGGGTGGGGTTCAACTTAGAGACACTGCATGGGAATACCAATTCTACCCCAGCCAAAACCAGCACACTATCCACCCCCTTATTCCGTACCGCTGACATCACGCACAGGTCTCACACTTTTCAATACAACCTCCTTAACCACCTCCCCGTGGATGCTAAAAGCCTGGCTGTAGAGAGATTTCTCAGTTTCTAACAGTGTCTGTGTGAAAGCCTTGCTTTCTCACAGACGCTAAAGGAAAACAATTGGAAGAATATGTAAACCGTGATATTGTTTCTCATGACAAAGAGAAAACTTATCTGAAGTAGGTGTATTGGATTCAGCCAATCCCTCTGGGGGGTGGCTGGTCAGTGAACCAATACCCTGCATGTCAGTTTTTTGGCTAAGGTATAAATGAGAGAGTTCTATGAATTAAGTTGTCGATTGATTCTCATATCGGATCGTCCATGTCGCTTTATTATTCAGTCTCTGCTCGCTAGCAACATCTGGAGTTTCTCTGCAGCCAGGCTTTTAGCATCCACACCTCCCCACTTCCCATCCTTTCATATCATACATGTCATTCCCCTTAGTCCACGGAGCACACCTGCAAAGTGTCCATAAAATGTCCGTAGAGTTCATTTAGTCCGTGACTTTGGGCTCCCTCTGTTCCGGTGGTCACTCAGGACCACCACAGGAGAGGAGTGTGCTACGTGGAGCTACTGGGCACCAAAACCAGTTCAGGTTGGGTCACTGCTGCACTTGCACTGCTGAGTGTAAGGCTTGTTCTCCATTGGTTCAGGTGGTTCCTGCTGCAGCAATTCCTGCAATGTGCAACTCAAATCATGAGTTACAGCAATTCAAAGACATATCCATTGCAATCTCCACTCCTTTTGGTCCTTTTGGGCTAAGTGTTATATATTGCAATGAACTCTTTCCCTTTCTCCCAGCCTGGCTGCAACAAGGGGTTCCTGCTACAGTAGATTCAGTCGCCTGTGTCAGTCCCTATGGGCTGCAGGGTGACAGCCTACTTCACCTCATACATCTGGAAACTTCACCTCATCAAATGGCAACATGCTCAGTCTTCAAAGGAAGAGGATAAGAATATCTTTCCTTTCTTCACCAAGAATAATTCCTGCATGAGATTAATCACTGTCAAGGTGAAAATGGTATGCATTAAAAAATAAAATTATGTCAATTCTTTCTATACCGAATGCAGACAAGGCTGCATAATAAAAAATGGGGGGGAAATGACAATTGAATTAAACCATATCAAACCCTCATAAATTTATGTTACTTTTCTCTAAAGAAATTAAGTACCACAGCATGCTCCATCACTGACCCTACACATTTTTGCTACTATTTTTCCATAATTGATGTCACAGACCTATCTCAGACTAATGACATTATGTTTGCAAGTTTCTAGTGTTCTCATCAAGGAACTTGGAAAGTAATTTCCAAAAGACTTCATCTGTTTCTATCTTAATTTTCTTGAACTCTCATAACTGTGAATTATTTGCATTCTAGTAATTATCTTTCTCAAGATTCAAGGAATTATCCTTTATGATCAGGTTTACATCACAAAGACTATGACCCTGAATCATTTCAGAACACCAACTTGTTCTCAAATTCAAGAAGATGAGTTGCTTTTTTGATACTGCTGGAAAAATTTACAGGAAAAATTTATTATTTTAAGTGATACATGTATTTTACAAACCAGGGTCTGAATTTTTTCTCCTGGACTGTACGAGTCAGCTGGTGGTAGGAGCACAGAAAGGAGGGTGGAATAACAAAAGGAACCCTGCTTGCAGCTCAGACACACAGGCTGGGCTCTGTATGACACCCATACGCACCCTGGCTCTCCCCTGGTGAGTGTGACCAGGTTGTCACCTCCGCAGATATCCCAAAATATTTCACATGTTCCTGATTCCTACGGGAACCCAAGATCCCCTTCCTGCAAGCTACTCCAGTTAGGTGGGAACCTGCCCAATGGCTGGCACCACTGTGCCTGTGAAAGCTGTTTGCAAGCTTGGAAAGATTTGTAAGAAATAGAGAATTCCTTCAATGCGACGTTAAGTGTTCATAATTGCTTTAATTAGGAAATGTAATCCTGACTCTGAGCAGCTTGCCATCTCCTGTCTCTTCTCAAAACCTGTTATTTTTTTATTTTTGGTTCTCCAGTCTGTTTTAAGTAGATCACTTTCCCATTTTCTTTTTCACTTACTGTAAATACAACAGCAGAATTCTTTGTTAGTTGAAATACCCTTTACAATTCGACATTCAGCGCTGCTAATTATGTTCTTGACTTACTTATGCTTATTTTTAGAGATTTCCCAATCCACCTCTCACTACTTTTTGTATATATTTTTAAAGAAGCCTTCTGTTTATAATTATTTTTACATTGCCATTTAAACAAACTTGCATCTGTTGCCTTTTTTCCCTCTAGAGTGAACCAGGATGGATTTTAATTGCATCACCAACTGTTTCTAAAATACTTCTTAGAGTCTCCACTAGACTCCCTCTGCAAAATAAAATCTTGACCAACAAAATAATAACCAAAACCTGTTAGGGCATTTCATGTTTTCTCAAAGTCACCTTTCTTGTGGTCCAGAATGTTCACTTGGCTTCCACCAGCTCCCAAGAATAATTTGAACTAATGATACTGTAATGTCTGGGTGTTTCCTTGCTTCAGTCCTATTAATCATACTTGGTATATATCCTAGGACTTGGTCCAAAATAGCCTCTAACCGTCTGAATGCTTCAATAAGCTGTGGAAGAAAGCAATACTGAAATGCCTCTTAAAATGTGTTCCTCCTCTTCATTTTCTTTTATTGAGTGGCATCCAAGTCAACATCTGAGTAATTAAAACTCTGCCAGGATCAAACATCCTGCTTTCTTATAGAAATCTCCAAAGTATAAAAACATTTGCTGATCCTGTGTTATTTTATTTTAACTACCCTAGAGATGTAAACTCTCTCTGTAGCATCCTAGAATCAACTCACCATTTCATGGTTCTGATTTCTATACGGATTTCTATGTCAGCCATAATATTTCTTTTAACAAATAAATGTTCTGCCTAATGAGTTCACTTACCTACTGCTTCAATTTACTTAACTGTCTGGCAGGTTCTGTATTCTTAATATTATAAGATATTTCTTTGTAAAATTGTTTTAAAATGTATCTTGCCTATAAAATGAGATATATATATATGTATATATATATATATATATATATAAAATATATACAAAACATAAAAGCATAATATAAGTGTACAGAAGAATATTGGCAAGATGCATACACACAACAAAAAAGAATTTGAATAACAGCTTCAGAGTTTAATTTGATAGCCATGCTGAAGTCTTCCTGACTTCCTTAGTTGAATTACAGGGTTTGTAGTTACAGACTTATGATTCTTCCTTGCTGTTGGTAGAGATGGATATCTGTTTACCCTTTCAAGTGGAAAATGGGTGTTGATAGATCAGACAGACAGAGAAACAGAGATCAGAAGACAGTTTAATTAGATTTTAGATCACAGAGTCATTGAAAAATGGGGGTGCATCTCTCAGGGTGCAATGCACCAGTGAGGGAGTCAGGATATGGAGAAAGAAAAATATCCCAATCACTGATGTAGGGCAGAGCTGAGAGATATCTCAGGCAGTGGAGGAGTGCAAAGACAGCTGGAATCAGAGGGAAGTTACCTGTCTGGGCAGGATGGAAAGCCTGCATAAAATCATGGGGTTTTCTTGCAAGATTCAATACGAAACAAATTTCAGAGCTTGATAAAAATGCTTGAAATTATGTACCCTGTGGTCCCTGACCATACTCATGATTTTTCCCTACATTAATGCCTTTTTCTTCTTTTCCTTCACCTACCATCAGAAAATAGGAATTTCTACAGTATTTCCAGTTGCATATTTCCCACGTGCTGTTCATTTCAGGAATTAAAACAGGCTACCGGTTCATTTTTCTTGTTTCTTTCGACTCACTAATCAACCTTTGCATTATCTTCACCAGCATTTGGCCTGTGCTGAGTAATCATCTTCCAATTAGGCTTATGTTTCTTTCTTAACTGGCTGTCCAAACACTAATCAGTTAACTCTGTTGCGGCAGAACTTCCAGAGTGTCCATCTTGGCTCATGACATTATCCCATCCTTTTCTTCCTTCACTTCCTTCCTCTGAGTTACTCACAAAGAGCTACGAACTCTTCAGCCGCTTGGACAATGAAGCTTTTTACATCATTTTTCTAACCAGTGTCTCAGAGTCCAGCGACAGATACGGATTTGGAAATAAAGCTTCGGATGAGTTCTGAATTTCAAGGAAATGTCAGATCATTTTCATTCAGATCCAGATGTTCCAAACTGATGGCATTTTAAATCTTTAAAATTCCCATGTGTTTAATGGGATAAGAACATCTTAGAAATACACTTGGAGAATTTCAGCGTTGGGAATCCCCTACTTGGGACAGGCAACCTTTTTTTTTCTTTTCTGGAGCTTGATCATCCACGCTCTGCCACTGCTCCTCCATGACACCTTTTCACCTTATTTTGATTTTACTAACCTGAATGCTGATGTTAGTTTCAAATACACTGGAAAAAAAAAAGATCTTGATAAATGTCTCCAATATAAACATCTTCCATGGAGCTTAGTTCACTTCTTCCAGAAAAGAAAAAAAACCCCCAAATAACAAAATACCAAAAACCACCTCCAAAAACCCCCATACTGAAAAAAATAAAACCACTGAACTTTGCCTTTAATCTGATCTAGTTAAATCAACTACATTTACTAGGTGCTAAAAAAAAATGCTAGGTGGCAAGGGAGAGTCATCAAGACTCCTTTTTGGTTTTTATCACTGGCCTTTGTTCACATCATGATCATGGTGTAGACATGACCATGGAGCTCTCAGTCTGCAGATGCCCTGAAAATGACATTAATCGTCCGCATTGTTCTTTTATCTATGCTAGCAAATTATCCTCATCGAGTAGATGAATACTTATATAACCAAAATCTAACTGTCTTTGAAACTCTCATTTTCATTGTGATTTTAATTCAGTGTATACACTGGGGTTAAGGATACAGGAAGAATTCATTAACATTACTGCATTTATTTTTATGTTACTATTCAGGCTACCTGACATTTATAACAGCTTTTACCTTGATTTTTTTTTTTTTTATAAACCAGCAGGAAAAAAAAATTGTCTCTTTAGCCTTTTGACTCAGTCTTTTCTGCAAAATACAGACACTGGGAAAAATATTTCCCACATTTTGCCCCCTCTAATTGTTACAGCTATATTATAGCAAAGCACTTGTCTTCCTTTGATGAAAAAAAGGAAGGAGTAAAAAAGGGAAGAAAGACATCTGGATTGCCTTCACATTTTACAGTATTATTGTTGGAAAGCCTTGTTATTTCAGCAAAGCTTATTTTAGTTAATTCTCAGTTTTGCCAGAACAGGACAACAGAGTCCAGAGAAGTGGCACAGATACAGGAGGTCCCTACTCATTTTCAGCACTATTAGCGCTAAGGTCTTTCTGAGATGATTAATGGCAGGTTTGACTCTGGGAGGTAATTATAGGTTTTGACAAGAAGTTTGAGACTTTAGGGATGAAAGTGTCTGTGAAGGTTTCACTGAGGAAACCAACCCCTGACAGGCACAACATGCTCATTACAGAAATTCTGAAAAAGCACAGATAGCTATAAAATAAGCTAGATGCAGAAGAACACATTTTTATTAACCCCACTACTGCTGATGGCATATGCATCTTCCTTGTTGTTGGGGACTAATGTGGTTTGTAACCTCGGTAACTGCAGTCTTTTGAAAATACAGAGGTTCATTTGCTTATGAACTCCTTCTCATCCTCCCTCCTTCACCCATTTCCCTTTGAGGGTTAGGTAGGGAGAATGGAGGGAGGGAATCTCAATAAATAGTGTCATGAAAAATAACTTACAAGTGATCAGAAAGTTCTTCCCATAATGCTGCTTTTTTTTAATTATTATTTTTATTATTGTTTGGGTTTCAGCAGTTCTACGAATAAAGAAAATATTGAAGTGGTATATGCACTTCTGATTGTCAGAATACTTATTTTCAGTATTCTGAAATGTAATGTCTGAGAGCTGGAGCAAAGCCTAATTAAAGGGCTTCCTCCAAGAAAAAGGTCCTTAAAGACAGTAGGTCTTCTGGTAGGAGCTCTTAGTGTCTGTAAGCGGTTCAGGCTCTTCAGAACAGCATCATACAGCTACCTCAAACTGCTGTGGGGACTGACCATCAAATTAGAAAGCTCAAAAATACACTGACCAGAGTTTTACTATGGACTCTGACTTCCCAGCTCCTTTAGGGACAGAGTGGGATCAATCTGCATCACACAGCAGAGAGCAGAGCTCTGTGTCAATTCAGAACAGAGCTTTTCCCCAGATAAATGTTTTTTTTTTTAATTGCAGTGAACACAAGCATCTAGCTCTAGGAAAGAGCCATGAGACGACTTATTGTCAAATCTAAATGTATTTACAATTCATACACTGCTTTATACATCTTGCCACTGTGAGCTACAGACCTCGTTTCAGTAGTACTGTCTGGCTCCTTTGTGCCTTTTTGTCAACATAAAGCAGCTGTAAACCTGCCTGCTCTGGCCAATTAAGTTGTTTTGTATTTCTGGAGTGGCACAAAGGAAAGCTACCCCTCCTTCTCAGTATGGTTTCATAAAATAGGGATATATGGGGCACACAGGAATCACAAAAGTCAGAGTGGAACAAGAGTCATGGGCCAGATTCTTGAGCTGCAATAAAACAGTGGCAATCCAAGGGAGGGATGGCAAATTGTGATAGCTGGGAGTCTGCCTCTGAGATTCCACAAATGCTCTCCTGTCACAAAATAAAATGACATTACTAAGCTGCTTGTTACCAACATTCCCAAAAATATGTCTTCTCAAACCATTTGTGGGAGTCTGTGCAAAGGGGGCATAACTCCAAATTAATTTTATGAGCTCATTTTTATTACTTTGTGTTAATTGTGAACAAGTGCCCTCATGCAGCAGGGGCATATCAAGAGAGCCTGGGAACTGTCAAGTACCAAGAGGATACACCCTGGATCAGGGAGTCAGCATGGGGTCATTTTAGGAGGCTTTGAGTTAAAAACAAATCAAAAATTTGGCCTGGACTTCAGACCAGGAATTTATCTTACCTGCAAGTGCAATTAAAACTCTCATAAGCAGGAGTGAGGTAAGCAGCAGAGCTGATCCAGTGAGGCAACATAAATTTTGCTTCTCCAGGCAGAACTGGGTTCTTATTGTTACTACCCAAACTCACATACTATGCGTTAAAAACGTCTGTGATGTAGATTACCTTACTGCATTTATTCATTTAACCTAAATTCAGATACTGGCAATGTAGAAATTTCCCCTTCAGCTGGCCACCTTAGCGTTGTGCTGCTCCAAGATAAAAAAGAGCATTGTCTAGAAATGCGCATTTCACCAGGTCCTCTACATTTCATTTAGGGAGGTCCTGGATTTGGCCTCCTGGTCTTCACCTGCAATAAGCAATGAGAGCAAGCAAGGAGATCTAAAGAATAACCCAGAGTACTTGTAATCCGAATTCTCCCTGTGTGGGTCTTGTCTTTCTTTCTCTGTACTGACTGAAAAGGGAACCAAAACTGGCTGTTATGATGAAATAAACATTTTGAGAGTGAGGCTTACCTCTTGAGGCTCACGTAAAATTCTCGATTAAGTGTCTGGAATTAGGTGGAAGGCATCAGTACCTTTCTGTCCAATATAACTTGTGGACTATATAACTTGTATATGTTAATTTAACGATCTGTCTTTTTAGAAAACTCATTAAGAACAAGAACAGATGAAGTATTGCAGCACCTAGTTGCTTTTTGTGGTTCACCTGTGACCTTTAGTTTCACCTTCACTCCACAGTGAAAGAAGCAGCTACTGGAAGATAATCATCTCAGAACTGGGCATGTGAACATGAGGAAAAGGCAGATCACAACATACAGAGTAGGGAAAATTATGCAAAACATGAAGCATCTGTGATGAGCTAAGTTAAAAACCTGACAAGAAAGTAAGTTTGAAATTTTAGGGAAAGTTATTGCATTCTGTACCTGCAGTAGCTTTTCTCAGCTGACCAATATATTCCTTGGAAGCAACTTCAAAGTTATACACTTAATTGTCAGAAACCGATTTTTATGCCTGTACATAAAACACTCATGTAAGAATTGCTTGTATTCTCATGCAGGCAGGGCACAAAGTACCATGGGATTCATGAGGCCAATTGCAGCTAATCAAGGATCAGATAAAAAGCATCCCATTTATTTCAGCAGAATTACAGTACATAGCTGCATTTTCAAATAGTCGCTGTCAAGACATAAAATAAAAACTCAAAAAGACATCTGTCAAATAAAATTTTAATAACATATGAATCCGAATAAGTTGTGGCCTATTGTTTGAATATTCCAGCAGTAGAAAAGGAGGTTAAATTCAAATAAATTATTCATTGAGACTAGTTGCATATCCCCAGTATGCATCTGTATAATTTAAACAAAAACAAAAGTGTGCCACAGAATAAAATGAGATTTTATAGAAATACTTCCTTGAATCTGGATGATGCAATTCCCTACCTCATTCCAAAATAATTATTAAACACATGGAAAACTACTAATAGAGCATAAAAAATATATTCAATTGGCAGAAGACAAATACATTATTTATTACTTCAAGTTATTGATGAGCTTTCATACCAACTCGTCATTTTGTTTTGCTCTGTCACTCATGAACTATAAGATCATCCCTACCTCATAATAAATCATTTATCCTAGCCAGTCTGTACCTTTGGGTAGCTGCCCTTATTTATCTGACTATATGCACCCAGATATGCACTTTCTCATCAAGAGAATTGGTCAGCACATTAAACAACGCTGATTTGCAGAGGTTTCAAACTTACAAGAAGATAATGAAAACAAGGGATTGAGGATATTACAGGGATTTTTTGTCTGTGTGGGTTTTTTCATGCTAAGAATGCATTGCTGAATGATATGCAAATGGAGGAGGTTATAAAGGATCTGTTCAAAGCATATGTATGATAATTCAAAATCATAATGAAACTCTATTTTAACAGATTTGATATAAGCAAAGAGGGCAAAATTAATACAGAGATTGTGTGACTACTGCACCAAAGAGCTGTACACCTTCAAATTTATGAATAATATTTGGTAAAGATGGAAAATAAATTCAAGATGCAAGTAATTCCTACAAAAATAACAATTACACACAGTATTGAATTGAACAGATGATATTAGTATGAATAGATGGATTCTGCTACAATAACATCATTTATAAATAAATCTCTAATATCGTTTCATATGTAGTACAAGTATTCTTGAACATTTGCACTGAAATGCTGACACAAAGTGATCACTGATGAAAATGCCCTTTGTTTTGACCTGCACAATATTCCAAAATTATATACAGTGCAGTTATTAACTCTTTTTCCAACTAATGAAGTAAGAATTAGGTTGGCTCCTGTCAACTATACAATAGTATTCAAAATGGTTAACCTGTTAACCTGAATTATAATTTGCATTTTCAAAAAGCAGCTGGAAGAGACATTTTCTACATGCTTTGTCTTTAGGGAAAAGAATTGCTGGGGCCAGGTGTTAGAGTCTCCAACTCTATATACTGTGTGCTGGATTACATATTTTTCTATTGGTCATCTACATTGTTTTATAACTTTCTGTGCACAATCAGTGTTTCTAAATGACTGAGGAGACAATATGGGTATATTATCTACATAAACTAGATGAATTGATTAAATGTATAAGTGGAAGGACCACGAACCATGGGGCATTTCTTATTTAGAAAGGCTAATACGATTGTATAAAAATGTAAACCAAATATTTCCATAGGGAGATGCAATATCAAGCCTATTGTACAAGGTTTTGACAGCAATTTATGAAGAATATTATAGTGATACTTTGCATAGTTCCAGTCATGTACATGCAAGGGAGACAGCTTCATACTGGAACAGAAAGAAGGATGTCTAGGTTTATAGGAGGACTAAAAGATCTTTCTTTGTTCTGATTAGAGAACACAGTTACTGTTCGTGTAAGTGGAAAGGTATATTTTGCAAGTGTGTGGGTGTGGGTGTGTGTGTGTTAGGGGCAGGGAAGAATAAATATTCAAAAGAAAAGCTATTTATACTAAAAGACAGTGTAGTCTTTGGCGCACAAAGAAAGAGGAGGAAAGCACGGTCAGGAATAAGGCTGCTCTGAAAACGAGGAGAATTCCAGAGGAGTGAAGTTTTAAAGCAAATTTCTAGTAGAAGTAATAGGCAGCACAAGGAGTCTGACTGGCAAGGGAATTCAGCAAACCTGTGAACGTCATTAGATAGCACAAGGCAGGCTGTGTCTGCCCCTGACAACCCCAGGAGCCTTTCCTGTGCTCTCATAGACCGCCATATGGTTTCTCCTGAATAAAGGCTAACACAATTACATACAGAACCACAAGGTCTCATCTCTAAGTGGCCACAGAAAAAAAAAAGAAAAGAAAAAGAAATAATTAAAAGAATTGCCTAATAAAAACAAATCAACCAAACAAACTCAGTGAACCTTCCGGCTCTCAGCTGCTTCCTCCGTGCCCAGCACTGAGCCATATGGCTGGTGTCTTATCTTAGCAAGGCACAAAGAGCTACACTACCAATTTATTCTTTTCGTATAGCACCTTTCACCACAACTGAGAGGTGAGAGGCTGCTCAACAAGAAGAAACAAATGCATATGGCTTTTACATATTAAAAGAGGTGCTTACAGAAACAACAGTGACTCCCACCCACTGAAGTCAGTCGGTGTAGTAGCTGAATGCACAGAAATAAAGACTGCCATGCCAAAACCCCTCAGTGCTACCCACTGACTTCAAAGACTTGTGTTAGGAGAAGGTCCAAATTAATTTTGTACGTGTTATTAAAGTTTTCCATCATCCAGGACAGAGATAGGCTGAGGCCTCAGGGCTGCAGCAAGCTCTATGCAGAATGTGTTCGCAGACTCGCTGAAGCTGGGAGGGGTCTGAGCACCCCGATCCAACCATTCCTGATGGAAGCCTTGGCTTGTAAAGGCTCAGGGGCTGTGACACGCTGGAAACCAGAAACCAACCCGTGCTTTAGCAAAGTGGAGCAGCACAGTCCCCTCATGCGGGCTCACTTCACACAGTGAGCATAAAGCAGCCAATTACAGCAGCAAGGCAGGTAAGTGTCTGTGCTTCTTCTTCATAAGAATGAAATGAGCTACCTCAGGCCCCCACAGAATCTCGTTCTTCTCCTTTTTAAATCTGACATCTACTGTCATATCCAAAATTTTGCACTAGAAAGCAGCAGCCCGGAATTTCTGAAATGTGTAAATTTTTCATCTTGCACTGAGACTGCAGCAGCCTCACCTAACCAGCTGGATCTATCTGTCAGCTGCCAAGCAGCACCAGCAATTTGTTTACAGTCAACTGCAAGGAGATATATAAACTCCCCCAGATGAGGAAGATGTTGAATTTACAGAGACAAGTGACAAATGAGCTCGGAATGAGAATGCATATAAGAATAGCCTACAGTGTGCCATTATATCATGACATAAATATATGACAACTACTCCAATCAATGCCCACGGCAAATGTTTCTGAGTGTTACTGCCACTAGAGTAATTTCTCAGTGTTTCAGGTTTTTTCCCTTATTTTCTTTTTTTCCTTGAATGAGACATTCATTCTAAAGTAATAATAAGTAATAAAAGAAGCATCTATTAAAACGAGCAGATCATACTGTACTGAATGGGTTTTGGGACAACAGTCTGATTAGTGCAGTTGATGCATCTCATTTCTCATGGAACAGTGTCTAGATACCAGTAATATGCTCCACCAGAAATACACATACAGCCTGTGGCAGGTTACAAGAAGATATAAACTATAATCTCACTATGTCTATCATTACATCTAGGCTCAAATTATAATAAACACAATAGCCCATCGTATGTATCTATAGAGTAATACAAACCAAAGTTTTCAGCACACATGGACAGCAGTCTTTTGTGAAAGGAGTGGATTCTACACAAGTGTTAGCACGGTATTCAGGCTTCCTTCTGGCAAGTGGCATTTCCAGTTCTTTCAAAGCTTGAAAATCATGCCTCTGTAGAGAAACAAAACATAAATCCTCTGGGCACAAGTGAAATCCTCCCTGATCCCTCCATATGAAACTTAAATTGTAAGAGAGGTTTCACAGATCTCGGGCTAATCTTCTGGAAGTGAAGGACCATCTTTGAACAAAAAGAAAAAGCGGCAGCAACCATGGCAGCTTCCCCAGTCTCTACAGATTGATTTTGGAGGTAAGACAGATTCTTGTTCCAACCTCTGATACATTTAAGAGTCATCTTTCTGTTTCAGAAGGGTAAAGTGTAGCCAAAAAAATCTCCTCTCCAACACACACCACCCAGGAGTTTCAAAGTAAGGATCCCACCTTTTCCGATTGAAGCTCATCCCTGGCACTGACTATTCATCCCCTTGCACTGTTCTACTAGGAACTTACAATTTAGTTGAAGATGGTTGAAAAAGCAACACATCTTTGTTCAGAACAAATATATAAACCAAATTTCTCTGCCAGAGAGAGCTGAAGCAGGAGTCACTGCCCAAATGCAGATCAACCAGTACCGGCTGAAATCTAATTAGTCATGAGTGAATGAGTTTGTTTGTTTTTGTTGTCAGAAGAATCCAAAACATCACACCAGGGAATGGAAAAGGCAACAAGATAATAATCTGTTTCTCAAAAACACAAGTGGTAAAACCTAGAGAATGAGGGCTCTAGATTAGATACTTGTAGGGAATAAAGGACTGTAAGCAAGGAGAATGAAACCTAGACTTGAATCCTGAAGAATGCAGAAAACTGAGACTTTGTTTCTCTCTTTTCTTTTTTCCTTCTTTTTTTTAATCTTTTTATCAAAGGAGAACACACCAGGGAATGACCTGACTCCATTAACTACTTCTATCTCTAATGAATTTAATACAGAGAACACATTTGATTGAAAAGAGTTACTGTTTTCTTCCCTGCCAATAGACATGTCATTGATTTTTGATGTCTCATGCAACTGTCTACTAAAGACAAAGGGAAAGAGATCTGGGATTGTCCCTGAGTATCAGACAAGACACCTTCTCTGTGCCAAACCTATCACCGGTTGCTGCCTGGTCTTTCTACTCTCATGCTACAGAAAAATAACGGGGGAAGGCTCCTGAGAAGGTGACATGGCACATTTGGACCAAGATCTTATTGTGGTTAACCAGAGGGCTGGGACTTTGTATTCAGCCTTGCTGTTTATTGTCCATTCAGTCAAGATCTGACACACACATTGTTGTTTACTTGCACTAACAGCTATGGTCTAAACATGCCAACAGTGCAACAGAATCATCATCTCTGCCACATAAAAAAACCCCAAAAACAACCAAACAAAAAAACCAAAAAGCTAGAAGATGGACGAGAGCAGCCTGAATTTATTCTAATAAAAAATAGGAATTGCACTGAGGAGAAAGAAGCTTCATTATGCCCTTACACAAGTCATTGAATGGAGCAATATGCAGCTCCAAGAAGAATAAAATTTACATTTAGTCTTTCATAGCCCAGAAGAGCTGTCCCAGTTGCCAGGCAAAATCAGGGTAACTCAGGCACTCACTGTGCTGTCTTAGATTCCCCTGTCGTATACCACATTTTCTGCCCTTGTGAAGGTGTCTCGGGTATCTAAGGGCTTCTATCTAAAACAGTCTACATACTTATGTCTAGTTTTGTTGTATTTTGTTGGGTTTGTATTCTGGCAGGAGAATGTCACCCATTATGTTTTCCCTGTTTTCATGCTGGGTCAGTAAAGAAGATTATAGTCCATGCTCCTCGACAGCCCAGGGATATATTCTATGCAAAAAAGAACAGTTGCTCCATCTTTACAACCCCTCTGTGTAAAAAGCAGCATAAAGAGGTCATATCAGAGCTGAAAATTGGGCCAAAGAGAGTATATTTTCCTCTGGATGCACAGTTATAATTGCTATTATGTTTAGGGAATTGGTCTTGATCACTGAATGGAAAACACTTTGCAATTAAGAGGGTTGAAAGCATAACTAGATTTGAATAATTGATGTTAATTTCCATTTGCAGAGAAGACTATCACAATGTTGAATCCAAATGCCATGCAATCTTCTGGTCCATTCCCTCATTTCTTGTTTCCATAAATTGCAAGGTAACGCTAACTGGAGGACCTTGTACAGAATTGCTATATGGATCACATCCCATTATACCCCTGAAATCAGGAAGAATCCATGCTTGCATCACTCATGCTCACAAAGCAAGTTCTTTCCTTATTTGGCCATACAATTAACTTAAATGAAACTGAATGTAATGCCTTGAAAACAATACTAAATTAAATGGTAATGCAGTAATCCATCAAATACAACAGGGCAACTAATGGCTTGAAATAGCTTTGTACAAGAGTTTCTAGTTGGATTAATAATATAATTAATGCTATGTACTCACCATTAAAGTAGGAAATAAAATATTGTTTTAGTTAATCTCTTTTTGTCATTGATGGGGAAGTGCAATGCAACCAATATTAATATTCATTGTAATGTAGTGCCTAAGTGTGCCAATATCTATTGAAAAACACCCACCAAACCCTCAAAATTTGACAACTATTAAAACATAGTTCTTACGGGGATTGCTGTAAGTATCAGAAATAGTGAATATATTTTTAATAATCTTATTTGTCCTAAATGCAGTAATAGTCACAGTAGCTTTGTACAGGTTAGTGAGAGAGAGCAAGATCTGAGTGTGGCTGTGAGTTTGTAACCTCAGTATTCAGTCGGTTCAAGTCTTTCAAGGACACTCCCAGGAGCACAGAAAGTGGGAAAAAGATAGATGCAAATTATCTGGCCAGCTGTAGTGAGAAGGAACAGAACAGAATCTATATTTGGAGGACTGGAGGGAAGCTCGCTTCTCTGCTTTCTGATGTTACACATGCAGATGATCAGTTACTTTAGATTTTCACACTTCCCACTGACATCAAACAAAGCCTGAGAACTGCGGGAATCCAAAGGCATGGGCACGTGTTTAGTGCTCTTTCCATGAGATTCATGCAAAGGGGTGCACGGCAGGCATCACCCTTTCTAGTCTCCTCCATCAGAACCTGGATCTGAATCATGCCCATCACCCTCCTGGTTCATTTGATTCACCTAAGCAATCTGTTCCAGTGCTGGCAGTTGTGAAACAGCCACCAGTGCCACAGTACAGAGAAGAGTATCCAAATTTAGTCAGCATAGCCTGCAGCTTGACCACCGCTGCCATCGGCCAAAGGGGGTCCTGGGAGTGGGAGGAGGGTCAGGAGTATAGAGGGAGGATGAATGCCCTCTCCTAGCCGGATCCCACCACAGGGACATGCTTTCAGGTCTTCAGGGAGGGAAGGGAGGCTTTTTTCCCCTTTGCTTCATCTCTCTTGCAGTTTGTGCTGCCATGCAGAGCTGCTGCCTGATGGCCAAAGCCAAGGGCACAGGGCGGCTCTCCAAGTGCTCCTGAGGGGGCACAGGGGTGAGGGCCAAAGCCGGAGGGTGAACAGATGAGCCCACCTGATGACCCACTGCTAAAGCCATCCTGCTCAAGTGATCCACAGATGGCAGAACCCCGAATGTTCACAGGGAAAGCCATTCTGAAGTGTGTGATGTGCATTTGCACACTGGGACTTTAAAGCCTTGCAGCCCACTCCTTTGAATACCTTTAGATCAGAAAGCTCTGCACATAAGGAAGGCTGTATTTCATCAGTTGTTTAACACTTCCTATGCATCTAAAACATAGCAAGAAAAAGGAATTCAAAGCTCTGGTTTCATGCTTTTTATGGAAAATTTACCCAAAAACCTGTTAATATAGGATGTGGGCTAAGGGCTCAAAGGTTTAAATGCTGTATCTATAAATAGAAGTAGGACCAAATATACATGCAGAGACGTTACAATGCACCATTTTGTGTTTACTGTGGCCTTTGAAGCAGACATAAAAAATCTCCATTGCAGTAGGAATTGCTCAGAGGCTCCCCAGGAGAAATGACTTGCTCCTACACGGCTCTGCACCAATGAACTGGAAAGCAAAGATACGGGTACTGGCTCCTCCTTCTTTCACCTTTCCTTCTCCCAGATTTTGTCTGGCCCAGTAGTTGAATAGAAACAGTTGTTTCTGGGCTGTGGAAAAGCAAGAGAATGGTGGTTCTGCTTTGCTTTCCTAATGGTTTCCCCTGACTCCAACAAAACACCCTGTGGGCAAATATATTCAAATAGACTGTTAGCACATGCTACGGAGGTCACTTACAGAGTAAAAAGCTATCTTGTATTATTTACAAGAAGTATTAGATAACATTTTGGCCACAGAGACACAAAGAAGCACCGTGAGCTCATTAAAGCTCTAAAGTGCATGTAAAGCAGAAGGGTGTCTTTTTAAGAGGTTATCAAAGGATTCCACATGTGTATCAAGCCGACTCCAACGGAAGCAAAAAGAAATGTGCCTGTTAACATTAATGGGAACTGCAGAGTAAGTAGAAAGGCATTCAATCCCAGTCTCTCTGAAAGCCAGAGAATGAGTATTTCAGTAATGCTGAGACTTTAACTTGTGATTTAAAGGAATCTATACATTTATGACAGGAAGCATACCTATTAGACATTATGCCTAATAATTTGCAAGCGTTTAACATATCCATGCAGATAGATTGGTTTTGTTGTTTTCTATTTAGAAGGGGGAAGGGTAGTGTGAAAAATCAGCTTTTCTTGCTGTATTTATTTTGTGCTTGTTAGGGAAATGGAAGAAAACAACACAGGATACCATAAAACCCAAGGGGCCAGTAGGAAAAAAAGGTTAAAATAACTGTACGGGACAGAGTCTTCATTGACCTTGTGCATTCTGTCCTTTAAATGTAAACATTGCCTTTCAAACCAACAGTATTTTGTATTTCATTAATGCCTGAGGAAGAACAATAAAAATGCAGAAAGTATAAAAATCAGGCTTCTGCAAGAGAGCTTGAATAAGCTAAAATTAAGAGCATACCCTAGCCAATTAAGGGTTTCTTTTGTGTTATAGCCATGCCTAAGCATTTTCAAATATTGAAGGAGATGATTATGGATATTTGTGGCTGTACTTCTGTGTCACTCAAGAAGAAGGAAGACTGCATGAGAAGCTTGGGTTTGTGGGGGAACCAGCACAGGAAAGGGAGTGTAATGAAAAAAAGGAGGGAGAAAAAAGACATGAAGATGGAAAAAATAAGTAATTTTGAAGTCATTTGGGTTTGAGGTAGGATGGGGGAATTGCTTAAGGCTTGTTATTTTTTAAATTGTTTGACTGCCTACAACAAATCCTAGGTGTCCTCATGTCTGGAAAAGATTTGAATTATTAAGGCATGAACAACTACCAAAACAAACCCTCATTAAATTGTAAAGGAATATGTTTTAATGCGCCTTAGCATAAAAATACTCACTCTAGGAGAAATCTGTTCAAATGTAGAACAGTGCCACTCAGAAAACACCACTCTCCTGAACTGCTTGAGATCTGTGAATAGTGGGATTCAGGGATGGGAAGCTGGGAACAATCCTGTGTGACCACCCTCTACTATAATTTATTGAGTGCTGTCATGGCATGTGGTACTGTGCAAACACTGCCCTAGGGTGTTTATCCCCTAAATCAGACACAGATAATAGAAGTGAGACACAAAATACCAGGGGAGAGTCCAAACCAGATGGAGATAATCCATTTGACATCAGATGTGGCTGTGACTTTCTCTTGTGCTGATTACTTCTCTTTAGAAGAGCTCCTCGCCCAAGCACCTAATTGCCAAGTGACCGTCAGTCCTCTCCAGACAAAGAGCTCCCTCGCAGGACGTGAAGAGTAAGTGCAACAAGGAAAATGAGGCACAGGGAGACTGCTCAGGGACACGCTGGGACTAAAGAAAGTTTGGCTGAAGCTCTGGATGCAGCACGGCCACATTGTGTAGTGCCACCGTTGAGTAATTACTACATCGCAGTGGCTGGTTTTCATCTGCACAGCACAGAAAGCGTTCCACACCGACCTGCTGCCTTGCTCAGAGCCAGCTTTTGTTTCTGTGCCTGGTTTTACACTGCACAGGCTGTATTTTACTCAGGAGAGGAGAAGGAAACTGAGTTATACTAGCTCAGTATTTTGCCTGCCTCAGCTATTTAGACTGCAAGCTCTTCATGGGTCTGACCATGTTTATGTATAGGAGGAGGATGTCACAATCTGACATGTGCTGAATAATTCCAGACCATAAATTTTGGCAAACTTGCTGACACACCTTTAAAAGAATCATAATAAATATCCCCCAAACAGAGACATCAGGAACCCATGGTCTGACAACTGCATTTCCCAATGCACCAAAAGTCTTCACCAAGACAGTAACACACTAAAATGAACTCCTGGGAGATCATTAAAGTACAGAGAGCCCAAGTGACTCAAATGAGAGTATTTTCCACAGAGCAACCACTCTCTCAGTGAACTCCCAGCCATGATCTCAAGAGGAATGTGTAAAACATTTCCAGACATGAACTTGGAAACTAAAGTTTTTGTAAATCTATTGAAAATTTCATAGCTCATGCAGTTGCTAGTTCAAAAAATTTCCCAGCCCCACGTTCACTTGTACTTGTATAAATCTCTTTAAGTTCTGGAGGGTATGAACAATCCTTTTCTGTTCCTCTGCCTTATCATCCTTCCCCAGCAGTGACATACCCACCCTCTACTTCCAACAGACCTAATAATTTTTGTCTCCTGGTCTAACTGAGATTCGGCTAGTTAAACTCAGCTTATATTTGAAGTTTTCTGTTTCTATTTTGAACCTGAAAGGTATGCTAGAAAGTTTACCTCCTCTGATAACTGTATTATCAGTGTGAGTAGATGTTATCTTTCTCTCAGTAAAAACTTACAGGGCAGAAAACTAAGCTCCTCAAGAATTTCTAGAGGGGAAACTTCCAATTTACCCAGTTTTTCCATATATATACCTTAATGAAAAGCAAAATAAATACTATTTCAAACATTTCCACTCTATAAATGCTTCCTGTTACTGAACAGAGACAGAACACTAGGCTGTATTTAGCACATGAATTTCAACTCCAGTATCACAAAGTCTCATCCTCTCTGATCAGCTCAGCTTTTTTGCCAAATCACATCTTTGCTGGCATACAGCCCTTCTTATTCAAGTGCCCAGTGACTCCACACAGGACTCACATCCAGCCATTATGCACTAGAAGAGAAGTCACCAAAACAAAATGTATTTATTTGCTTCAATAATCACTGCAAACTGGATTCTTTGAATCCTCATTCACATTTGGCCTATTTTGCTCTGCAATTAGTTTCACTGGGAAGAATGGGACACTTGAAATCTAATGCATGCCTCAGTGGGGGTAAGTATAGTGGAATCAGGCCACAATGATGGATAAAGTAAACACATTCTTTTGTTGCCATCCATCCCATTCTTAAAAACCCTCTTTAAAACAGCCATCAGACAAAGAAGATGATGAAGACACAAAATGAGGCCGTGAATAACAACATAATTCAGACTAAGAATTCTAACCCAAATGGCCTTCAGAATTAATAGGCTATTCAAGGAAACAGAATACCCTCAATAAAAACAACTATTTGTGTGAAATCCTCCCTTTATACCTTTAATTTAGGCAGAGCTTTTCCTCCTGAGCTTCTGTTTTGCGTGAATCAGTGTGCTGCAGTCCACATCCAGAAGGAAAGAGAAACTATGTGTTGTACATACTAGCAGATACAAAATGAGTCAGAAACATCACTGCAGTTACAGGACACCAAATCCCAGTTACGAAAACTGCATGGTGCATGTTGATTAGTTGCATATTAATACCTTGATAACCACAGTATTTGGAAAATACCGACATTTATTTTGGTAGCAACTGGTAGCAAGAGTGAGCTTATGTTATGCATGAAGAAAACATTCAGGCATCTGTAAGGCATAATGTTAAACTTTGTACTTATATATAGAAATCATTTCAATGCACTTTTTTCCCTTTATAATGCAGGGTAATCATAAAGTTTGCAAAATGATGCCGTAATGCTTTGGAAGATTGGGTGACTCACACTTTACTGCAGGGCAGCAAAGACTCACTCTCAGTGGTGGCATTTTCCTGGAAAAGACTTTCACCAGCTGCTCTCAACACTGTAATGATTGACAGTGTCCACTCCATAGACTCCTGAGCAAATGGCTACTAAAATATCTTTTCTAACTATTTGCTGTATTTTATCCCCACAGTGTCTTATTCTTTATCTTTCTGAAAAGCTCCTCAACCCATAAAAGTCTGTACAGCCTTGCTGTTAGCAGGATTTTGTTCAAGTTGTTGCACTGTCTTTTATCTCAGGAATGACTGATATTATTTCTGGTAACAGCTATGACTTTTCTGACATACTTGAATTTTCTTAAAGGTTTTCTAGTTAATGCAGGCAGAAGAGAATAAGAATGAAAATCACTTATAAAAAAACCCCACCCAAAATAGAGACTTACTCAGTATAAATCAAAGTGAGTTGTGTTTTGACTTGTTTTTCCCCACCATGTTGTTTCTCTATTTAAAAGCACTTGAATGTCTGAGTATCTGAAAAACCATTCCAGAACTGAGAAAAAATAAAGGAGAAGTGAGAAACCTTACTGAATCTGGAACTATGATTTCATCCAAAGAAAAGGTCCAACTTGACAAAGCAGGAAGTCTTTCAGAGTGAATTAACCAGGAACAGTTGATAGAAAGAGCTCAGAAATCAAATAATTCAGCCAAAATGCTACAAGATGAGGCATCTGATGAAAAGAATCTCATATGCTGTGCAAAGCTGGAGTCTGTAAAAGATTGCACATGCTGCTGCAAAACGAAAATGCCAAGGCAATATCCCTTAGTTAAAAGAAAGAGCTGCATAAATTTTTTCAACACAGCAGGAATTTGTTAAATGTACCAAGGGCAGAGTTCATGACCATTAAAGCAGATTATGCATGACATTCCTGAAAAGGAACAAGAAAAGATAAAACTCAGAATAATCTCAAAGGAGAAAACATGCTTTTGTGGGTTAAGAACAAGCCAGTCCTTAGTCTACTAGAAATCTGCAAGGTGCAATAAAGCCTCTGGAGAAATTATCAGAAAGGCATAGAAATAATCTCAACAAATTATTAAAGGGATGTGAAAAATTAAGTGCTAAAGTCAATGGGCAAGTCCTCCTTTTTCTTGAGGCTTTAAGAAACAGAAAATAAAGACAAAGATCAAGAGACTCAGTACCCTCCTGATTTTTTCCTGACACCTTGAATGTCAGGAATGACCTAGCAAGCACAAAGGACAAGACCATGAAATATGAAATGAATTCTTATGAAGAGGATAAGTTGGATGATTCTAAGGCATTGGAAATAAAGACGTCTAAAAGAAATTCTGAAGTCTGTTAGGGACTGAAACAGAAGAAAACTGTGAAAAGAAGCCTACAAGGCTCTACGTTCATTTCAAATATACAAAAGATATTTTACAGCAAAAAATGAATCATGAATGGAGCTCTTTGTTTTTTAGAAGAAAAATAGAAGGTAGTGGTTGACGTTTCTATATCGATTGTAAGAGAGTATGTCCTTGTCCAAGACTACTTATACTCGCTTCTTTTAGTCAGCCTTACTAGACAATACTTCAATCCAACAGTTATTTTTGCTACCCACTGTCCCTGAAATAGTGGGTATGACTATGCAATTTTCAGCAAATTACATGTTCTGACATAAGCTTCTGAAAATCTAAATACAAAACATGGAAAACCACTCTAAAGCCAGACTTTTCTCCATATTTAGCAGAGCTAGATTACAGTTTGGGACTGGTGAAATATAGGTTGCAAGCTGATAAAATCTGGTTTGACAGAAATCATAAAATAAGAATGTCTGCACTTAAGTGAGAAGTACTAGAGACTTCCAGATGTACAAGACGAAACTCTTACTGTGATTTGGAGGCGAGGAAACTTTCATTAATTCCCAAAAAAAGACAGTGAGTAGTTCTAAGGCCATGGACAGCAGTGACACCTGGGAATTAGTACCAGAGGCCCATAGATTGCTGTTCCAGTCTCGCAGGCACTCTTGGAAAAAACAAATATCCCTTTCCACGGGGGGACACGGGGGAAGTCCAGCAGTGATGCTGCCGCCAGTCTGTCAGGCACAACAAACAGACACTGCTTGCCCTTGGGGCTTGGAGAGACCAGAAAAACAACACTGCTGGAGTCCACGGATGAACACAAATATGTGGAGAGCAACATGTGGCACTTCAGAGGCTGCGAGAGCGTTCCTGGTTTATGGGGGGGAACGCATCTGTGAAATCCCAGCCTCCCGTTGGCTGTTACTAGTTACTATCAGTGTGTTTGCCTGCAGAAAGCAGGAGTGGGAAGCTGCACCTATAGAAAGCCACTGCTGGAGCTGAACCACTGGAGCTATTGTGCTGTTTGGAGTGTTGGATTACACCAGAGCCAGCGGGCAGGCTCTGCGTAAAGCAAAGGCATCCCACCCCCTGATTCAGAGGGACTATTGGCCAGATGTGCCATTAGCGAGCGGGGCCGCAGCTCCGGGGACAGCTTAGCTCATCCAAAGCACATTGCTCCCATGAGGGGAAGGGCCCATCCTGCTCTCCCTCCTCCCCTGTCCCAGAGATCCACCCAGGGAATTGCGGGAATTGCTCACCATCCCTTACCCCTTAAGAAAAACACGTGGGTGGCGGTTTCTGAGGAAAGCAGGGGGTTAATTCCCCAGACAAGTTAAGGAGCAGGAACCCAGGCCCAGGATTACCAGGGGGAGTAGGAAAGGTGGGAATGAGGCCCCCACCCCCTTTCAGTATCAGGGAGCTATTAATTTGCCTCAGCCATGTCTTGTGGAACAACAGCCAGCAATCAATCTCTGCTCAGCATTAACTGCAGCAGCAGAGCGTTTCTGACACACTAAATGCACACAATGAATGGCAAGGAGAGATAGCGGGAGCTTTTGCCACGTGAGTTCTCCAACCTCCAAGTTCTGGAAATGGAAATAACCAAGTGTTGCCCCACCCTGCTTCTGGAAAAAGGCCTCACACTCCTCTGACCAATGCAAACCTGCAAAACACTGACATTTTTCACTGGAACAGAAGCAGCAGATAGTAATTATTACGCATTACTCGGTATGGTTGCTGGCTGAGCCACATCCATTCAGCAGGACTTGCTGCATTTGGATGTGGGAGGCAGACTTTGCCACGGGACTGCACCGAGTGTCAAGTAACGCATATTCTCGTTACAGCCTCTGAACAGATGTCATTTTGTCATAGCTGCTGACATAATTTTGAAGATAAGAAGATTTGGAGATTTAGCCCATGATGTTTTAAAGCTGAACACAGACAGGATTAAAGCTTTAAATTTAAACATAAGCTAGATATGGCCTTGCGACACAGGGTTCTATCAAACCTTTCCCAAAAAACATGTAGAAAAAAATCACTGTACCATTTTTAATTTATTGTAATTGTGGTACTAATGTTACTTCAATTATTATTTTACCATCTCATACATTATTAACCACTCTTTTCACAGAATAATGTAGCCAGAAACTCTGACCTAAGATTGCTGTTCTGGAAAAAAAAAAAGTAGAACTAATGAGGCTTGGTTTCCTTGGATTAAGTTTTATCGACTTTCACGTCTAGGATGATGTAAACTCCAATGCAAGCTTTTCTCTGGGAGTGGAACTGCTTAAATGAACATCTCCTGTGTGGATTCTCTGGTGTCTGGTGCGGTATGAGCTCACGCTCTAGTATTTTTTTTTCAATCAAGGATATTACAGAGTTTCTCTTTTCCACACGCCTCAGACTAGTATTTCCAAACAGCTCTGAAGCATTAGCAACTTTCAAATTTATGAATTGTGTTCAGTTTTGACTGGATTAGCCCAACAGGTTTGAATCTATTTGGTGTGAGAAAAGAGACACGGGCCCATATCTGAAGACAAAATGGTCACTGAAACACTATTTTGAATAGGTAACTTTTAGTGGGTTTATATTAAAAAGAGACATACTATATAGCAAATAAAGATGCAGTAGGAATTTTTTCAGCAATCTCCAAGTTACTTTTAAGCTAACCAGCTTGGGTAAGGTTAGGGTTAGAGACAGAATGTGGAATTAAGTGCACAGACCAGGCAAACTAGAGGAAAGCTAGCCTGTTCTGCTCTCTGGCTTACTACAGTTGATGTACTGACACTCAGAGTATTTTAGGCCAGTTCAAGGGTTAGATATATGTTCATTTCTGGATACGCTGAACTTACACTTTTGACAACAGTAGAGTTTGTACACACAAAGGTACATCCCATTCTAGTCCCAATGTATATCACCATCATGTAAGTCAAATCGTTTCAATGAAAGGAAATAATAGTCACTTCAGGGAAATGAGTCCAACTCAGACATGAGAATTTAAAATTGTATTTTAAAATAACTCTATTTTGTTACTCTGTGTCCAGGGAAAGGAAATACCAAATGCACTTCTGACAAGTTTTTAAATACTGCGTGAAAATTTTCTTTACTCATAAATAAACGTAGCAGAGAACTCTAATTTTGTCTGGTTATGTAGACTCTACATCAGACCAGCATTAGCTTTCTAATGAGGTTTGGTCATGCCCACATACACTATGACAGATTTCAAATACATCAAACCATGCCCCCAGACAAATAGTTCAGAACCAAATCAAAATTTCACATTTGAAAGAGTAAAAGAAGGAGTCCTATTGCTTTTGACAGTATCTGAACAGGTCTTATGGGAGATTTTGAATAATTTACTGGTATCTACTCAAACTTCTTCTTCTAGACACAGAATCACTATTGAAAAAAAATACTGCAAATTCTTCTCAGTGTCCATCACTTTTGATTCCTTTAACAAGACTTTCAAACAAAGACCTCACACAATCATGCCAATGGCCTCAGCTGGTAAAAAATAGTTTTATAAAAGCTACAGTGAATAGGCTGAGCCCTCTGATTATCTTGCATGTCATTAGACATTTTAGTAACTTGTCCATGATCTCCTGACCACAGAGATCTTCATTGTTCATGATTATTTCTAAGGTGGAAAGCTTTTCCTTCATGTTACTTCGTGTCTGCACCATTGCAACTGCAGTCCAGACAGTTTTGCAACTTACTGAAATATTAAAGGTAGATTTCTTAAGGTGTAAAAGGCATTTCCTTTTGGGGGCTTCTAGGGACTGGGGTGAAGAGGAGAACGCGCCATTCCTGTGAAGTGCAGGATGAAAAAAGCAGTTCTGTTGTCCTACAGAACTATTAATTCCTCAGGTGACTATCACCTCCCTGAGATCAATACACAAGTAAAGGCTTGTATGCTGGATCTTAATTCATGTACTTGTTTCTCTCTATTGATTTCTTACTACTGAGTTTTCAGAAACATGTGAATTAAGAGAAGCCTGCTGCTGTCATTTTATACTCAGGCAGATAAATGGTTAAAAATGAAACCATGATACAGTGAAAGCATCATAATCTTAAGAAATGATTGTAAACTAAAATGTTTTTGACCTTAATTTGATTTTCAGGGTTTTTTTTATATCACTTTGGTCAGAGATGTTCTTTTCAGGAAAACAGATGAAGGTCTGAAAAAAGAAGCTCTACAGTCTTGTTACCCTCCTAAGAATATGAAAACTGTTTACTAGTATAAAAAGGACAAACCAGTGTCTCCAGACCTAAAATGGATCAAAACCTTTTCACTGGGGTCATCACTCCCCTGTGTCCCAGCTGTAGTGTGAGAAGCATCACCTTTATTTGTTGCTGGTACCTCCATGGCAGGGTAGCATGTGTTTGGCCAAAAGGCAGGCTGGGGTTATGTGTGCTGGCCCCTGGGTGGATCCTTACCTGTGTGTGCATGTGGTCTCTGTGCAGCTCCAAGAATTCCTTTCTCCTCCAAGTGTGCTGGTAGGGAGGAGAAAGGAGGTACATCCCCTCCGGGGACCCTGCTCTGGAACAGAGACTGAGGAATATTCAAGAAGTACCAACAGCAGGTACACACTCAGACCTTTAAAAGACAGCAGAGAACCTCTCACCAAGGACCTAGATGTTAACCTCCCAGATGTGGAGGTTTTCTGTACTGAAGAAATCTAGAAAACCTTTCTGGACTGAGAACAAAGATGACCTTCTTTGCAAGGGCACAATGGGTGAGATCTTATCCTGCAGATCCTGTGTAAAATGCAAACACTTTAGGTTGTCCTCCAGAAAAGCTTTGGTTTTGAGGGTCAAAATTCCCATGATATGAAAATATTTTTTTCTTGAAGAGGGACTGGCAGGCCTACCTTGTATTTGCCTTTTAAATGTTTTCTGTCTATAGAAGCAGCTGAGCCAAATGACTGGATTTTTGTGTGTGATGTTTCTTCTTTCTGGATTGTTCATAATTTTTAAGTCTTCCCTTTAATTAGGGAAATAGTACCAACTTACTGTTCTTTTATGACCAAAAAGGAACAACTTTTTTGGAATCATGACTGTTGTCTTAGTATAACGTCACACACATCATTGGACTCCAGTCCTTTTGAACAAACAAATGTGATGCAAAATTATCTAAGTCCACAGAGTTAAAATCTTCCTTGACAGAAACTCTCAGAGCAATCAACATGCTGTTCTCATGAACTCCTAATAAGGGATAGACCTGGGTGAGGGTGGGAGACCACTGTCAGTAATAAAACTGATTACACCAAGCATAGGCCTTTTTTTTTCTTAAGTTAGTTGTGCCTACCAGAAGTACTTAGCCTAGAAAGTGGATTCAAACACACTGATGACTGCAAGCTGCTTTACATCTCTCTTATCCTGTAGGACACCAAGCAATTCCTTTTTTTAAATCATAATTATTAAATAAGAATCCTACCCCCAACAGCACAGTGAAAGAATTCTTTCTCTGTGACAGTGACACAGTGTTTTAAAAATGAAACTGTCTTAAGAACTGATAAATATGATCAAATGCTTCACAAATTGTAAAATTGAAATATTGTGCTGTTCACAGGCAGAAAACCACTATGATTTTTCATCATGTGCCTCTGAACATGCCTGTCCACACACACTGATTTACATGTGTCCATGTACATAGCTCTCTACGCTTACACATAGAGAGCACTCATTTGCAACACTCAGCACAACTTACTCATATTTCCCATGACTTCCTATTGCCCAAAAGCAGACTGAATACAGGTGGCTTCATAATAGCAAGCATAAAAATGACAACCATTTTTTTGTTGTAGAATAACACACTGTCAGATGTACCACCATCTGTGTTACTCAGGACTACTGCTCACTGCCTGCTGCCACCAGCATTGGGCCATTATTGGAAAAACTACAGGAGGAGATGCCTGGCTTTATGAGAGAGCTTGAAACTGGTCCCAGAGTCAAGTGTGACATAAACCCCAAAGCTGGACTTATGCATGTATTCAAATAGTGTCCCCCGCTGTTACACAACCACAGGCATAGCCCAAGGGGATGGCCTCTGCTATTTCCTTGTCAGAGATCAGTGAGTTAAAATAATCAAGGCCAGAAAATGATTTGCATGGTTGTGAGAGAGGAATTAAAGATCCCAGTGACTCGAGCTTGCTTTCAACATTTTCCTCTGCAGCTGTCATCGCTGCAGAACTGCAGAAACACTCCTCACACCAAGCAAGAATCAGACATCAAACCTGCACCAGCTCCCACAGACTCCCGCTATTATTGGGTGAATTCTCACAACACCTCTTCGTTTTCTGTTACCAATTTCCTTTACAATCATTCACTAATTAATGCTGGACAACATCAATGTTAAAATAAACATGCTCAGTGCAGAATAATAACTAAGGGGATGTTAAGACCTTCTATTCCTGTGTTCAGCTCTTTGTTTTCTTTTCCCTCACAGCTCCATTGCTAACAAAGAATGCTTTCTGAAACAACAAATATTGTGGGAAGGAGTTTCATTTCTAGTAGACTAATACCTGATTTTACTTTATTGCAGCAACTTCTGTTTTGAGAATGAAAAGGTTATACAACCCACTATAAAATTAAAACACTGCAAGACTGAGGGATATTTCCATAAACAGAACATTTTTAATACCTAGGGAAAAAATCTAACAAAACAGTTACCGTCAGTGAAAATACAGGGTAGTCAACAAAGATTTTGTAAGCCTTTGTTTGGCCTTTTTCATCATATGCATTCATAATTAAACCCATCTACTGCACAAAAAATAAAACCTGCCAGATGGACTAAAGATTTGAGGTAATAATTACAGATTGCACATGGACTAGGTATGGTCCCAGCTGTCCCATTCCACCTATGAAGGGCCTGACAAAATGTAGGAGTGATTCCTATACAAACAGTGCTTCCAGGGTGTTAAAAAGGTTGTTCACAGCCATAATATTTTGACATGGTTTTATCAGTGAAACCATAGCATAAAACTTCAGCATGGTTTAGCAGTGAGGCTACCTATTATGAGCTCTGCATGCACTGTATCATTTTCACGTTGCTTCCAAATATTGCTGTGGTATTAGCTTTCTTCCATTCCCACATACTCCTCATCTGTTACAAGCTCTGTTCTTTTTTTTGTCATCCAGGTCTAAATCCTCGAAAATTCTGAAGTCAGTTGGCCTCTGTTATTCATCCACCACCAGTTTATCTGATATGATACTTTACAATATATTGTAATAATAAATTAATGTAATAATTCAATATGATAATGCAATTTGATGCCCTCTTTTTCTTTGCTCCGAAATAATTTGAGTGAGGGCTGAAGTTTGATTTCAAAGTTTTGTATTTCAAAGCTGACTTCTCTCTTTACTGTCTCCATCCAGCCCTGACATACATCAAGAAAGTAGGACAGTGCAGCTAGAGACACGTGTGTTATTTTCTTCCTTACAAGGCGTAATAATCTGACAATAATGATATCAGTTTCACTGACCATTCTCCTATTCAGAACAAATTTTAATTTCTTCAGACTGCTGTGAAAACCTTTCATATATTTGATATAATCATGATAATATATCAACACCTCCTAGAACTAGGAAAAAAAGAAAGAAAAAGAAATAAAAATCTGAGCATGCAGTAAGCACTGTAAGCCATGTCTGAAATGAAAAAAACTGCAATCGATGTGGATCATAACCCTGAAAGAGGGTGAGTCAAGAACATAAGTAGGCATAAAAGTCATGACTTGGGAAAATGCTTTCAGTAGGTATAAAATTTCCATTATAATATTGAAACATATATATTTGATTACTTTGTCTTTCACTTTCTTATTTCTAGTGCTATGGATAAAAAAGAAATGGATTTAAAAACAGAAATAAAGAAAGCATAAAGCAGAAGATTAAATTATCCTTTTTTAGTTTAGTCTTACAAAAAATCCATCCAATTAAAAATAGTAAAAGCTTTGTTAAATTTCTTGAAAAAAGAAAACTAACTTTTGGTTAAAAAAAATTGGCTAGGTAAGTGAACTGAATGTAAAATCTGAACCTGGTGTTCCTCACTGATATTTTAAAAGGAGACTCCAGGCATTAGAACCTCCAAAACAGAATTCCTTTAGGTTGTACATTGTTATGCTGTAGCTATTCCATTTCCATTTCTTTGTTTAAAAGATGGTTCTTCATCTATATTCCTATTAGTAGAAAAGCATATGCAAACAATTGCACTTTCACATTCTTAAAAATTAATGTATTTATTAAAAATGAGGTCCTAGTAAATCTGGAATATATTTAAAATGAATTTAGCTGTAAGAAAGGAAAAATAATACTAAGAACTTCACAGAGCATGAAAATTAACTATGTTATGTTAATTGAAGTTGGATTTCAAACAGAACATGGACTCTTGTGGAGCTTCAATTACGAAAATGGTACATTCAGTTCAGCATAATAACAGTGTTCATTCTACCCCACACTGAAGGGTTTTTGAACTCAAAAGTCAAGAATTGCTGAGAAATGTGAGCATCACATCACACACAGTGTCTGCTGAGTGTGGGTGTTTTCCAAGCACTAATAGGAGCAGTGTATTGTGTCAGTAGGAGAGGCTTAGTGAGCATCTTGCCACGGGAACCCATCTACTGCAGACTGCAAACATTATCACATTTAGAACAAATATTTGTCAAGGTTACATCTACCAGCAGGTGTCTTGCAGGGCTGGATTGACAGTTTGACTAAGTCCATAATTTTCACAGCTGGAGTTTCACGATTTGTCATGCAACGGTGGCCAGCCTGGCGCAGTGGGAAAGCCCACGATCCTGCAAATGCCCCAGAGGATGTACCAGGATTTACCATGGATGTGATGATCTGCTGGGACAGGGTCCAAGACACAAATCATTCTTTTCACAGGCAGGACAATATTGCTGCTCAACAACAGTACAAGGATACCATTCCGATCTGGAGGCTTACTTGTTGTTGTGTTCCAGTTTTTCTGTTTCTTTATACGTGTGTATATACAGATACATGCTTGTATAGCTTATTGCGTTGACAATGCAGGTACAGACAAAAAAATATTTAGCTCTGGAGTGAAAAGAACTCTTTGCATGCTCTTTGGGCTATAATCTCAGCTAGTATTAATTCTGTAGGCTGTTAAGCAACCCCATCTCTACCAAGACAACTAAGAGAAAAGGGTGATTGGCACCTGGCAGGTCTGGGAGCCAAATGATTTATAAAAGCTCAGTAGATGCTTCTCTAATTCAGAATAATTTGTATTGCGTATGATTTTATGTGTGAAAAGGATTTACTGGGCTCATTACAAAGACAAAACATTGGACTGTAATGAGGATTGGCAAGGAAAGTAAGGAAGAAGAGCATAGTATAACGGAAAAGAAAATGGAAAAAGTGAGATATATAAAAGAACGAGGATGGCAGAGGAAAAAGAATAATTCCAGTTTCCTTTCAAAATGTCTTCTAGCAGGGTTTCCTTATGCCAGCTACAACATACTCACACAGCATCCCAAAACCCTTTCTCTTAGCAACCCCGACTGAAAGTTGTTGTTAGCAATGTAGTGACGACTAAAAATCCAGCATTCTCTGGAGGCTGATTAGGTTCCCAGCCTTACAGCTATTATTTCATCTTTCATTGTTCCTCTGCTCATTTATGTACACTCTTTTCTTTTTCTTCTGGCAACATTTCTCCTCTGCTCTAGGTTCATTTCAGTTCATGGACCAAGGCACACTACATCATCTTCTTAAGTGGAACTCAGAGTAGTAGCTGAGACTACCAATTTACTCTTTTGACACAAATATTTTCTCTGGCCCAAGATCCAACAGGAGCAAACTGCAGTGCAGCAGGGAGAGAAAGCAGAGGGAGGACAAAAAGTCAGGGTAATAAATAGCTTATAAACAAGTGCAACCCAAAGGTGAAACGAGTCTGTGGGTAGCTGTTGCTCGATTTAATGGAAGAAATAAAGTTAAAATACCAGCTCCAAGACAGCTAGCTGTCACAATGTCAGAGCTCAGGAAAGGCTTTTCCCAGACAGAACACAAAGTAACTTCTCCCTTTCATAACAGGGACATCTTTGCAAGCTTTGTGTTACAAAGGATGCCTGTTTCTTTAGGAGAAGAACAACACACTTTCCTGACATAAAGACAATACTGGAAGCTCTGGGGTAGGTAAAAGGGATGGCAACTCCAACACTCCTTATTTTTTATATTCCCCAAACTGCATCTGAGCAACTACTCAGCATCCTACTCTGTCTATTGGGAAGGGCTGCATTTTGGACTGAAAACTTGCTAAGAGCCAAACCTATAAGTAGCTACTGAAAACATTATTCTTTCTTTCATCTCTGCATTGCTTATTGAATATTTATGTGGCTCTGGCTTTCTATCACCATCAAAATTCCCCAGCCATATTGTGGCAACAAACCCATGTTTCAGGATTTTTAACCTCATTTCTGCTCTGACAGTTTCCTGGTGTCTTTTTATTCAACACATCACTTTACCCTTTTTTTTTTTTTTTTTGTGGGGACAGGTTAAGTGCCCTCCTGTTCCATTATAGAACTCCAGCATAATACTACTCTTCCATAATTAAATATCTGCAAAAGACGTGGACAGGCACGATGATGGATGCATCAGAGCACAGGGGAGCAATGGTGGGGTGGGCACATCAGCAAGCAGCCAGTACCAGTGGGAGCATGCTCATGTGGGAAAACTGGAGTGAGGAGAGATGCAGAAATGTGGTTTGGCAGAAATGGCTGCACAGTCATTATTCAGATGAGATCTCTCCAGCCAAACAGAGTGCTAGAAACTACATAGCTGTGAAATAAGTGTACGGTTATGGGTCATTAAGCCAACAGTATCTCTGTTCTCTGATGGGGGCAATATCATCTGAGTGTAATTTTTAGAATGTCTGTGGTCACAGGAAGGTTAGATTTTGTATTTGTCAGATCAATTGTTTGTTTGTTTCTTTCTTTGTTTTCCCTATGAAGAAAGAAGTGTAAAATATTCCTGACCCAAAGATAGGTAGCTAAAGTAGAGCTCAGATGTTTCCTTCAGCATCAAGGGGTACTGTATGTGTATGTTTTACTTAGGTTAATCTAAGAAAGGGTGGAACAGCAGAACTGACCCTTTTCCTGCAGGTCAACAATGTATTATTGACTGCAACTTTTGTTCAAGTACTGCCTCTACCAACGAAGTTGTTTCTTGATCTAAGCAAAAACTACAGATACTCATGGTTGGGAACTTCTTCAGGTAGCGACCTTTCAGGGTAAAACAGCTTTCTCTCTCTCTTTTTTTTTTTTTTTATTAGGTATATCTAAATGTGATAGACTCTTGTCCATCATGATCTCACTTCTAAGTACTGCCCAGACAAATGCATGATTTAGAGTATTAAAATCTTAATTCATAGCCCTTGGAATGAATGTCTTCTGATGTCTTTATCACTTCAGAATCACAGTGCATATCTCATGCTGTACTAGTCTAGTTTGTCGAGGTTTGTGCCCTCATGGCATTGTATCCTCATCACTTACTGCAAATATGGGAAAAAAAACCCCCAGCTCACTATTTGGGATTCAAAGTGTTTAGCTCATCAGTCTTGAAAACCCAAAGAGGCAAATCTCCTTAAATTTTCCATGCTACACAAATTTGCACCAAGCTTACAGTTCTTATAGGAAAATTTTTAGCTTTACAAAACATTAATTTCGCTTTTGGATAATGAATCGCATAAACATTTTCAACTCCCTTACCTTGTCTGCCTCTCAGAGGAAGGAAACATCTTTCAGCTCTAGATGCAGGGCAGTACCACTAAGGGATTTCAGCATTGTGATGGCTCCCCAAAGCCCACCCGTCAGTGCAGCAATGAAACACAAATCTTTGCATTATTAGTAATTCAAAATAACAATCAGCATGACCATTTTAATGGCTCCTATAGCTCTCAATTGGAACTTTGCTTGCCATCCATTCCTGTCAATCACCATGGAAAAGCTGTGCCTGAAAGTAGAACTGATTCTGCTCAGCATGGAAGCTGAAAAATTCAGCTACAAGGCAGTTAGTGCTAATATGCTGCTGAAATGACATTAAGACACTGAAAAGTTCTGATAAATAGGAGTAAACAAATTAGAAGCCGTGACAAAAACATGCTCATACATATACTTATAGTGGCTTAATAGACTGAGCAGTATGTGACTTTTAAAAACACAGGGAAAACTGGCCTGCTTTTAAAGCCATACAGACAGACGTTTTAAAGTAAAAAAACCTGGGCCCTTCTGCAAGCCTTGTTTCATGGTTTTCAGTCTGTCCAGTCCTCATTTGTTCCACAAGATACACCTTAAAATGCAATTGCCAGGATAAAGGATTGGATTTTTAACGTAAACAAAGTCTTAAACAGATCTTCAGCCCTATTTTCTTGTTCCTGTGCTAAATGTCCACCAGCTCATCTCAGAGCACAGTGATTATCAATTAGTTACACCCTGCATTAGTCTGCACATAAGAAGCAAAAGAAAACTCTTCCCCTCAAGAGAAAGAGCAAAAACCCTTTTTTGCCCTCTCCCCCTCCCTTTGGAAGTAGCAAGCATAGCTTCCCTCTTAGCTCAAGAGAAGAAGAAACAGAGAAAATTGCCCCTGCAATTTGCTGCTGCAGTACTGGGGTTGCTTCAGTCTTCCCTTCAGGGGACCTGAGGGAGCAGGGCTGGAGGGCAGCGAGGCCATGGAGGTGCATGAGGCAGACCAACCCACAGGGACATTTTCTGTAATTGCCTCTTAAATGAAGAATCCAGAAGTGACAGGGTCTCTGCTAACTGGGTTAGACCTTGCCTCCCCCAGTACATTGCAGTGATGTCTTTACACCTTATGGATACAGAAGTTTCTGTCTTTCCCTTGCTCTTTTGCTCACATTTTCCCTCTTTCCCTTCTGTCTTCCCTTTTCCCTTTCTCATCCTTTCTCTTTCAGATCCTGATTCTCTTTTGGTTCCCTTCTCTTCTTTTTTTAGCTTGGTGTGGGATACATTCACATGTCCCCCTTTCAACAGAGAAGAAATTGCTGCCGTGAGTGCAAAAAGATTCTTTGATGCTGCTGCTAAGATGTTCAAGGGCACAGAAACATTTTGTTAAGTCTGTAGCAGCTCTTTCCATAGGAGGAGTTAAAGGAACTGGGGTACAAAATGCAGCGAAGATCCCTGCAGTTCATCCAGTATTCTGGAAATTCACTTGCAGTGGCTTATCTCACATTTGAGCCCAAGTTCCAGGTGAGTAGGAAAAAGTAAGATATACAAACCTCCTCTGACTTCATCACCACTCACTAGATGAATGTTTATCCACCTATGGAAAATTCCTTCAACTTTTCTGCAGAACAAATAAAACTATTACTTGATCATTAATTCCTACAATACACCGAACCTGTGCCTGGAGCAAATTTTTACAGCTGGGTTATGAAACTTGAAAGGCAGAATCCATAAAGAAAATTATGACAGTGCCATTGTTCTGCTAATAATATAGTAATTTCAACCACTTAAAATAATACTGTGGCACAAAACCCCATAGAACTGCACCACCAGACAGCAAGAATGAGCGAGCACAAGTCGGTACAACCATATCATCAGACTCAATTGCTCCCTGTAGGGTAAATATTTGAAATAATATAGAGGAGATTCAGCCACATGATGCTGACATTAATGGGACCCCACACAGCTAAATCCCCCCATACAGCTACCCCCATATTTCTGATATGAGAATTAAGCAATGGGTTGCGTGCTCTGCTGCCTTCATTCCTGCCTACCCTGTGCACCTCAGAACAGAAGCCAAGTCCCTCCAGTACAACCAGGCTTAGGGCACCAATACACAAATCTTGTACTCCTGCACGCTATTGCTGTTGGAAAATGAAAGCTGGGAACATTTACAGAGCTACCTGAGCTCTGATGTTCTAGGCTGTAGCTGTGCTTGGCCCCATTCTCTCCAGGCAAGTTCAGGAGCATGGATGGTGCTGGTAGCCCATGGGTTGTCTGCTCAAGGCTGCCAGGCTGTCAGATGACACAGGAGCTCACGGCCTTTTTATAATCATGTAACAGAGCGTTAAATAGAACTTTCCCCAAAAAATCCGATAGATAATGTTCCAATTTTCCTTACTTTATGCAGCTAACCCTCCACCAACATTTCCTGGAACCTCCTACACTACCAGAGATGAATTTGGCTCAAATTCCCCAGACTTATAAAGACATATTTTACTTCAATTTTACTTCTTTGTTACTTTCTGTGTATTATTGAGGGTATCAGGCCTTCACAGAACAGCTAGAAATAATCCTATATTTTAAAATGCACAAATATATTTCTTTTTAAACAGGCTTTATTAATGTTATTAGACTCTATTTTAGCTTTAAAACAACGTATAGGTCATAAAAATCTGCCTATGTTAATACAGAAATGACATAAGCCTAGGAAGTAAAAGCAACATAGACTTTCTTCAAGCATTCACTAGGGATGAAATAACTTGGTTTCCATGATCACTAAATAAAAAAAAAAAAAAAAAAAAAAAAAAAAAAAAAAAAAAAGGAAAAAAAAAAAGTCAAAATACCAAAATGTCAAAATGTAACAGTAATCATCTTCACCAGTAATCAACGATAATCCACAGGAGCTCAACTTCTGCTGAAACTAAGTAGAGGATTGTCTTCTAAGACTGCTTTGTTGTCTCTGCTAGGTGACTAATACAAGTGAGAAAGTACATGGGATAACAGGTCTAATAGTTTAAAATCATTTGGGAGGGAAACATTCTTCCTGAACTATGTGCTAATGCTATTAGCTCCGGTAACTCGAGCCTCAGGGTGATCCCATACCAAAGCAGATAGACAATATCTGGGCAGCAGAGTCTCTGACCCCAAGAGATTTGTAGGCAGAGACAGACCTAGACAAGACCAAAAAAAAATCTGAGATCAAAGAGTGGTAGAGAAGCTACAAGCTTGTCTTGCTTGCACAACTTGACATTAATACACAATATTTATTCATCAGTAGGTATAAATCTGAATGATTCTGAGTAAGCTTAGCAGCAAGAGATTACTTGTCATTTAGCTACGTATCTGACTCAAAAGGATTATATTAATACTGATATCAATGTTACTTGGTTTGCACAGGCTGAGTGTTTGCCATGCTGTGACTGGAAATGGGGACTACAGAGTGTATATTGCTCTGTTAATGCCAGTTCCATGGCTTGTTTCTGTCTAAGAGAAGTTGTCATTGTAAATCCTTGCTGTGATTGCAGTGGGAGCTACTATTATGAAGGCATGAGGGGAGAAGAGTACTTCTGTGCACTACTTGGAATCCAAACTGAGATCTGTTCAGTCAGAATTATTCTACTGGTAAACAGGGTTTTTTTTTTTTTCATTAGTTATTATGGCCTGAACATAGGAAGTTATTAAGATAAGATGCACACAACTAGGGACTGTCACCCAGTTATCGAACCGAGTTGTGATACAAGAATCATGGGGTAGAGTGAGAAACAGAAAATGTGAGCTTTCTACCCAGAGCAGAAAACACCAAAGCAACACTCACTGCCTGCTATAAAAGATAATAATCTCTGCACCTCTTAGAAGAAATGTAAACGATTAATTAAATAACCACAATGATGAGCAGGGACAATATCAATAAGAAAATAACCAACCTAGAAAACAATCAAAGGCAGAAAAAAAATCAAGATCTTAAAACCAGAAAAGCAGAATATTTGTGGAATAAAGGTATAATAAAGATCCAGGTAACAAAGAGAACCTATTAAGTACTGTCATATATATATATATATATATATATAAAAGTGGGGTTTTTTTTTCCCCCACATCGACTGCTTTCTTGCTTGTGCAGCTTTCAGCTACAGATATTATGTCAATGCATTTAGCCAACATGCTCATGACAGGAAATGTATTAAAAATAAATAAAGAAAACACCTGTAAAAGTGACTAACGAATGTTGGCAGGTCTATAAATATCACTGTATTATTATTTTTTAGAAAATACACCCACCACAGCCAACAAAGGAAATGCCTATGTACTATTGAAATGTATTAACAAATATTTTGCTTTCCTATTGTCATGATGTCCAAAGTCATTTTGTGTTCAAATGCTGTGACTCTTTATCAAAGACCTCTGCAGGTAATTTGGAGGGAAATCATCTCTGTTTTAGTTTAGACAAAGCAGTAATTTTTACATTCAAGTAAAGGTCAACTACCATAGCCAGATACAGCTGTAATGCAAACGTGTTCTGCTGAACAATGAAATCGTTCTTTCCATATTCCGTGTCAAATGCCTCCTTAAATGAGCTATATTAAAAATGTACCAAAAAAACCCCCAATCACTAATCCTTCAACTGTCAGGTATTATAAGGAATTAGTGAGATGTGAATTGTAGGGCTCAAAAAACAGGAAAACAGCCCCAAAAAGAGAACACTTGAAAAGTCTGATTTGTAATGAAGGTTGGGATAGCTTAAAGATAGCAAGGACTAAACTGTTACGGATAGCATTTTATAGGTTTATGTACCAGCTTTATAGGTGTTTATAGGGTTTACAGAATTTCAGCCACTGAACAGAACTTTTTAGAAAAGAAGAGTAAAATATTAACAGTTTGGTAATAGTGAAGAATTGGGAGAAATTTGAGCTTAAATACCAGAGTATTTGCAGTGTCTTGGAAGTAAAGAGTCTGCTCTAATTTTGCTGTACCTTTGATGACCTCTTCATGAACTACCCTCATATAATCAGTTTGATGTGATACTAAGAACTGGGACAAAATTATTTATGAACATGATTCAAATTTAGTAACATTAGGATCTCATTTTCCAGCTCTAAGTGAAAACATATTCTGAGCACTTAAAAAACGTTTAAGAAGTTATGGTCTATGTCTCTAAGTGCTATGCATAATTGATAAATGTGTATCTTATAACTGCCAAGTTCACGCTGACTTTTAACAAAGTCATACTTAAGTATTTCCACAAGGAAATAAAAATTATGTTAAAATTTGAACTCTTGCTAAAGAGACTAAAAAATTACCTGCTATAGTGTTTTTTCTTCAGAAATGAACCTACTGAATTTCTACAGATTTGCTGTTGGAAACATCTGTCTCCCTGTTGTCCTTGATGCATTATCACAGATTATGATTCAGTTCAATTTGAAGGGTAGCCTAAAAGACAGAGACAAGGATCCAAGCAGCCTTCACATCATTAGAGTCTGGGAGCTATGCAGACCTAGATTTTGAATGAAAACTCTTGCTTAGAGGCCGCCAACCAAGATCAAGATTTCAATAGTATTTGCATTTGTATAAAGCCAGAAGGGTTTGGCTGAAATTGTAGACTTTCCTAAGACAGCATTTTTCAGCTTCAGTGTCTCAAGACATCCAGTTAGACAGGAAACAGAATTCTTTTTGAGTTTGTTTTAGTTCCCTGTAAGAACCAAGGGTTAGTTCACAAATTTTCCACTGACAGGATTTAAAAAACCCCTATAATAACCCAGAGAATGTTGAAATCTTTCAAACCAATAATGTTTCATTTTTGTTATGTTAACATGTAGTGACAAACCAGAATTGATACAAATGAGAAATTCAAAGTAACTCATTTCAGCATTTTCCAAGAAAAAATTGCCTCAGAAGAAGAAGAAACACAGCTCCATAAAATTTTTACCTCTCAGTAAACTAGTGCTTCTGTTGCATTTTTTTTAGAATAGCAATTCTTATTATCCTAAGACGAATGAATGCAAAATAAGTAGCTTCAAAAAATAAAGTAAAATCAAAGTTCGTTTGAAGGAACTACTTGAGATGCTCAAATGTGTTTCGAAGTGCAGTGGTAAAAAGAAAGTTTGTATCTTAACACCGGAACTTTTTTTTAAAGGAAAGATGAGAGGAATGGAATGAACCACATCCAAGTTCAGGTATCAGGAGTGCAGATAGTCAAACCTGAGCTGGTCCTCCTGGGCTCCTGGCGTAGACCATCAGTCAAGAGGAAAACACAGAGCCAGAGCATGGGTTATCTGATGTACTTTGGGTATGGATCTTAGGATGAAATGGGTCACACCAGGAAGGGGACATTTGCTCTCCCATATGGGGAGCCAGAACCTGGTCCCAGATCAGGTGCAGACTGCTGTGGTCATGACAGAACACTCTGACCCATGGGGTATAGATCCCAAAAAGAAAAAAAAGAGGCAGGTATGGCTCTCTAACTTGTTAAGCATGGATGTAATTCTGGCAATTAAAAAAGAGAAAGGTATGTGTCACCCGCGCATGGAAATGCCCAGTTTACATGAGGTTATTGCGTCAACACGGCAGCTGGAATGAAAAAATTATTTTAGACAAGTTTGCCTTCTCCCTTGCTTTTTTCTTTTTCCTGAAGGACAACATAAGATGTAGCTTTGCAATTTAATTAAATGTGACATGTGTTGCTATAAGCCACATACTTGCAAGTACAGTATTTATGCCAAGTATGAGCAATCCTGGAGTAATTATGGTTTATGTTTTACAGAGGGCATGTCACTCAGCAGACAAGTTTCATGAAAGGACTGAGAAAAATAAATGCCAAAAAAAGAAAAGGAAATTATGGGCCAGAGGGTTTAAAGCTCCCAGATGAATAAAGTGAAACTGGAAAGTCTCTTAATGACAGGGGAGAAGATACGACAATAATGATAATAAAAAACTAGAGGTTAGAGTTTAAGGTCAGACTGCCAAACCAGACACTGTGCTCAGGCTGCTGAGAGGCAATTACTCCAAGACTTGCCAGGAGAAGTACTTTTCCCAAAGATTTGCTCCAGAGCCCTTGGGGTGTAATTCCCTTTCAATGCTACAAGCTGGATACGAAAGCCAATTTCAGGAGGTGGAGAAAGAGAAGCAATGTCTGCCAGGGGGATGCCTGGATGTGCTCATAGGCAGATTCTTGTCTGAAAAATCCTGCCTCAGATTTCATGTTCTGGTGAATAACATCACTGGCCAAAGCCAGGTGAGAGTTTGTGACAGTCAAGAAAATACAGATACTTTGGTAGTGAATACAATTTTCAAAGCCACTTAAATGCGAAATACCCTTTTTTTTTTTAAATGAATGAATATTCAGACTGGTTTATAAACTACTTTTACTGTGATTACAGTTGCACAGGCATTTAAGTATCATGACACTGTACAATACTCCAGTATCAATAAAACTATTATAAATTAATTTAAGTGTTCTTCCCATTGCTATGTGACATTCAGCTATGTAGGTAGTGACATTGCTACACTGAAATACTTGAGGAGGAGGTTTTACATTGAGATAGTAAAAATTGCATAACCATTGTGTGAAGGGGCTTAAAATATTTGAATGTAGAAAAATGTGCTCAGGGGCTAAATCCTAGGCTTCCAAATAATTTAAATACATTTGAAAATTATTTCTTTTCACACTTAACACCTCAGGTGGAAAAGATGTGCTCTCAGACACCGAATCACTTCAGCAGTCTCACAGAAAGGAATCAAAGCAATACATAACACCATGCAAAAAAACCCACCAGAGTACAAAATTGCAGGTGGAGCCCAGGTGCCGTGGTTAACTGCATTAAACTGACAAGTTTAAACTCTCCAGTTTGTGTATGGCAGTTACTTACACAGTATTTACTCTCCCCAGCTTCCTGGGCACTTCCATAATCTCAGAGGTGTCATCTGTTTTCTTCTGGACCATGCCACTGAGTGGTGTTTTTTCAGCTTTACTTTTGGAGGACTCATTTTTCTCCCTTCTCATATTCTCATTTTCACTTACATTTTTTCTCTGAGCTATCTCAGCCATTCAGATGGCCCCAGCTGTCATCTTTGCAAACAGATTAAAATATCTCTAGTTTACATTCAATTTAGGGTGAAACATTCCACTTTCGACCCAAAAGACCAGTTACTACATGACTGGAGTCCATTATTTTCTATCTATCCATTTAATTGTTTGAATAGTGAAACCAAGTTGACCACCATAGGTTATCCCAAGATATTGGTACTCTGCCATTTCTCTAAAACTGTTCAGTTTTCTATCTTTAGATTAAGGTTTAGACGGAAAAGCCTGACTTAAGTATTAACCTTAATGCCTTGCTTTGAAAGTGAACTTGATAATCACTTCAGTTGGTTTCAGATGTCAAGGGATAAGTTGTATCCTGTGCTTTCATGACTTTCCTGATGAGTCCAGCTATCAACAGATTTCTACTGAAGAGTGAGTTTTCAGTGAAATTTTAGACCAATTACACTGAAACCATAGAGAAATTATCCAGGATTTTTCACACATAAACACGTCAAAGAGCTGTTTTTTTCACGTGTTTAAAAGAGGTCCTACTTAAAAAGTGGCACCATGCTATGGGTGAAAGTCACTCTGCTAGAATCATGTTTACAAGGAACAGATCTGATTGTAGCACACAGATACTTGTAATTTTCTATAATTTCCCCGCAGCATCAGCTCCACAAACAACCACATTAGGACAAAGCATCCCATTTGTGTTTTTATAAAGGCTGAGACAATGACATCTGCATTTCTCTCTTTCTACTGGAAATGTATTTTATTGGATATCTCAGGTTTACATTTATTTTGCTTTGTTTTTACTAGCATCATCGCACTGGGAGCTTCTAGAATTTTCAGTGATCAACAAGTACAAGTCAGGCTTTTTTCTTCCTCACTGTTGTTTACAACTGATGAATTTCCAGCATATAATGGACATTTGTATTAATCCCTAAGAGCATGACTTTGCATAGTGAACTGCCTAATTTCATGCTTTTTTGATCCTCCAGCCCTCAAGGTGACCCACTGCTCCTCCACAACCACAATTTCTCACAACTTCTGTGATCAGCACATTTCATTACTGGACTCTTGCTTTTGAGCTAAGTACTTTAATGAAAATATTAAATAAGACTGTCCCAAAATTGATCCTCGAGGGGCTCCAATGATAGTCTCAGAATACCATTAGGCCTTACATTTTAATAGTAATTATATTGTAGTATTTGCATCAGGGCAGCAATGCTCCTGCAGCACTGCTCCCACAGGGACTCATGAGAGAGAGCCCCTGTCCAAAGGAGCCAACCATCTGAACTGGCCACACAAATGGAGACAGGCTGGAAGCAGCATCCTACTGCTTTGAGAGGCCAGAACCTAGACAATGTTCTGGTAGCTGTAATGAAGATTATCTAATAATACAAAATTGTTTAAAATTTTAATTTCTGCCACTTGCAGACTAACAGAGTGGGAAAATATCCTGCTATATCTTACTGAACAGGAATGATGATCTGAAGTTAGTAGAAAATTGAAGTTTCAAAGCAGCTGACTAGAAAAGAGAAAGTGATAAAGATACTTTGCTGCCCCTTATAATGCTTACAGAAATATTCAGAATATTTCCTTTATGATCTTCACAAATCTGTCACACAAGGCTTCTCTGGATGTCTCGAATGAGATTCTTAACCATTTAATAGAAACAGTTTTTAACATTAGTTTCAAGTTTTTCTGGGAAAAAAAATTCATATACCATCTTTCACCAACACAAAATTGGTTTGATGACAATAATCAGAAATCCATGGACAACTGTTTTCTTCTGATTGCTGAAGTACTGCTACCAGCATATACTTAAGGGAAAGTTCCATTTACATTTTTCATCTCAGTTTTTTTAATCTTTTCCAAAAATTGATGGTAATATAGGGGTTAATTCATTTTAAAAATTGATTAATTGAATCATACACTTTGTTAAGAACTTTGTCAATGTATCACTGATAGCAGCAAAATTTTCCCATTGTTAGCTGGACTAACATCCTCCACAGTTTGCCATCAACAACAAGTATAAAGCCACTGAAATTAGTACATATGTGTTTTCCTGGCACTTGGAATCTGCATTTCCCCAGTGTGAGTATGATGTCAAAACATAGTGACAGTGTGCATGCATCCAAGAAAGCAAGCCTATAAGCAGTGAGCATGGAACAAAAAAGAGAATCCACATAAAATCTATTTTTGGTTTTTGGTTTTTTTTTTTTTTTGTAGTCCAGATTTATTGCACTTCAGTGGACTGGTTAACTAAGTCAATAAAAGCTCTCCAAAAGCTATTGAGAAAACAGCCTGACTGATTGTAAAGCAAAACTGACAGAAGTGCTCCTACTACTTATGGCTTATGCAGAAACGTTCATATTCAGAGTGCTTGACAGACATTAAATTAATCCCACTGTATCTTAATTCTAATTGCCACAGGGATTCAGACTGTTCTGAGGCATATCTGCTGCAGAAGTTAAGTGTCTGTAGCACCCTCCTACTGCAGGAAATACAGTTAACCTCATTTGTTATTTCAGTGAGAATATTCCTCCAAGGTTCTTTTCCTGCCTACATTTTAAAATGGGACTCAGAGGTGCTCATTGGTATCTCGTCAGCACAGCCTTTTTAATCTGTTAGCTCTGCAACAAATGGATGTGGCTGAAATGCCTCATTTGAGAGTGTTATGATGGTTACTGTGGTAGCCAAAAATGGCAGTCTCACCAGTTACTTGGTTTAGATGTTACTCCTTTCATATACAATAAAGTAGGAACATAACAGCCTTCACTTGTTCGTCTTCCAGGGAAAAAAATCCACCAAAACAAACCACAAAACACATGTAGGCCCAGTTTTAACCCCCCTCTTCACTTTCCTTGTTCAACTTCAGATTATAGATTCAGTAGATGTTACATTTCTGACCAGCTCCTTTCCAAGCTCTTGCACACTCAATCACCTTATCGCAAAGAGGACCAAATATTTCTGGGTTTGACAACCCGATTTTTCTCATGATCCAAGACTAATATTCTGGAAATAAGTTTCTTCAGCTCCTGTAACCTTAAATTGAGCTTCATGTTGCTGCCCCATCAAACCTCCTCCTTGGAGCACAGTGGGCAAAGCCCCATGACAGCCAGAGAATTACAAATGTACACATTGATGGAAGAAAGAACTGTACCAGGTGCTGCATTCCCAGAGCATCAGTGGACTGAGCTTGTATTTGTGGCATTTATTAATGTGGAAAAAAGGAAAACATTGCAGTCCTTTAGAAACTGAACATCAGCCCTCTGGTAGCCTTTATGATTTTGATAAATTCTCTGAAGTGCTACATAGGCGGGATAGGGTGTCTGTAGTGTGTGCTCTGGATTTACTGCTTGCCTTCATTTTAGCCAGCCAAAGTGAGCTCTCAAGGATTAGGTTCCCAGTGAAGATATGGTTTTGGTTTCATAGGACTATGCAGAGTTCTAACGGAAAAATTAAACATTTCCCCTGAAGAGAAGCATTTGCAAAATACTCACCAAAATCACAGAGCTTCTCCACAAACATAAAGGGTTTTCACAAACCAGACAGTCACACCCTGTGACTTGGGTTTTGTAGGAAAAAAGGTAAAGTGCGAGTGAAGAATGCCAAAATGCAAGCATAGAAGGGCAGGAAAATTTAGGTTGATGAACAAATGTACATTCTTTTCCTTTACACCTTGTGCACATAAAGCTGACGCTGATTCTTGTGAAGTCCTGCCAAAGAATTCAACCTACAGCAGCAGAAGCATAAAAATATACATGTCCCTCCTAAAGGAATAACATAAGAATGAAATTACCTCCAGGAACTGACAGAAAAATCTACCTCTGTAGCCATTTGGCACTTATGACTTGTTTACATGTGCCTAAATGGATTTTGTTTCCTGTAAGACTGGAGTCCATTGGCACCTGGCATTAGTTACACTATTTCACGTATCAGTACCCAAGAAATACAGACTTTGGGATTATGATGGTTTGTAAATTTTAAGCTACCTAAGCCATCAAATGCTGCCATCTTTGTAGTATGATTAACAAAGGCTATGGGAACTAACACTTTGTTTCTCTTTAGAGAGTATTAGTAAGGTGAGTGATCAGCGGGATAAAGACTTGGCACGCTGCTGACACCACTGTGGTCAGCTTCACTTTTTTCAGGCTTTTACTAGGTATGAGGAACTGCATTGCTCTGTACTCAGCTCAGTAGAATGTACAAACATCATTTTCAGGGATATAATGAAATCTTCGATATTGCGACAATTAACATAGCAGAAATAAAGGTTTTAGGCCATTATTTTCATGCTATCCAAATGCATTAGAAAAATCCCATTAGCTACCATTTGCTGAAAGAAGGGGTGTGGGGTTTTTCTTTTAATTTTTTTATTTATTTTGCTTTTGTCCTTCTATGGATCAAAACCCATAAGGGCTCCTTTACTGTTATCCCTTGCTGCTGACTTTGAACCACATCTGTGCTTTAAAACTGGTGGGAAGCCACAGAATAAAAGTCAATACTAAGTAGTTTTATTCTACATTTCCTGATGTTGCTTTTGCTAAAAATATCTTAGGCTTGAAAAAAAAAAATCAATAAACACCATTTTTATCCTCATGGCTTTGATTGTCATGCTCCAAGAAAAATCTGAAAAGCAACTGGCTCCACTTTATGCCAGAGACAGAGACTAGAACTGAGTAGATCCCATCCTCTTCATCTCATGTAACAAACTGAAAACCATGGTGAATTAAATCCTCCCTTTCTCTTCTGGTAGCTTAAAAGGAGGCAACTTGGTGTATATTTAGCAAGGACCCCAAACAAAATAAGCATGCAGCAAGGATTTCACTCTTCTTCCAGTGTTCATTGCACTGTGATGGCTACTCCTTGCCATTCCATAAGAAAGTAATTCACTTCCAGAACAGTTCAATTCAACAGTATTTTGGCCATTAGCATCAATGAGACTTGGGTTCCTTGGTGCCTCCATTTTTTTTTCTCTTTATGTCCTTTGATTCATCTTCTCCAGCCTGCCTTCCTGCTTTTTAGCTTTCATAGAGACTGGATTCCAGTTTCATCAATTCCTTTTCCTTTTCTGAATAGGATGGAATTTTTTCACATCCTCAATATAGACAGCAAATGTAAAAGGATCCTCATTTCCACGGTGTCATCTCAAAATGTTTGAATGCTTCTGTGATCCAAAATTCACTGGCTTGATAAAAAGAAAGTAGCAGTTTAAAAAATAATAATCTTCAAACGTTTCACTGCCACAGACAGCACTGGCTTTTATGAAGAACATATTTACAGGCAACAGGAAAATCATCATGGACAAGGAAAAAAAACCTAAAAGAAATCAAATCTGGGTAAACAGTTCACACTGAGATCCACGGTTTTTGCCAAGTTTAAAGATTCATTGTGTGAGCTAAATTCTCAAATTTTCAGGCAGCCCAATACAAAATGAAGCTGTTGAAGGCCTTGTCCAGTGACGATGATGTCCATGGCAACACTGGGAGTTACTCATGTGTGGGCAAACCTCAAACACCCATAAACAAGTTTGCCTTTCATCTGAGTGTTTGGAACAGACTCTCAGCTCCCAGCCTTAATCTCAGCAAATACAAAAGTGCATACACATGAAAAATCTCCATTTGCAAACACCAATATCTTCCTGTGTACACACTAAACACATTATAATATACATAAGCAGTAGGACTTTCATTTGCTAAGAATTTTTATCTGTAACATAAGCAAAAACAATGTAAAAAATAACTTTCTCCACTTCAAAGTAGATCCTGTAATTAATTTGTAAACCTCACTTAGGGGATATAGCATTTTTAATTTTTAATAGATAGTTCTCTTGCTGACACAATCTTTTAGGAGCTATGAATACAGAGGTGGGATGTTAGCTTTCAAAAAAGCGTATTGCAGAACAGATGCTGTGTGGGACAGATCCTCCAGTTTTCCCATGGAAGCTCTTTCTTCCTTAAGTTTACTGAAGGAAGATAATAGATTAATGAAAAATAGAGAATGTTAAAAGAGAAACATTGTGTAAAATTTACATGCTAACTAAAGCTATAAATTAACCAGGTTGATATTTTAACAAATAGCTGGTTCTGGAATACAAGAAGTGAGGTGGTAGATACTTTAAACATATTTACAAGAGTTGGAAGAAAATTACACTGCTTAGGTTTCATGATCAGCTGCAGATAACCTACTCCTGTACAATTTTTGCAAATACAGATCTAGGGCATATTTGCATTATCTTAAAATAAAAACACTTCTCCATTTATATATCAGAATAATTATTCATTTGAAAATAAACCCATAGGATAAAAAATGCTAAAACATATGCACGGCATTTCATAAAGTTTTATAAACATTGTTTTAGACCTCTTTCATAGTATAATAGCAAGTATTATTTTACTTCAAGGAAAGTAAAATTTAACAGGAACTCACACAGGATTTCACAGGAAAAACTAGAAGAAAAAATAAACCGTTTACATCCATTATATTAACTCAGCACACAAAAGCTATGGGTTTTCCAGTAGAACACTTGCTTTTTCAGGTACACAGCATAATCAAAACCTCTGAACACTACTTTGGTCGTGTTGGCTTTCCAATCACTTCATAATTCTTTGGGAAATGTAACTATGTGTAAATGACCTCATTTTACTGTACCTCATTGGCAAAGACTAAACCAGGTGTGTCTCAGTACTGACTAGCAGGAGTCATAATTTCAAGATCAAGCTTGTCCATATTTTCTCTTAATGACATCGGTTTTGGTAAGACCAGAGTGCACTGAGAACCCAGTGTGGGTGCAAGAACCCTTGATAACTCTGTAACACACTGCTCAACACACTGCCAGCCACAAGTGAATGCAATCCCAAAACAATCCAAAAAACCTCTTAGGGAACACCATCAACCATCAACAAATTTATAACAACTTCATTAAAAACCTCACAGGGCAACATTTCCCACTTACTGCTGGCTGAGGTCAGAACTTCCAGTGAAGCAGATGGACATGGATATTGCTGGGGATCCAGTGCGTGGTTTCCAGTTTGTCACCGTGCCCGCAGAGAATGAAGTGAGTACCTGTTATTTCAGGCATGCAGCACCAGTGTTTCTGGGCAGATACACCTTACAGAGGTCTGCACAACACAGCTGCAACCAGATCCCAGTTTTGGGACACGAACCTAACACCACCACCTTTGGCAGCAGGTTAAAGGTTTTGTGCCAAGGGGCTGACACACTCAGGGACACTTCTTTGAGCTCCACCTGAGTTCCCTTCACCCTGCTGTGGGAATGGCTTCACCTCAAACCAAAAGGCTGTTTCTGGTGCCAGGAAAGACATTCAGCTGTGCCCATGAAACCCACCTCTCCTGCCTCCTTCAAAGGAAAGATGCAGGCCAGATGGGTATCTCCTGTGGCACATTCCAGGCAGTCTATGGGCTCCAGCCTGGATAATGCTGGCTCTAATACATTCTGGTCTGAGGCACAAGGACTGAAGACATCCCAAAAAAGTCAACACAGAAAGATTACACACTTAACTTAATTCTACTTAATCTTCATATGTGCTTCAAAGCTGCAGTTATGAAAATCCCTGTACTTGAGGCTCATACCTGTTAAGGCTCTAGCAGTGTTCTGTGGCAAGACAGTGGAGAAGTGTGTGAATCAAAATCAGCAATTTTTAACTGATGAAGGGTATAGGATAAGGAAAGGCAAGAACAGGGTGATCAGTATGAGCACAGGCTTCAGAAAACACAAGAGTGGAAAAGGGGCCATCACCTACTTGGCTGTGATCCACAGCAGGGCTCTGCCAACCACAGAATGTCTACAGCTCAGGACAGCAGGCAGGTCAGGAAACTCGGATTTGTGCAGGTCCCAAAAAACACATGACTCCTAACATTCATTCTCTTCACTTATTTGGATCTTACTCCCTTTGTAGCCAATGTGTCTCTCACCCCTGAGGTGAATGCTTTTGTTGGTACAGATTTTCTTCATCAGCTCTCTCTGGAAATTGGCAGGCTGAGAAAAGTTTTCATTATCACAGTCCATGAAGTGCCCAGAAATCAGATCTTTAAGGCAATCAATTGTAATTATGTAAAATCTTAGGCTGCATCCAGCTCTCCCACTTTGCTCATGCTACTGTAGCTGCATGATTTCAGTGGAACAGATCCTGGCTCTTGCCAATAGAAATAAGATTAGAGTTGCCCCCAGAATTATGCTTCAGGGAACACAAGAAACTACGCAGGAAAGATAATGTATTTGAGAACATTTTTAATAAATAATGTGACAAAAATTACTTTTCTGATTATTGGATCCTCAGTATGCAAAATTATGGCTAAAATATGAGGTTTCTTACATGAACATAATGAAAACATTAATCACATGGATTTTTCCTTTAGTACTGCACACCCTTTCTATGGAACCTTTCTTTAAAAATTAGCTAAATGAAAAATTTCAGTCCTCGGTAAACACCAAAACACTTTTTTTTTCTTTTTTTTTTTTTCATTGGGGCTAGTCCTGATAGCTGTCAATAAACAAACACACATTTTTCCATTAGCACCAATGACAAAGAAATTTTATAATTACAAAAAAGATCAGAAAAATCTACAGACAGAGGACATCATTTGGCAAATTCAATGCAACTAATGCCTCTATTCCAGCTTTAATGATAATCCAATGTTGAGAGAGGACGCAGAAAAATTGGTAATTTTCTCTAAGTCCAGGAAAAGTGAGAAGTGTTTTGATTATGGCCCACATTTACGTTTGTTACTTTACCATCTGTCATCATTCAAATATTCCAAATACAAACATAGAGCATTAACAAAAAGATGAAAAATATCCCAAACAAATGCTTAACATTTTCAATAAGACAAAAAAAAGGTTAATAGTTACAATGGTTTACAAACAAAGTTTAGTGATTGTGCTTTTAAAACCAAAAAAAAAAAAAAAGATAAGCAGTGCATTACAAAAAAATTCATTGCCAAGATCAAACAAAACTTCTTTAAGTGGCACTTCTTCTTTAAGGTGAATTGACACAAGTAGAGGTCTGAGATTTGGGCCAGTAACAGTTGATGATATTACCTAATCGTTATTAAAAATGTCCATTGATTTTCTTTTCATAAGCATTGTTGAAGCTGAAAATTAGAAAAAAGTTTCCGATAAACTTGCTCATGCTATGATTAGGCAAATAGCAATCACATTGGCTTACCTCCTGCCTATCCCAAAGGACATTTTTAATAAGAATGTATTTAATGATGAAAATGGAAAGACAAATCAAAGTACCACAGGGGTTTAAAATGAGTACATATTTACAATAAGAGCCACCTTGTCCCAAATTAATTTTACTTTCATTTGTCAAACTGTATCATCTGCAAAAGGTTAGCAAGAGACTGGCAGAAAACAAGACACACAGTGTGTGGTAAAACTGCACGATACCATTTGCACTGGCTGCAGACTACAGTGAAACCCCGAGAACCAAAGAATGTTCTGCACCAGGTTCACTCTGGGGACCTTTTCGATCACTGCCGTGCCACCTGCGGTGTTACCGACTGGCTCACTGGTGAACTGGCAGTGCACCGAGCACCGCCTCGCTGGGGAGAAACCTTGGAATGCCAGGCCCTGGAATTCCCTTCTGTTCTAATCCTGAAGCAGCAGCTGGCCCAAGCACCACGAAGAGCAGCTTCCCTGCCTGCTCGGGCAGCGAAGGTGACGCACTCAGCGTTACGGAATAGGCGAGGGCCGTTCCTAGTGAGGAGGGTTTACAAAGAAAGAGTAAAATAAAAACTAGCACTCTGATGGCATGAGGAAAAAGGAAAAATTGTACACTCTGATTGCACTGAACATTATTTCTGGCGTCAAACATCATCAGACTTGAGGCATCTTAAGTGATTTATTTTTTTTTCTGATTAGATTTTAAAAGCCTGTTACAGTACATGTCGTTGTCTTCAGCTTTCTGTTTCCTGTATTAAAAAAAGAGCATAAAAATTACTACATGTTAAACTTTATTATTTAAAATTTATTTTAAATACTTCTTAGAGATTTGCTACCTTTAAATGATAATTACTACTTTCAATTATGCACAGCAGTGTGACTGTATGTTGCCCACCATTCCTACTATCAGTATTTAAATGGAATCAATATCATTAGGCAGAAAAAGCAAAGAAAAAAGTTCATATCTTAATATCTAATAAAATCTAGAATGATAAACTGTCAAAAGATGTGAAAAGCAATGTCATGGTATTCTTAGATGCTTTAGTTCTTTGTTTTCAGTTTTGAAAGAATCTGGGAAATGTAAAGTGCTCTTCCAAATATTGTATTTCTGCAAGTTCTGTTCCATAAGTTTTAGTGTGGTGACAATTACATTATACTATATATTACTTGGTTTTTCTGTTTTTGACACATTCTTAAAGTTTATTTACTTGGATTGGGCATAAGACGAATAGACAGATAAATGCACTTATTTTCCTGACCAGAAATATTTCCGGTTCAAAAGCAGTCTTTCCTGGAATCTGTCTAAAAAAAAAACCAGCCTTATTGTAGTCATCTTCAGTATCAAAACTGCAGTTACCTCCATCTCTTCTTCTTCTTCCTCTTCTCCTTGTTCATAGGCTCCCAGTACTTGCATTTCTGCAACGTTCCTTCGGGCTAGATTCGCTTGATCTGCCCTCTGTCTGCCTCCTGACCCTCGTGACGACATGGAGCTGGAGGAGCTGGGATCTCTAGGATTGTTTGATGTTGGAAACGTTGGTCTAGAATACGGCAGGATGTCCTCTGTATAATTAAATGCACACATTGTTATGTTTACAAGCCCAGAGATAGTGAAGCTAAAATTTCTGCATGCAGCTGATTTACTTTTTATGATTCCCAGGAGGTTTAAAGTGATGCCTGACAAGAACATGAAATACGCTGCTTCCATAACAGTATTACAGAAGCTTTCTCAAGGAAATTTATAGTCTTTACATGGTAACGTTCACCACAGAAAAACTAATTTATGATTAGTGTCCATTTCATTTCAATTTTGGATCCCTGGTCCATGTTCTACAGGAAAATGAAAAAAACCCCACTCCTTGTAGTATATATTCGATATGACAGAGCAGGAGGAAATGAGAATACACCCATGATACAAGCAACTAAATCCATCTGAATACTGGACCCTGCATTTCTCAGGCTGAATTTGAGACACAATTAGTGGTCATGCTTTAAAACTTCACCACCATCCTCTATGGTAGCATTTTAATAACTTTTCTCTGTAGCAATCCACTGTAATCAAACTTTTATTCATGTGCCCATTTAACCAACTTACTACCCAAACACCCCTGATGTTATCCCTAAATACCTGCAGGTAGAAAGGACCAGGCATTTCTCTCAAGCTGTGTTCTTAGTGAGCTGTTGGCATGTTCCATTAATTAGTAAACTTACCACTTTCCATATATAAGAGATTACTTTGCTCAGGGCTGGCTCATATAATGCCATGTCAGTTAGTATTTATAATTAATCCACAACTACTAGGGCTTTCTTACTTTTGAAACAGGACTGGGTATCATTCTGGCCCTTTTGTCCTCTACAAATCAGCAAAATGGGCCAAGTGCTGATCCTCTGGCAGAAAAGTTAAGTTTATGACTCACAGATCTACTGACTTCACTCAGCTCCCTTATAAACCAGATTATAATTAGATACAATAAATATAACTAGACTAACAGTGTATGGTGGGAGCAAGGACACTGGTCCTTAAAACTCTTAAGGAATATTTCTTTCTGGTTTCCTCAGCATTAGCTTTAATACATGATGGCTCTGAGGGCAGCAAGATAGAAAAAAGAATGTTTTGTAAGCTTGTAATAAGCTTGTATTTCTGTTTTACCCTAACAAGAACCCACAGTGTGACCCACATTAACACCAGAGTTATGATAAACGGTGGCAACTCAGCAGCTCTAACTTCACTTCAGCAGCCTGCAAGTTTCCCAGCGACCAACACCCAGAACTCCAGCAAACCCCGAGCAGGCAGAATGACCTTGAAGAAGATGGGTTTTTGCTGGTGCGCCGTCTCGTTTTGGTGCTTTGCTTCCTCGCAGTTTGCCGTCGCTGGGCTGCTCCTGGGACTCTCTCCGCTCCCCCGAGTGTGTCCGCCCGTCGGGATGCTGCCTGCCCTCCACCCCGTCCCTCCCCCTGTAGCTCGCTCCTTTCCTCTCCGCGGATCTGTCTGTCCTCGCGTCCATGGAAGCGAGTTTTGGCAGCATGACCGGCCGCACCTCCAGCTGCGCCTTGGACTGGGCCGTCGGGGATTTTATGGCTGGAGGTGGCACAGGAGGAGGTGGCAAGTCTAGGAAGTTGAGAGAGATAATTACGATGACATCACGCACTAGTGAAATTAAGAAATAATATTTAACTTGAACTGAAGAAACAGATGGTCTTGTTTACTTTCAGCCCTCCCTCTGCCCTTCCCTCTCCACCCCAAAAAGTATTATGTTACTGTTAAAACTGCTGATGGGTATTTTTCCAAAAGCTTGAGCTTTAAAAACACAAAGGAAGACCTCTCACTGCCTTTTCAAATCACAATATCTTCTTAAAAATCATTACCAAAAGCTGCAATAAACTTCAGGCACTTGGATATTAACATATCAGTTATGGATATCTACAAACAGTTAAGGATAATAACATATCCTTCCTGATATTTATCATTTTTGCTAAGTCCATTCAAGAACACAGCAGCTTGTGCTGCAATTGCTCAAGGTCTTCGGTGTAGTGAGCATTAAAACAAACGGGCTGGGAGGCAAGAATGTGTGTCAGACGCATTGCTGACATATGTAAGGATAAACTACATGTATTATTGCATTCTTCTTTTAAAATAATAGGTTAAACTAACACACATATCGTTGGTGTCTGTGGATATGTCATAACATACCAAAAAAAAAGCACAGTCAGTCAATGAAGTAATGAGCTCTCAGAAAAAAAACAAAAAAAGAAGAAAAGACATACAAAGACTTCTCAATTTGTCTCTTTAAATTAGCACAGCTTAAGGGGTTCTAAAATTCTGTATATTTTAAAATAATATTCATAAAGCACACATATAATTTACTTTGTTATATTTTTCTATTCTTGCATTAGGACATAAAACTAGAAGAGGTAAAATGTTCATCAGGATACAACGGTGCTCTGCGGAATATAAAATGTGAAGAAAAAAATACAGGAGCCAAGCAAGGAAGTGGCAATACAAAAGCAGTTCACAATAAAGCTGTAGGCACAATTCACAGAGATGTAAGAGAACAGGTTAAAAAAAGTGAGATGAGGTTAATATTCTCAAGTGAAATTGCTAGAAAAAAAACTCTTCACTATTAAAAACTGTAACTTCAGCACTTTGTAATAGCGTGTATTTCTACTTCCACAAAAATCTGGGAGCCAGTTGTGTTTTTCAAACACAATCACTATATATACAGCTAATTCTCAGTCTACTCAAGAGAACGTTTCAAGTGAAATTTACCTAAAATGGGCCAAAAATAAAGGTAGCACTCCTGAGTAAGAAAATACAAGTAATATGTACATAGAAGTTCAGATATGGCACATGTCAGGTATTTTTGAGAGGTTTTCCAGTGACACAAAGCATGAGTGACTTGATCCTGCCCTGTGGAAAGGTGAAGCAATGCAGAATTCAGTGCTCTGTGCAAGCTCACTGGGAACCATCCACCACGTTCACCTGGTGACATATCTTGGAATTATCCTTGACCTGTTTTAAACAAGACTGGAAATTTTATCAATTGGCTGGACTGGAATGATGAGGAAGAAAAGATGTCAAAAGGTATGGTTCATAAGGTTGGACATACTTCAGGGAAATGATATCCTGCTGCAGTAACTCCTGTCTTGGTGAAAAAAAACCCCAACAAACAGACAAAACAAACAAAAAATCCCATCAGGGTAGTTCGTTTGTTGAACTTTAGCAGTTTGGGGAATATCAGTTTTGGAGAGCAGCTAAAGGGAAACCACTGAATACTGAGACTTAATTTTAAGTGTCTACTTAACACTCACTATTTGCAGATATATTTTAAGAAGAAGGACTGTCATTTTCAAAACCTAAGAAGGCATAATGTAAGCTTGGATAAACTAAGTAGCTGAATCAAAATGAAGGGAAGGTTTAGACTGGATATCAGGAAAAAGTTCTTCCCCACCCAGAGAGTGGCTGGGCAGTGGGACAGGCTCACAGGGAAGCGGTCACAGCACCAAGCCTTACAACATATTTGGCAAAAAGCACAGCATCAGTTATGTTGCATTCCTTTGTTATCTGTAACTGTTTAAACATGGTTTAGAGAGGTAACCTCTGCTCAGTACGCAGCCTCAGCAGTGAAAGTCTGTAATTCCAGCCATCAGATTAGCACTCAGACTACCTCTTCTAAAAATGCCCTGTGAGGTCCTGCCACCAAAGAGCAAACCAAACTACTTTCACTGGGCTGCCCAGTCCTGTAGATGCAAATTTGAATTTCTGGAACACAAAGATCCACAGCCATGTGATCTTAAGCGTCAATATCTGCTGCAAAAAGTGTTAGTCTGAAGAAGTACCTCTTACAATTCAGCAATCATGTGAAAATTCATGTGAAGTCTGCCTAAGACCTCAGAGTTACGCGTAGTATGTTCCTTGAAAGCCCACTGCATAAGACCATGCCAATCCAGACTAAAACTTCTTGAGAACAAGAACTGTTTGTCTAAAGCAAGGCTGGAGATGAACCCCATCTCTCACAGAACGCTGGCAGTGATTACATAAAATGGACAAGGTTTAGAAAATAAGACAAACTCTGAATTAGCCTGTGAAGATATCAACAACACTTTCCTTCTTGAGGAAACCTTTCTTCTCACAATATATCTTCCCTCAGAAGAGGACACACGGATTTAGAAGTGGAAGATACTCAAACTCAGAAGTGTAGGCTTCTGGAACCACAGACGCTTTTCTTCTAACACACTTTGGTTGGATTTGTCCTTATCTCAACCCTTTGAGGTGCATGTTGGGGACCAAAAAGGACTGTCTTGGTTTTAAGCCCAGCTGGAGACAAATATCGTCTCGGCTGCTCACTCGACCTCCCACCCCAGTGGAATGGGGAGGAGAATCAAAGCAAAACTTCGGTGTTTACATAAGAACAGTTTAATAATTGAAAATAAAAGTAAAATAATATAATAATGGTAAACAATAATAATAATAATAACAAGGGAAAAAACAAGTGATGCACAATGCAGTTGCTCACCACCCGTCACCCAACTGGACACCACCCACCGACTGATGCCGGACCACCTTCCTGAACCTAGATGGGCCCTTCTGGGTAAATCCCCAGTTTATAAACTGGACATGACATTCTACGGTGTGGAATATCCCTCGGGTCAGTTTGGATCACCCGGCTGAGCTATGCTCCCTCCCAGTTTCTTCTGTGTACCTCCTCACTGGCAGAGCATGAGATAAGGAAAAAAAAAGTCTTTGACTTAGGATAAACATAACTCAGCAAAAAACCATCATCAACACCATTCTCATCCCAAATTCAAAACAAAGCACCTTAACAGCTGCTGAGAAGGAATTAACTCTACCCCTGCTGAAACAAGGACCATGCAATATCATGTGTCTCACATGCTCCACTAACTTTCTCTGTAATAAAGCACTGAATAGCCCTTCTCTTGAGCCTGCTGATGTAAAGGGAGTGTAGATATCCAACATCAGCCTTTTCAGCCACCCTTGGAGCCAGTGTCCAGCAGATGTGGCTCGGCAGTGTACTGGATGAATGAATACCGAAGGGAAGGAACATTTCTGTAGCCTATAAAATACAGCTTGGAACAAACTACTTTGTTCGAGAATCCTGTCTGGCTACACAGGACAATGAACAAAGTGGTGTTGAATCTTGACTATGGAAAGGGAAGATGCATTGATATAAAAAGTTTCATAAACCGGCAGCAGCTCCATGGTACAGTAATAACTAAAGAAAATTGATATTCTCTTTCAAGAACATTTTTGCAACCTGCAGGGAAACTATAAAAATCTTCATTATAACACAGTACTTCTGACTGAGAAGAATCCTTTACAGAGGAAAAAAAAAAATCCCTTTCAGAGGTCAACACTATTACACCCCTGTGGTATTTATTTTAACAGCCCAGATCACAGAGAAAATCCAGATTCAATCTGCCTTCTCGAGTACAAACTGGCACACTTCTTATTAAAAGCAAAATGGAAGCTTCCATTGTAAGGAATAAAAAATAAATCACAAAGCAACATCAAACCAATAGAAAGAACTCAGAAGTATTTGTTAAAGGTCAGCTGTGCTCACGTTTCATTCACGTCTATGTATTACTGTTATCCTGCTTCCCACGTAACTCAAACAATTAATGGATGCCATTTCGTAGCACAGCCTAGAGCAGAAATTCCGTATGTGTCTTTTGAAAACAGAGATGATAATTTTCTAAATGAGAACACCTACAGGAACCACGGGATATGCAAAACAGTACAGAGGAAAAATAATCTGCAAAGTCAGTTTGACACTAAAGTGGAGAAACCACAAATAAGCACAAAAAGATTAATTGTTAAGTAGTGACCAATGAGGGAATTAGGCTTCATTAGGCAACTCTCTCTTTTAAACTCTATCAGCCTGCAGATTTTCAGTCATACCCTGAAGAAAAGAGCAGTTATAGATTTGATGCAATACTGAAGAAGATCCCTGGAAGTGTTCAAGGCAAGGCTGGATGGGGCTCTGAACAACCTGGTCTAGTGGAAGCTGCCCCTGCCCATGGCAGGGGGGTTAGAACCAGATAACCTTTGAGGTTCCTTCCAACCTAGGCTATTCTATCATTCTCTAAGACACAATTTAATTTTTTGTCTATTGCATGTTCATGCCGGTATGCAAAACTCAAGATTGTTCCTGACTTTAAAAAAACTTAGCATTTAAGATTCCCAGACACATCATAATCTGAGCTATTATTCACGTACTGAAGTTGTTTTCATGCTTTGTCTCTCAAGAAACATGGCTCACACTGTACAGAATAATTGGATGAACAAATCAATACAGCAAAACCCAAAGTGATGCGTAAAAGCTGAGGGCTGTTGCTTTTTTTTCTTTTTGCCTTTATGTACATTTGCATAATTATCAAAACAATTTTCACTCCACAAAACCTCCCTCAAGTAACAAAATCAGTATTTACAAAATATCCATAATGGACTCAGAAGTAAGGACTGAGAAGAGGGCAAGCATCTGAAAATTATTGTAATTCCATAACAAGCTGATTCTTAGCAGAGGTAAGAAATGCACTCCTACTTATTTTCTACCTTGCTAAAATTTGCTTCGTACAGAGTAGATTTTTTTGTACTGCACAGGCAGAGGGAGACAAAAGTACAAATGGTGTTGGCATGCATAAAGGCTTAACATTTCCAAGTGAATATTCGAGGAATATCTGGCAGATGTTCAATTGCCTTTTGTGAGAAATTCAGCTGCCCTCACATCATGTGATTGGTAACAAAGCTAAATAACTCAGTTACAGCCTCAGCCAGTTAGTTGCAAAACTGTTCAGGATTTTTTGTCACTCAGAGATTTAAAGAAGCATCAGGATTTAGAATCTCATGTGAACTGTGAATGGCATAATTTCTATTGAAAGACCTACTGAATCAGAACAATGGCAAAGTACTTTTATCCTTTTTATCTAAATGCTTACAATTCTGAGGGCTTGTAACAACTGATAAATCAATTCAAGACAGTTCAGAAGAGACTCTCACATATATTTTTAGAAAAGACAAACATATTCTTTTAAAGTTTGGTTTTCTAAATTAAATATGTAAGTAGGTCAGACAAGGTTGAGAAGGAGGGTACATCTGCTAGTTGGTTCTTGTAATGCATTCTTAGTAAACTCTCTTAAAAGGCTAGATGAAGAGCAATTAAAAATTCATAAATTTTAATCCTTACCACCTACCGAGCAAAGATTTTTAGCAACAAATATGAAGAACATTTCACTGCCTGGATGACTGTCAAGGAACAAAACAAGTGAGCTGAAATCCCATCCAACATAAAGTAGCAACTGACTTGAACTAATGCTCACAGAAAATACAAAATTGTTACTACTTGGACAATGCAGAGTAGATCAGAGAGCACCCTCCTTTATTTAAAAATAGGTAGTAGTAGGCCTTTTCTTGCTGCATTAGTAACAAACACAATACCTTAAGAAAGACCAAGCTCTTTCACAAATTTGTCCGTATGAAGAAAATAAAACAGAGAATATTTTCAGACTTATATATATTGCTTCTGATAATACTCGTTGCATTTTCAACTATTCATGAAAATCTTTAATTTATTTATGTATCCTTCCTGTCAACTAATCATTTAAATTCTTCATTACACCCATATTTCATAGAAGTGTTAGCAAGTAATAATTCAGGTCATTTGGGAACAGTAGGAAATTCTTTATATGCAATTCTTTAAAATTCCATTTTAGAGGCTGAGAAGGTAATGAAGGAATGCATTTTTCTGTTTTTAGTATTTATTGAATGCTTCTGATTTTTTTTCCTCCACTACTACAAAAACATGTATGCTCACTCATCATGAGGAAAAAAAAGCAACTCTGTATCAGGCACTCCTTTATAAAAAAAAAATAAATAATAGTGTGACATCAAGCCAGAATAAAAACCTAAGTATATCTCAGAAAGGTCAATTGTGCTTAAATGTTTCATTCATGCATCCATATCACTTTTCTCCACCTAAGGAAAACAATTAGTAGATGTTATTTTACAGCTAATTCTGAAGAGTCACAATATTCTAGATGTGGCTATTAAAGTGAATGGTTAGAATCAACAGAAAGGTTCCAAATGTGCTTATGCAAAGAGACTGAGGGGAAAAAATAATAATTAAAAAAAAATCAAAACCAAACAAGTCCTTCAACCTTTGAACTGGATTTTATTAGATCTGCAGGAATTAAAGCCATAATTTTCTATTCCCTGAATGACCACACTGTATTGCAATATAAAGAGGTTAGTGGAAATTCTTACCTAATTAGAAAATATGCTGAAGTAAGCAGGTGCTACATAACACAAAACAAATATTGATCATGACTGTCAAATCTATATTGCAATATCTAATGACAATGGCTCCATGATTTAGCTCTGTGTAACTACTTTCACGAAAACCTGTCATCAAATACAGGCCCATCTCTTATTTATCCCTATGTTAGAAGCAAATGGCCACATAAAACACCTTTATTTATTTATTTCTGATGTCCTAGCTATTGTGTTTGTATTGAGGCTTGATGCTCTGCCAATTATTCAGTTAAGAGCATTCTCTTCAAGAGAATAAAAGCTGATAAAATGTCAATAAAATCCTGTGAAACGCCATTACGAGAGTCTCATAAACGTAACGTTTCTGGTACAGTTTTGGGATTTACACCTTGTGTTGTCCTTTCACAGAAGCAAACATGCACAAAACCACTGTAATAACCTCTTGAAATCAGATAATATTCCAGCAGCTCAGTTTCACTGACAGAAGGGGCCTGGGCACAAGCCAAGAGGCCCAGGTGCACTGTGTCATGCCAGCATTTAACGCAGTCTAATATCAGATAGATGCTACTGAGAGAAAATACTCGGAATAAAGTACAGATAATAGCATGGACAACCACTCATTGCTAAATTACTTCTGCTCATCGTGCTTTGAGCTTTGTATTAAATTTTTTCGTCAAGTGGCAGGAATCACAGGGAGAATTGGTTTCAAAACTCCCTTCTTGTAACCCTGGATAAGGATCTACAATATTAGGCTTTCATATGATAATGGCAAATGATGCCCCTCTTTGAAAAATTTCAGACTGGTAATGAAAGTCCTAATCAGATTGTTGTTGCAGAGAAGCAGGAGGTGGGGAGCTCTGCCCTTCTTTCCTTTTTCCTTCCCTCCCCTCCCCTTCCCCCACGTCTCCCTCCTGTTAGCAAATTCAGCAAACTTGACAAGATGGGTTAAGTCTTGGGGAATTTATCTTACATGAATTTCCAACAAAGCCCTCGGATTGTTTTATACAACTGGAAGGCAGTGCTTTAATAAAAGCTGCACCACCTGAGGCATTTTCATTAAAGGCTCTCTCTAGACAACATCACAATGTTTGCATTATCATCCTACACCCCCAAGAGAATACAAGCACTACCTTTTCAGCAAGAGTTGATATTGTGTGTGAAGGCATGAGAGAAGATGATTAGATTTTGCTTTCCCTCACAAAGTAACCGCTTGCAACAGTGCTGTGGTCAGCATTACAATTCACTGATTTGTGTTGTCCACCATTTGAATGGTGAATTGTTTTTTTTTCAGGAAAAGACACATTCTGAAGGTTTTAATAGTCAGTCACGTGAACGAAGATTTTAATCCTAACCACACATTATTCTCAATGACTGTACTATTTGAGCTATCTGGGCTCTTAAATAATGATGGTAATTAGCCGATTAGGACACTATAGAAAACAGGTGCAAGGCTCTGGAGTGGAAGCATCAATGTACAGTATTAAGGAACTCTGGCATTTAAAATGATTAAACTGTTCAGTCTGTTTAGCAACAGGAAACACAAATCACTGAATTCTGAAACACGGCGTTATCTCTGTGGAAAAATTTCACACACACGCACTGAATGCGTATTTAGAAAGGTTCACTGAGGCTTTCACCCGTTTCAGTGGACTCACCATCTGTGTAGACTTCTCTGCGCAGATGTCCTGGCTGGTGTTTTTGCTTTTTGGCAGGTCGGACCTTCTGTATCACAACAGCACTCATGTTGCTGTCGGTGGATACAGGGCTGGTGGGTCTCGGACAGTGTGATGCATGAAAATGTCTACGGCCTGCAAATGGTTATAGAACAATAGCAATTATTTCTCTTACCTGAAGTAAAACCTTTCATACTTTCTCTTTTCACATCAGAATGCTGTAGCTATACAAAACCTAAAAATACAGTGTTGGAAACAATAGTAAAGCTCATCCAGTTTTAGAATGAGCTGTAACTAAATCGAAGCATTTGCTATCCTATCATTAGGCAGGCTGGCTTGGTTGCACAGAAATTATCCAGCTGCTTGGTAGCTGGTAGCTCCTGCCCCAGGAGCACGAAATCCATCAGCAGGCAAGCACGAGCAGGATTCCCACCCAGCCAGTTTCTGGAAAGAGCAGAACACTTCCCTCTCAAGACAGCCCGTAGCTCAGGCCACACGAGGTCATTCCCTGCCACAAGCAGAGAAAGTCACCAGCAGGTCTCAGGTTCAGAAGTCCCCTCTGCCACTTTGAGTGAATTTTCAGGAACGTATCGAGGCTGGATGATTGCCATTTTATCACAGATTATTTGCAGATAAGAAGGGTCACATTTTAAGAACATGCAGTCAGGCACACGTAATACCAATATACAGAAATTACTGTATAACATGAACTTAACTGTTGCAAAAATATTAGCAACCGGATGTAAAAAGACCTTTCTAAAGACCTAAGTCTCTACACATATTTATAGGAATTTATATGTACAAAATGGATTAAAATCCTGGCCTCGTGGGTACAAATGGGAGTTTTGCCACCTACTTCAATTGGTCAGGATTTCATCCAGAATTACTAAATTACCTCCCCTCTCACTCTTCATGATGAACAGCTGTGTTGAAATGAAACAAAGGACTGTTAACTGGGAGAGGATGTCAGAGATGGCAGGAAGGTTGAAAATCTGTGGAGTCAGGGTGGACACAGTTGTGACAGAGTACCTCTTCTCCAGGCCTGGCAGTTTAATAGAACTGATTGTCAAAACATTCATGGATCTGCCTGTAACTTGCATCACAGCCTTCCGTATTCTTATTTCTTAGCTGAACTATAAAAATATCCACTTGGCCTAGTCAGGTTACTGATTAACTGTATATATCCAGTGCCACTAGTATCCAGTATGTTGTAAAAAATGAAATATTTCAAATATCATGTTTTATATGTTCAGTGGTGATTCAGGAGAAAGGAAAAAGGAAAAAACAAACATGCATAAGGCCCTGCTGCATATGCATAATCTATAATCTAAAATGCAACTCGTAACAGCTGTCAAAATATGAAACCAACACAAAGCCAGTTCATCCCAGTAATACAACAGTAAAAGCCTGAACAGAATTCCTCAAAAGAAAAAAAAATTTTTTTGCAAATCCAGGGAAAATATGACTCTAAAGGTTTACTATTTATTTGGACATTTCAATAAGGAGGCATTAAATCTTCTCATGTAGAGTGACTGAAAACACTGGGGGGCTTTATACTGGGAAAAGACAGAATTCTGTAATCCTTTTTTCTTTCTTTTTCTCCCTCTCATTCAGTTCTGAGTGTAAATCCACCAGCAGGGGTGACGTTTGTCCAAGATCAATGAGACCAAAGAACTAGGAACTACTTATGAAAAACAATGCAGAGCAGCAATTTATTTGAACTGTTTCACCAAAACGCCTTTTCTGGCTCTTCCTGACTTATCAACACCCTACGAACAGGAGCTCAGAAAGCGTCTGTGGACAGATTCATTTCACAACGGCCACTTCTTTAATTCTCCCATCGAGCAGAGGACCACTCACCTCCCGCTGCCTCGTGCATTTGCCGTCTGGCTACTTTGAGCCCGGCGTATTCCGCAGCTGCTGCCACAGCCTGTGCAAAATCGGCGTCGGTGAAAAACGATCCGTCGGAGGAGCTCACGCTGGAGCGCCCGCTGGAGATGTTGTCTTCTTCAGAGGCTGAACCCCAGCCATTGATCATGGACCCTGTCACAGAGCTCTCCAAATCCCCCACGCTGGAGGCAGGGGTCTGCTCCAGGCCACGCAAAAGGAGCCTCCTGTTCTGCATCTTGGCAACCTCTATATCTGCCTCATCCTCTTCCTCTTCTGGGGCATCAGTATCCATGTCAGAGACCAAGGGCCCTGAGATGTATCCGTAGGTATGAGGTGGGGAGATGGGCCTTGGAGGGGGTGGAGGACTCACAGGTTGACGTCTGCAAAAAAAAAAAGGGTGAGAAGAATTGAAATCACATAACGAAGTCAGAGGTAACAGCAGACTGATGAAAATACTTTTTTTATTTCCCAGCAAGCCTGGCCTGCCTTTTAAAATCAACCTAATTTATATCTGAAATGCTCAGGTTTGTTTTTTTAGTTTATATTTTTGCTGTAAATCAGAACTGACAGCTATGTAGTTTGAAATCTATCACAAAGAAAGCTGATTTTTTAATACGGTTCCTTTATCACTGACTTTAATGACAAAGCTGTTCATTTTCCCTAAATAACACATGTAGAGCTAAGCAAAGAGTTGGTTTAATCATGTGACGATTAAAAAAATTATTTGTGCACCCTTGAGAGTATAAGCAAGAGAAATAACTGTAAACATATAGCTTGAAACTATCAATGCCAAGGGATGCATCTATCCAAATAGATTGCTCCATTAACATTATCTTCCCTCCACCCATCCTGGTGGTTCAAAAAGATATGAAAAGAGAGATGGCAATTTCATTATTTTTTAAATTGATCTAGGTGGTGAAATAAAACAATTTTCTACCACAATGTTAGTTCTAGGCCTTAGGGGTACCAACATGCATAAAGATGTATAGGTTAACTACTGTTGATCTTAATTTGTCAGTAATGGTATCTCCAGCTTAAGGAGGCAAAGTAGAAGATATCAGATCAATGTCCAAGATTAGTTAATATTTCACTCAGAAGTTCCAGGTAGCAACATTGTCAACACAGGGCCACAGACACACTCTTTAAGTGCCATTTGTCTGGCAGGAAAACACACTTTCTGCAGTAATGGTTTTCCTGTTGGCTGTGCTCACCAGGAATTTTTACTGCAGTCTGCTTTGAAAAAAATTTCAAAGTAATATTCCTTTGTCAACTTTGCCCTCTTATTATCTCATTGAGAAATGGTGACTCGCATAGTTAAATTGTCTCTTTTGTGAGGGTGACATGCAATTTTGGTTTTCTTTAAATTTTAATACATGGGAATACATATTAATTTTGGAAAGAAATGTTAGCAAGGAAAAACCTAATACTCTGTAGCAGGAGCAAATTGGATCCCCCCGGACTACATAATCTAGCCAGTGTTTTTCATTTGCTGTATTAAGTACTGAACAGAATGAAGAATAGTTAGGGATAAATACCCCCAAATCCCAGAAACTGTTGCTGCCTGGAATCTGTACCTGCTTTGACTAGAGACCTTGCCCAATAAAGTTTTACTGCCTTAATTTAAAGCTCTTGTGACAATTGTCCTTGTGATATATTTTCCTATTCTTTAGGTTTTTGTATTAGAGGACAGGCAACTGGTTACAAAATATGTTAGGGTTCTTGAAAATGTAGCTTGGCTGCCAACCTTTAGGGATAGGCTAATTGAGAGCAGCTGGTTCACGGGCACACAGAATTAACAACACTTCTTCCCCTTTATCTGATGCAGGTTCTCACTTTTAACAGTGACACTGTCTCCTACCTCAGCTCTGGCTTTAACACTGATATCACCTGCTATCCCACTAAATCTTCAGTTTTTTTCTCTCCTTGTTGACTCTTCCAGAGCATAGGTTTCTATTTCAGTTTGCTATATTTCCAGCAAGCTCACCGGAGAGAGAAATTACAGTACACCATCACCACCAGAATCCTATTCTAGATGCCTGGTTCTGACCAGCAAATGAAATAATACTCAGCAGAACTATGAATAAAGCTAATAAAAAGTATGACAAACAGTACTTCAGGCATTATTTTCACTATAAACCCACCATTTACAAGACACCCCAAATCAATATGGAAAGGCACCACTTGGAATGTATTCTTAGTCTGAAAGTATTGCCACACCACATTTGAAACAGAACCCCACCCCTTCCAGAATGGGTTACAGCTGGTGAGCACAGTACACCCAATTCCTCAGCAGCAGCCCTGGGTCATATCAACACCAGCAGATGGAACAGGTAGTCAGCCAAGCCTTACAAATCAAATAAATAGAATTATATGACTATTTTTAAATTGATGTGATGGATGCGGCAGAAAGAAAAGAAACCACATTTGAAAAAGTAAGAGGGAAAAGACAAATTTAGTCACTAACAAATTCTAAGACTTTCAGCAAAGCTACACTTAACCATTGTAGGAGGGACAAAATAAACACAAATTTTTTTTTTTTGGTCTACAAAAAGAGTAAGCTGTATGCCCCAAGAGCTTAAATTGGAGCATGCCCCCAGCTCCTTCTGCCACTCTTGGTGGCACTGATGGTGACCAGCCACGAGTCTTTGTGTTGAGCAAACCTTCTACTTTCCAGGCAGTTGCTGGCTGGTTATGCATGTTTGTATACATCTGCTTTTTGTCTACTCCATTCTGTATGTCTGTATTGTATATCCCAATCTCCAGAAAATCACTGGGATTCTGGAAAGTCGCTCATGACTATCCATCACTTAGCTTCTCCCTTTTCCATCTGTGTCCAGCTAGTTTAACCTCTCAAATAACCCAGAAAAGCCAAGTGATTAAAATGAACTCTTCTGTGGACCAGTGTAGCAGGGCCAATGGAAATTACAGGAAATTAACCATCCACTAATGAAAAGAGTGATTTCAAAGACTCAGGAAGATAGAGGAAGAGGAAAAGATGCACAAGTGCAAGTGTTACCATAAAGAGTAAAGGAAACAAACCAAGGCAGATCAAGTAGTGGGGAGCTAGAGTAAAAGCAAATATAGGCCCTTAAAAAAAAAGATGCATAACTGCTGCCTACTTAAAAAATGGGAGCCATAAAGATGAGCTAAATTTAAAAAAAAAACATTCTGGAAAATAAATCCATAAATATCCAGTAAGATACGTTGATAAAATCAAAGCTCTACAGTCTACTCAGAAAAATAATATAAATTTCATTGTAATAGGCTTGCATTTTGCTAAAAGTAGAAATTCTACATAGAATACCGCAGGCAAGTTTGTATACTTGTGTCAATAAACAATATGTGCAAAGCACTGGAGGAAAAAAATAATAAAAGTCCATAATTTGGGATGGAAAAGCTGTGCCTTCTTAACAAAAGCCAAGAGAAGTAAGCATTATACATAGAAGGGCTCATTCCGAATCCACTGTTTTATGGGAGAGAAGCTGTGAGAGTTTATATGCAAAACAGTTGTAAAAGCAACTCAGAGAAGAAACAAGATTTCCCTGTAGCAAATATCTATCTTTATTAATGTTGGTCATTCCTTTAAATAAGGTTAGATGGAAATGTTAAGAAAATTTTGCAAGCAGTAATTTCTTGTATTAGGATTTATGAGAGGAGGAAAATCTATAGGTTATATAAATTATATATTTATATATATTCATACATATTGGTGACAAGTTAATTGCACAGTTACTGTGAAATAATGCATGCTATTTTATGGTAATAATGCAGTAAATCTATTGGAAACAATGGAACTGTAATTATATGGTAAGCTGTGTTAACGATACCACTTTAATAACCTGATGACTGTGAATTTAACTTATGTCAGCATCGTATGCACCCTAAAGTGATATACTGCATTTCTTCCCACGGTACAATAATAAAGCAACTTAATTACCTATTTCTTAGTTAAAATAGTTCTAGCATCCTGGATTAGAAGTTAAATAGTAACAGAATAATGGGGAAATTGTTGGCCTCACTAAATTCAGCAGGAATTTTCAGTGGGGCTCAGATGACTCTTGTCACATCTCTCTCGCTACATTTGCATTCACACACCTCCGGTCAGGTTGGTGTTGTGTGTGTCCCAGATCCTCCTGACAGTCCTGTAACATGGGCTGGAGTTCTTCCTGGGGAGAGGGGGTGAGAGTGGCAGTTGACTGATGGCTATAGGAGACAGCGGCTGGAGAGGAAGCTGCTCCTCGGACAGGTGGAGTAGGACCTCGCTCATCTTCTTCCTCTTCCTCTAGCTCATCCTGCTGCAGATACATCCTTGCAGGTGGCACAGGACAAGGAATTTCTTGGTCATAGCTAAAATTAATTTTTTAAGAAAATAAGGACTTAAATTTGTACTGTGTAATTAGCATATCTGATACATGTATTAATAGCCCAGAAACAAAGCATTGTTCTCTGTGCTCTTGAGAACAGCTCAGTAAGGATGTGCTGAGTGGATGCACACCTCTGCCAGTAAGCGCTCTCCAAAATGCCACACTACAGCTCGATGAGCAGCACCAGGAGCAGTGCTGGAGGAAGGTCTCACTGCCAGCTTGTAGGGCAAATTCCACTTCAATTAACTAGTAATTAATGTGGGAAATGGACAAAGTCCTAATCTTTCTTACCTTTCATCCACTGAAAGACTGTAATCTTCACTGTTGCTGTGGGGAGGTGGATGTGCTGGAGGGGGTGGGAGAAGATCTGCCCAGTTCATGCCCGCTTGCTTGGGAGCCTTTGGGGTCCGAGCACCCTTCTTGTGCCCTTGACTCCCTGGGAATAAAAAGCAGCACATATTTGTAATGCTTTTAGTCTCTCCTCAGCACCAGCTATGAAAACCAAAATAACCGTAGTCGCTCCCAGATGCTCTTGCATTCTTTGGGAATTTACTGTTTTGCTCAGTTTGGAGCAAATTGGCATTCCTCTTTTTTACACTAGTTCTTGCTTGTAGCTTCTTTGTAGAATTATCTACATTTTAAGTGGTTGAATTTAACCAGAAACTTCACACAGCATGGAAAAAAACCCCCATGGGATACAAAACTTTAATTTTTTTAAATAAACAGTCAAAATGCGATAAAACCATAAATTAATTTTACAAGCAATGTCATTAAGAGTGAGCTTCTTACTTCTGTTAATTACATTAAAGATTATAATCTAAAAAAAATGAGCTGTAGACATATTTTCTGAAGTGCCTTTATCCCATTTAATTGCCAGAACCTAAAATACAATATGATACAGATATGATCTATTAAAGTTCTACTGTTGCATTAAGTCACTGAATATAGGTAATTTGTACTTGTCCACTGAAACATTTTAGGCACAATGAAATTACTACTTTTAGTCTAAATGGCAGGTGCAGTTGAAAATAATTGCTGGAAGAACTAAAATAATAGAAAAAAAAAAAAAGATCAATGAAGTATTTCACAAATGTTTTCAACTACTATTACTGGAAAATTACAGCTCATAATAAAGCAATGCAGCTTTAACAGTTCAAATACCTTTGAATAAGACCAATTATTCAGGTGGTCTCAGATTTTAAGTTTGGACATGGTTATTGATGAGAACTGGCTCAACCACTGTTCCTTGGTATATATACATCTTAATTCCTCTTTGTATTGTAACTCCTTTATTGTAGAAAAAGTCACTGTGGCTTTGAGTATGTTTTAGAATCCTTCACATTTCTCTCTTAAACTGAGGCATGATTTTATATTATAGCAGTAAAGCCTTATACACATGATTAAATATGCTGCAGTGAGATTTAGGAAGCTTGTTTTGTTCACTTCTGCTGTTTCAGATTTTCCACTCTTACAGACAGTAGTTCTGTTTGCTATTGTCCCACACTAGGTGCCAGATACACACGTTTTAGCCATGTAAAATTATTTTTCTGGTATCTCAGTATGTCAAGCAAGACCCTAACTATCCCAAGGTGATCTGCATTCTGTACCCTAAGCACCATGATATATACATGGTTAAACACAATTTATTTATTACTTTGGTCTCCTTGCTTCATTCCTGCTGGAGTCCTTGGCATAGGACTATAAATCGTTAGTTATGAATAACCCTAATAGGCATCAGCATGGAGAACACCACCCTCTCATCCTTAATTTGCATGGGTTCATGCCCCTGAGAGGTTTCATGCTGAATTTCAAGTCTTAACATCTTTGAGCACAGGCTCAGAATCACATCCTGATCTTGCAGACCTGGGAATGGGCAAAAGGCTGTCTCCCAGAACAAAACCACTGAGTAGCTGGGAGAATTGTGTTGTACTTATCTCACCCCAGCCACTGAGAATTCAGATCATCCAGAGGCACAGCAGGGCTCATCAACATATTTATGTCCCTGCTGTGCCTCAGTCAGAATGGGTCAGGACAAAGCACAGGATGGGATTAAGGCAACTGGACTATCAAAGGCAACAGCAGAACAGAATGGGAAAAGTCTTCATCTTGATTAGTAGATGTGAAGTTCAGGGCACTCGTGGCAGTGACCATAACTCACCCTGTAATTGGTTTGATGTAAATAAACACAGCCTAACTACCAGACTTACAGTAAAGTCCCAAACCAAGCCTATGTGTAGTTTCTGGTTCAGCTCATATACCTCTATCAGAAATCAAAGCTGGAATTGAACAAGTTATATCACAATGATAAAGCATAACTTTTGAATTAAAACATATTCTGTGGTCCCAAAGTACAGAGTGCAATTTCAGTGCTCTGGTCAACACTAAAAGCTGTTTTGTTTCAAGATTTTTACAAAGGATTTTTTAGATCGTTTGTAGAGGAGATGCCAATGAGAAACAAAATTTAATTATCTACTGTCTATATCTAAATTATGTACATGAATACGTTTGACATATAGTGACTGAAACCTTTAAAATTTTTATGTATGCCTGAATGCTTTTTTACTCAATAAAATACACGGGTTTAATTTACAAAATGAAAAACTTAAAGCAGCTCTGTTGGGTATCACTCAGATGCTGTGGTGTCTTGAACTGGTTCATGAATTGGGTAAGTAGACCCAAGAGAAGGGAAAAAATGTCACTAAAGTACCAGGAAGTTAATACATAAATTAAAATCCTTTTTTTTTTTTTTTGGTGACAGTTGAAATTTCTATGACTTGACCATCTGGAAAACGTAACATCAACCAGGAGGCCATTAGCATTAGGAAATCCAACCTCTATTCGAGCTCATGACTTTCACAACTTTGGAGAATCAGGTACTTAACTGACATTTAGATGACACTAAGCAATCACAAAGATGCAACAGAAATACAGGCACCTACTGGGACAGTTTTCATGCTGTTCAACATCTACTGTCAGTGGATTCCTCCCCATTGCTCCTTCTCTAAGCCCAGTAAACATTGCTAACCACGGCTACAGCATCCAAACACCACAAATCCTAAGGCTTGGAAAACCCTGCAGGTACTCACCAGACGTACTACTGCCTCTGTCTGAGCTGTTGTAGGATCCACCTGTATTCTGGTCATATGACTGGTTGTAGGGAATAGTTGGAGCAATGTTGTCATTTACTCGGTAATCTGCAAGTTTAATGGCATGGTTAATGCTCCCCTTAAGGAACACATCTACTTTCATATACTTAGTTATAACACAAAGTAAAATCTCCTGAAAATAGTGAAGAAGAAACAAATTCATTTTTTGAAACAAAAATCATCCTGCAATCATGCTTTAATTTTAGCTTGTCTGTAACTGAAAGCGTAAGGGAAATCATGGGAACTTAGTAGCTGCACAGCTAAAATGCAGTAAAATGGAATTCTACGCACAGGGTGTTCACAAAGCCTCTGCAATGATCGCATCTCAATGAAAATCAATCAATCAATCAATCAATCAATCTATCTATCTATCTATCTGTCTATCTATCTATCTATCTATCTGTGACCTGTGTGAGCATTTTGCATCCAAATACTGTCACCTTGATTGATTTTCCATGGTCTCTGCCTAATTTACGCATGCAGGGTAACCAATGGACTGTGGCAGCTACTTTTGGTATTTCAAAGGTGACAAACCCACGTAGGAGTCAGCTCTGTATGATCTGCTGGAGCAACAATGCAGCTCCAACTGAATCTGGTTTACAAGAGAAGAAGGCTTTGTTTCAGGTCTGCTGGGTCTAAGATTATTTTTATTTACACTGGATCATGCAGGTTCTACAGGCAAGGCCTTTTTTGCTAATGGCTGTTACAAAAATTTTCCTCTCCAGTTCCAAAGAACTTGGTATACACTTACTACTTTTAAATCTAGATTTGGCAACCAGATGTGTAAAACTTCATCAGAAGTAAAACATTCATCTGGCAGAACAATACTCTTGTGCTAAAAAACAACTGCAATTTACAGAGAACAGAAAGGAGAAAAGTTACTCTTCATACAGCAAATAAAACTGCGTCATAAACAGAACCACTGGACATAAAGTAGTGACAATGAAGCACAGCATGTAACTCATCAAAATGGTTACTTCCCATCACAAAAGCTATAATCAGCAGGTATAATCAGCAGCAAGATGGCTTTGACTTAGGAAATGAGAAAACCAAGATCAGAATATCGACTCATAAAATAGCAAATCAAAACAAAAATAAACAAAACTGAGAATTCAGTCCCCATCTGCTGCAGAAACGTTTGTGATAATGTAAGCATGGGAAAAAGAGCAAAACGATAAATTCCACACCAGAGTGTATTCTGTAATAGTTTCTCAGCCTAGCTGCATTCCACAGACCACGCTGAAGCCCTACATACCGCATATGTTTACACAGAGGATAAACAGTAAATCAGCACTCTGAAATATGTATATATGACTGTCAGCAGACAATGCTTTAAGGGGCCCTTTCCACACTACAATATGCTAGAGAATATGCAGCTGTAATATACACACTTTGAAAGATGCAGTATCTTCCAGCACACAAAAACCAAACATGTTTTAATTCCCAAAGAGGTACGTAATACACAGCCCACGAAAGAGAACAATTACAAAAAATACAGCTTTCACCCCCTAGTAAGGAGCCAAACCCCTTGAATTTTCTTTTGGCATGTTTATATCAAGGGAAGGTGTGACATTTTATATCGCCCTTTGAACTCCTCTGTGAGTAGATGGGTCCGGTAGAGAAATCAACATTCCTGTAAGGAAATGTTTCTTTTTACTGGATCACTTATCACTATGAGACCACTTGAGTTACAACAATCAATGCAAAAACTTCCAAGTTAGAATGGGTCCAGCTCCTAGGGATACTGTTTTGCAAATCAGGTTATTAAAAGAGGTTGCATGGTAGCCTGGAGGACTAGAAAGAAGAAATCACATACCTATTTCTTCCAGCTCCCACACAGTATATTAAAGGAACATGCCTTCAAGGCCTCAAAAGCACATTCTGATGCTTCCCGTTAACACTGAAATCAATTTATTTTTAGCTTCTGGATCCACAGACTTCAGTCAGGGTAACACAGGAATTTAGTTTCCAAAATTGTGTGCGGTAGCATTGCCTCTCAATATGAGAACTGAAGGCTTGCTAGGAACAAGTCTAAAATGAATTGGATCACTCCATTTGTGTCCCCAGTGTACAACACAATACAATTTTACAGAGTTTGATATGCAAAATTTCATTCGTTTACATGAACATGTAGATTTAATGAGTCTCCATCCACGACTGGGAAGAGTGGGTTGACCTATTTAAAATTTAAGGTAGAGTATAATGTGACTACCATGCATCTGGCTTATGAATAAAATATCCCGCCTCTGTCCTAACCAATCCCTTAACTACTATTAAATTTAAATTAATCTCATATCCACCGGAAATGTATTTTATTTAACTCTTTTCTAAAGATACAGCTTGTTATTTTTTACAATAAATTCAGTATCTGAAAGGTTATTGTGGTGCTAATTAACTTTCTGACACTGCTAACTGTGCATTTCTAAATCTAAAGAGGCAGAAGTCTAAAAGCACCACAGAAGCCTGCAATTGCTGGATCTGAAAGCTTTAGACTCCTGGAACCAGAAGGTCAAAACTCCTCTGATGCCTAAAGAGGAGAAACAAGCTAAAAGCTCTTCACCTTTGTTTAATTTGTTTTGCTCCATAATGTTGTACTGTATGGGTGGAACCTCTTGCTTTTGCTGAACAGAGGGTTTCCAGTGTTTCTCATTCGTGTCCCCGCTGCCATTGTTAACATTATTGCTGATATTGGACTGGATGAGCTGAGTGGTGGCATAAGGAGTGGGCTGCCCAGGCTGGCTGACAAATCTTCCGTCCTTTAGATTTGGACTATTGAAGGTTTTCATCTCATTGATTTTGTTGCTGAGGTCCACGTCCCCATACACAGTTGACTCAGGCAACATCAGGTTTGTCTGCTTGTTGTCCAGCTGATTGTTGTAATTTGCTATACAATCGGCTAACCACAGAGGAGAGAAAAGAGAAAAGGTCATTCTGTTCGCTCACACCAGACTTTCCATGAAACCCCCTCTAACATTTCCTTACTGCATAACTACATGGCTTGAATCCATGTAGCAGACACACTGAGGCAGAGATACTGCCCCTAACTATATCATTTACAGAATATTATTTACCTTATAAACTACTGCTCCAAAAGTAGGGTTCACTGTTCTTATTCACTGTAAATTCAGACCTTCTGAATTGTATCTACAATGACTTACCTTTCTGGGCTATTCCATAGTGGCCATAAAAACATTTGTATTTTTAGACATTATTCTCACAGCAGTATAGATATTCAATTAATAATTTTGATTAAAATCATCTGCATTGCAAGGAAAATTCAACCAAAACTTAATAGCAGGAATAACTAAATAAGACAAGTCATTTCATGTCACCTCAACAGTATCTAGACACTCTTGTATTTGTCATAAGAAATAGATGTACAACAGGTTTTTATGAAAGAAACTGAAAAATTATTACACATAAGAGAATTAAAGAAAAACAGCACAATGTAAAAGGTAACTCAGTACCCAGTAGCAAGCCTTTATTTGATCATTGTTTCCTTGTACAATCTTATATTTTAACTTGAAACAAAAAGACAGAAAAGCAATCTGGAATTTTTTCTGATTTTCAGTTGCTTTGGATATTGCAAAATACGTAATACCACAGTAACACCATTGTCCCGCATGCTAAAGATATATCGTATAGACAGCATGAATTCATTCTTCTGACATTTACTGCATTCTGAGATCACCACTTATTGCAGACAGTAAACTGACATGTGCTGATGCTCTGGCCACTACTGCATGAAACAGTGTCCCTGCCTTGCCACGATCTCTTGCCACTGTGTGACAGCAAGCCCACACATTTTTTCCTCTCCACATCCAGTCCACTGGGAGATACCGAATGAAGTAAAATAGTCTGTGGGTCAGCAGGTAGAAGGCTTAGTGGAACTAGCATTCAAAGATCCTTAAGCAAAACCACTCATTTTCCAGTTGATTAATGCATCAATAATTACACAACACTCACCAGGAATACAGTTCTCCTCTTTTAAAAGATGTGGTATTTACACTAATGAATTTGATTCAAAACCTGAAGTCCATTACCTGTGTCCACAATGAACTTACTGGAGAGGATGCCAAGTAAAACTACATACAGAATTCAAGATTTTACCATCACTCTAAATGAAATAACTAGCAAACATACAGGATGTTCAATCTCAAAAATATTCCCTAACACATACATATTTTTAGAGATATATTACCTGAGAAAGTGGAATAAAATAATGCTTGTGTAAGAAAACCATTGATCCACATTTTCAGTGACTAATGAACAGTATCAGAACATGCCACACAGAACTTATCACTGCACACTTCATGCCCCCCAGCCTGTGGTTTTTTTGAAGGTTTTACAGTTTGATACATTTTTCTTTCTTATGTGAGGTGTTATTTATTGCCTCTGTTATTTATTGCTTCACAGTCTTCAACTTCTTGATTTCTAGTGTTTAAATGTTTTCATTTCTCTTACCTACTGAAACCACCCTAGTCTTTCCTCCTTTCCAAGTCTATTGTACCATACTGGGCAATTATATATACAGTATATTCTTCACTCCTGCTACCTCAGGCTTTGCTACAATATCCTTGCAGAGTCACTTATAACATATATTTTTACCTCCTTTCATTTGCAGCTATATCTGATTTGTGTGTAAGGCAATATAATCAATACAGTATCTGCAGTAGGTACATTTTTTACATAGACACATTAGAATTCCTCACAAGTACTTAAAGCTGGTTTACCTACATAACAGAAGATTTATCCTGTTAGATTTTTTTTTAATGGCATCTACTTTTGGAACAATCCATTCCCGTTCTGCAGACTTGGAAGACAGTGCTATACTTAAAAGCAATTAAAAATGCAGCTACTTTGCATATTCACAACTACAGAGGGGGTACAAACCAGCCCACGATGACAGAATTAAGAATATTTGGCAGAATTTCCAGGAAAGAAGAGAACACTCTGAGCATATTGTCTGATCTGCAAACTCCAGAGTTCTACTTGAATGGAAGGAAACACTTTGTAACAAAACCAAGCTTAATATGAAAGCTAAAATGAGGGAGAATCCACTGCAGTTCAATACAAGATGTTATAATAGGTTGTAACCATCAAAAATGTGCCTTCTCTTCCTTTTCTGAAATTGTCAATTTTCAGTTACCAGAACTTGCTATGTCTGTCCTTGTTACAGTGAACTATCCCTGAACCACAAACCTTTTTATACAGGCGCTGGTGGATATTCTCAGCCAGAGCGAGATGCAAGCCTCTAATGCCAAAATCTCTCACCTTGCTCTGAAGCACCTGGCAGCGGTCACTGGCAGACAGCATTACTGCAGGAGATGGATTGCCATTACCACCACTCATGAATTACCAGCCATTAGAGCTGGCTTCACATTAATTACAGGAGGTAATGCTGCTTGGCACTTATGTAACTTTGCATACTCCCTCTTAGAAATGCTGGGACAGGCTACTAGCAAAAACCAGCTAGAGGTGCTTGTAGTGGAGAAGCTTCATTTCATTCCTCACCAGTAACACAAACTGGGTTAAACCAAAAGGAACCTAAGCTCTGTTTAAAACAAAATGCGCAACAATTAGAACTCTGATGTCTATTTCACCAAATGTGTTACCATGGAACTCAGGGGGTTTTCTTCCAGAGCTCTCTGAGTCCTGCTCAAGCTCCCAGGAACTACCATTTAACCTAACATTTTGTAATTGCTTTAAGTGTGTCAAGTTAACTTCTTTATTCGCACACCCTAAACAGAACACCAGCTATCCAATTTTGTACAGAATGGCACCCAAAGGGAAGTTCTGAGTGTGCTAAAACAGACTGACTTTGTTGCAAGCACTGTAGCAATGTTTTATTTCTTGCTTCCCATCACATCCAAACCAGAAGGAAAATCTCATTAGCATTGTTTAGGTACTTCTCCTTCTCCATTCAAGCAACAAGGATGTACAGAACAACCTAAAAATGACCTTATCTACTCTATTCAGAAGCTGAAACTTCTTTTGGCAGCATTGAACTTTGCAGGGGCTCCTTAAGCCTGCTACAACTATCCAAAGGGGACTGAGAAAGGATCCAAAAAAGGGACCAAAAGCATAACCATGACACAGAGGAGACATTATATTAAGTCTAAAAGCACTGGATATAAAAACCCAAACAAACCTGTATGCTCTCTCAGGTATTAGAAGCACACACTCTGTAAAGAAGATTCCTTAGCAAGGTAGAAACATATCTAACCTGGTCGACTGTACGTGGTAAGGTTGCTATCACTGTTGCCATTGCCAGAGGTGCAGCAGTTGATGGAGCAGTCATTGTGATTGTTCCCTGTGTTAGGCCAAGTATCTGCTAACCACGGCTGAGTGGCTGGTTCACTGATGTTTAGGAGTCCAGGCCTTTAAAAACAAAGCTTGGTCATTTCAAAAATTAAACAAAAGCATTTTCACATTGCAGTTATACTCTTCTCAAATGGCGGGATATTACAAAATAATACCATGTATCAAAAGGCTTGAGCATTGAAAAAAACAGCTGGATTCAATTATTTAGCATTTTCTAGTCTCCTGTCTAACCTGTTCCTTGCTAAAACACTCAGGAGTGAGCAGCCAAGGACAGTTCATTTTGCTGGACTACATTGTATGTTGGTGTACAACATTTACCTGTCACTTTGGTTTTCATTTTTTAATTTTTTTTTTCCTTATGAGGTTACACTTTTATTTTTATGCCCCTTCACCATTTCTTAAAGAGCACAAGTTAAAAAAGAGGAAATTGGCAAGTCAAACAAACAAAAAATTCACACATGGAAGCAGGATGGATGTGCGTAAGAGCCAAATTGAAATGTAAACACTCCCAAATTCTTGGTTGTTTATGGAGCAAGGTCTCCTCACCATCAGGCAGTACGACTGTGGCGCATCAAAGGGAACAGCAGGGTAACAGAAACCTCTGTGGCTTGGGAGCATTTGGATCTCACTAACCATGCTGAGTGGGTGACACACACTTGCTCATGAGAAAGCCACTCAGCTCCTAAGAGAGTTTAAGGTAGTTGGGAATACTGACCACCTGAAAAATATCCAGATATGAAATGCTGCATTTGGAATAAAGTGTATTCCTGCCATCAGCAAGCAGAAAGAAACAGCATTCCTTGTTTTCCAAGTTGCTGAATTTTTGTAGTGAGTGTGAAAGACTCTCTGATGAATGTTCTGTAGAATCTTTGGTGGCTCTTCAGTTTCCACGCTAACAATGCAGTGGCATGTTACAGTCCCACACAATTTAAAATTGCCTTTGATAACTAAGGTGCTTTTAAAAAACAGATACTTTTAGCTACTAGTCATATATACACAGTCCCCTTCTCATGGGATTTAACAGGCAACTTTCCATTTGAAATAGTGCAGAAACTATTTTCCATAATATTAGATGTGATGATCTTCAAAAATAAAATATGCTAATCCTCTTAAACTGCAAGTTGAAAATACAAGCTGCATGCAGTTATTTGTGGGGGATAGAGTCTGTCAGTGCTGCAGGCTTAAATCATAGACTTAGAATGACATTTAAAAGATCTATACATATATGTGTATATATATATTTCTGTACTGCATATGTCATCTGACAATTTAACATAGGAAGTGATAAGGCTTGACTTGCTGTCAGGCTTACAAACCAGCCAATATACATTCAGTAAAGAAGTATTTTTTTTTTTTTAAATCTGAAATAAATATACAGCTGTGTAGGCCTGTGAGCAGGCCAGCCGATTTGAAATTCCCTGCTTTTTTCCCTACACTGTGCTCTTAAAATGAACCTACACCTCAAGGTGTTTGGAGGAGACAAAGCATTCCAGAATGTTGCAGCACTTTAAAGACCTGTGCACTAGATTTTTGCATAGAGAGTTAAAGATCCTTTGTTTCTAAAATTTACTTTGCATTCACACCTGCTGTCATGTAAGAAATGTGGTGTGAGGTATATAAGTAGATGAGAATTCTACTAATTGGAGCCATTTAGGTGGAACTGTAGGCAGGAGATGCTTGAATTACACCATAGCCTGGTGATGATTTGAGATTATAATTTCCAAAGATCTTTAACCTTGGCAGCAAATTCCTTGACTCCCTGAATTTCTGGACTGGGTCTGAGGCAGGGGTGGACAGAGCAAGTGGCTGTGTGGGTGCTGGCTGGCGTCAATCCACCACAATTACCATTACTCAAATTCTGTCTAGAAAAGGGATTGCCACAAAAATGGGTATTTTTTCAGCATCACACAAGTAGGGATTACAGTGAAATATATTACAGTGACATTTTGAAATCTGAAAAATGCTTTAACATGCTCACATAACTGCACTTGGTAAAAATGCTAAACCTTTTCAAAACACTGCAAATATAAAGTAAGGAAGTGAAAAGCTTAGGTTTGGGTATCAAAGGATGGTTTCATATGCAAAAATAACTTTTTTAAAATTTTTTTTTACATTGCAGGACTATGTTTCATACCCTACAAAATTACATCACACACGCTGTCAATGCTATATATGTAAATGAACAAAACCAGCATAGATGTTTGCACCTTGAATCAATTACATTGTTAGATTGTGGCACTGATGCTGAAAACTAGGACAGTAAAACTGAAGTTAATTCTCTAGAAGTACCAAAATTACTGTATACGATGTAGACACCTGTGGGTTCATTTCTGTCCTCTATGTGAGCGTGCTTCATCTAGCCTGTGCTATGGGAAGAGTGAGAATGCACAGTGGCACAAAGAACACAAAGGATGTTGGCTGAATATCTTTCTAAACAACTCTCAGGGAAAAAAGAGGGTTTATCTCTCTCCTCTCTTATTTTCTCACTCTCCTGGAGTAAGGGCAGCAACCCAGTGATTTACAGATTTGTCCATTCAAAAACCACATGGTGACTGTTCTAGAGGCTTCCCTCCATGCTTCTGTGGCCATGCCAGCACAGCAGCACACAGTGCTGAGCAGAGATATCTGCCATCACTCATGATATGCCAGGTCCAGCTGCAGCAGGAGCTGAATAGCCTCACCTCTGCACAGCACTCAGGTAGACTGGGAATACTTTATTGTATGCCTGATCTTCACAATTACCAAATTTGTGCATGGTCTTGCAAATTAGGAATCACAAGATGCCACTTGTGAACAGGAATTGTTACAGGACTTTGTTGCCCAGCTGGTCTCTGAGATTTTAGCTTTTACTTCAGCATCATGCCAAATCTTTGAATGTGACCTAGAAAAAGAATGATGTGCTACTAAAGCACCACTGCCCTGACCTGTCTTTCTGCTAAAACCATTATTTTTCTTCCTGAAGAAAACTTCACCTCTTCAGAGGAAATGTAAACTACTGTTTTCTCCATGGCCATTCATTAAGTAATAATGTAAACCCAGTGACCATGCCTTAGTTAAATCCTCAATCTGGAATGGACACAGTTCTCAGAATAGGGGGCTGTTTCCCTCTCCTTCAGTGCCCCATCTATTTTAAGCAATGCTTTAACCGTTTTGCATTCACAGAAAGAATTCTTTCTTAAAATGTCACCTTATAAGCCATTTATGTCTTCAACAATTTTTTCCAATAAATGTTTTCTTTCTTTGTAGTATTTGTGAAGCAGCTATATTTCTTAATCTTCATAAATGCCACGACTTAATTACTTTTACTCCCTTAATCAGGTGGCAAGCCAGGTCTTTATTTTGAAGTTAAAGCACTCCCTCTGCTGCTCATTTTTTGAGATGCAGTTTTCACAGGTTAACAAAGCTGAAAATATTTCAAAAAAATGTTTTGGAAATCAACCTAAAAATTCAAACCGTGTACCCTCCTTCTAAACAGAAAATATATGGCCAAAATGTATAAATTAATATATGAACTAAAATAACATATCTTTGCAGGCAATTATTCTGCCATCACTTACAAGGACAATTGAACTCCCGGAATCCTTAAATTTATTTGCATACAATTTATACCTATAAGAATAAAGCACATAATTACCTGCCTCCACTGCTTACGGCCTCTCCTCCTCTCTGATATGTTACTGAAATAGTTAAAGACAAAAAGAAGGAAAAAATTTAAAAATCATACAAGACTCCTTCAATAATAGTATTTATTTTGGCTTTGTTTCACTTTAGCTAAGATGATAACCGTGCATTGTTTATACATTAATTCTGAGTCTCATTCTGCAAGCTATAGCTTCAAATCCAAGTTTAGACATAAAACTTGTGTTGCTTGATAACTGCTAGTCCTAGACCCAACAGGGTTTTCTATTTCAGTTCTGTTCTGAACGCACACACACACGCACACGTATCGCTTAAGAAAGCAGGAAGCCATACATCAGGTTGAACTTATTCTTAACATAACTCTGCTGACTTCAGTGGAGTTACTCTGTGGAAGAATTTAGGTCATATATTTATTTCATGAATGGCTGGATGTTAAAGCTTTGCTCTACCTTATTATTTTGGCAAGATTAAAGACGTAGCATGATTCTATAACAGACCTTACTTCCAATGTAAATAATGGCTCATTACAGCTGAAGCTACTGCAAAAACAAATGCTCTTTCTGAATGTTACTGCACTCAGGGAACAAGCACACTCCAGAAGTCCACAGAAGCTCCACATTTTATTACATTTTACAACTGGATTTATAAATTACACTAAATAATCTAAAAATTTAAATATATAAATCTTGGTTAAAAAAACAGTCCGGCAGAAAGAATAATTTCTAAATTAGAAGGAATATTTTTTCTAGCATGTCAGAAGTATTCTGCATTAACAAAGTGGATGTCCACGTGCATTTGTTTGTTGGCATAGATTGCATATCCTTCACAGGAAGCAAGATGTTTAAGAAGCTTGCTTTTAGGATGCAAAAATCCGAGAAGAAACAGTGCTACAAATTTTGCAGGTTTGCATTGGTTTTGCCAAAGGGTTAAGGAGACTTCCTCCCTGAAAATGCTGATGGATTCTACACTTTCCAGCTAGGAATGTGCTGAAAACAAGTAGCCAAATTCTGCTCTTTAGAATAACTCCAAACTGGGAGTCTGCAAGAGAGAGATAAATGCTGGCAGTGATTACAACAACAGGATTAAAATGTAGGATGCATTCCTACAGGTAAGTCTTTTACTGTAGGTAATGCTAAAGAGGAGGAACTGGTTCCATTTAAAGTCAAAGTATGACCGAGATTCTGGATTGAAAAAAAAGGATTTTTTTCCTTCAAGTGTTTTACGTGCTTTATGTTTTTCCCAATTTCATCTTTAAAAAACTGAGGGCTATTTATTTTGCAGCTCTGACATATCTGAAGAAACCCTATTTCTTCAGAAAAGATATTTTCTTTTAATGTTAAGAGTCCAATGGAGAGAATAGATGTTAGCTTCCAACCTCTGCAGAATTTCAGTGGCTTGCTACAATGGAGATTACAACAGAAGCCCTCTGTTTAGCCAATTAAAGTAACAGCAAAGTAATATGAGTTTGAATTATTCTCCACCGCGGCACTCAAAGGCCTTCAGAAACACTGAGGTCCACTCTGGCTCATGCTGAACAGGAAGCAACTCCACTGAACATAACAGGATGACTTCTGAGAGCAGGCACTCTTCAGTTTGATTAAAAGCACGTGGGTGAGACTCTAACCCAGCCCAGCCCGGTGTGTGCGGACGAGTGCAGGCACAAGGGGTTTGCTTCCTCTGTGGTCCAGCCTGGAGGATGTAACTCAGCTGCTGCACAGCAGCCAAATTAGTACAGTGCTGATCATGAGCTAATATTCCCTGGGAAACTGCGTGTGCAGAGGAGGGGGTGGGTGGTTTTTACCCTGCCTGGATATACATGTCCTGCAAGTCTCATAGGTCTCTTGTGAAAACAGAGGATTTAGAACAAAGGAGGAAGGAACAACCTGTCTGTTCACTCAGGTTGTAGCTAAAAGACATGCAGAATACTGGTGGGTACAGAATGTGTTGGATTTTATCCACTGCAGAGGATGAGCTGCCAGACTGTAGGACCCACTGAAGGTCAGCTCTACAGGATGGAAAGGCTCTCATGGGCTTCGGTGGGCTATGGTTCGGATTATATCATATTTTGCACATTTCCAAACAAAAAGAAACAGAAGGTGATTTTCAACTCACACTGAATTTGAAATGCACCTCTGTTTAAGCTGAACAGGACAATTATTTTAAAATTTCATAGCAAAATACCATTTAAGGCAGCAAGCAAAGAAATCTAACTGCTGTAACACTTTCATTTTCTGTATCTTCCCAAGCAGGCAACTCCGAGGTCACTGGATTAATGCAGATTCAGAGGAAAGAAAAGGAGCAAATATTTCACCAACTATAATCCCACTGAATCCCTTTCAAGTCAGCATCTGGGCTCTGCTAAGTCATTCCTCCTCCATCAGAAGCACCTTTTGCATCTCTACATGTGGGAGGCCACACTACTCCATTGGAATATGCAGGAAGTGAGCCCAGGTTGTACAAACTGGCAGGATCATGCTACAGAATGGCATGCTGGCATGGAATGCTGTGCTATGAAATGGTACACAGAAATAGAAAATATTGTCAGCCACAAAGCAAATGCACGCTACTAAGAGAACAAATAATGATACCTGTCATTAATGACATTGTTTAAAAAAACCTTTCAAAAAGCTGGACTGGTTGGTTATGTCAGAGAAAGAGAAATAGTACCACAAACACATGCTTAAGTAACAAAGAAGAGGGGGAAAAGTGCAAATATATACCTGTTGGTGTGAAGGTAAAAGACGGGACTGAAAAATCAAAACAAAATACAAACTGGTTATTAAGCTGAAGAGAGAAAGGGAAACATACCACATTAGTATAAATCTAGCAGACAGCTGAACATAAATACATATAACTAATCCACTAGTTCAGTCACATTGATATAAAAATAAAATTAAAATTGCAATTCAGAAAGAAGATTGTCTCTGCAGGTACTATTCCGTGGGGAAAAAAATAAAAAGGCAAAAAAAGCCAAAAGCTTGATATTCTGTTGTGCTCATGAGGGGATGAGACTGTGGTTTGCCTTTCAAATCTCTCTTTCAGTTTGGTATTTTAAGTTTTTTCTCAAAATCCTAGCACAAACAAAACCCCCACACTTAATCATTCTAGAATGCAGAATGACAAATTCCTTAACAAAGCCTTATCAAGGTCCTATTGAATCTTATCTGCAGTTCACTAAGTAAATGCTCATTACACTGAACTAATAGGCACACTTAAGTATTCAGTAAGGAAATAATAATCATAAAAAGGAACAAAGAGAACTGCTGTTTTACTGCCTCTGAATCAAGAATGGCACCAACTCTCACTGTAATAAAGGCACTAAAATCTACTGCAGCAATTAATTTTTGTTTTCAGAGATGAGACTGTTAAACAGAGTTATTATCTTTCTTTCTTAAATAATCACCAAAAAAAAAAATCTCCCTAGACATAACACCTTTCTACCTTTCAACCCTTGGCTTTAAGAGAGAAAGGTTAACAACAGAACAATGACACTGCTTGACAATCTTCTCTCTCACAGCTACTATAAATCCTCTTTGGATCAATAGGGTCTCTAATCCAAATACAGAGCACCAGCATCTGCTCTTCCTATTAGCACATGCTCCCCCTCCTGTTGACAAGACAGTATCGTTTTCCTCTCACTGATGGCAGAACAAGGCTAACATTGCCCTTTCTGATCTAATGACAGCAAAAGGTAAGAGAAACAATCAAATATTCACTAAAACAGTGAGACAGAAGTTGATCAGCAAAGCCAGCACAGAAAGAAAAGGTTCTGGCTAAGAGAACAACTTCTCAATCTTATTTTTTTAATAACTCTAAAGTTTGTGGGGAGTGCAGTGTGTCTTGTTATTGTTTAGGATATGCTGTAGATTTGCCCCCTTTTTACCAAGCCAAGTTATCTCCAGGGATATGACACTAAGCAAAGAAACAAAAATGGAGCATTTGCCCATTTCAGGCTGCATTTGCAGCAAAGCTCTTTATCTTGGGAATACCACTGTATTTTCTTTGAGTTAGGCCTTTTCATATGACAGTCAGGTTTAATTTAGCTACATTCAAAATAGAGAATCATAGTAACAAGCTTTCATTAAAATAGAACGGGCATTTAAACCTGAGCTATTCAAAAGAGAATCAAGTATCTCCAAATTAATTTGCAATCACAGGGACATGAAAAATAAGCTACTGTCTTGTTACTCCTCTGCAAGCTAAGTACTAAACCTAGTTTAGTTTCTTAAGGAACTGAGGAACAGAGGTTCAGCTAAAAGAAATCTTATTGCTACCACATTAAAGAATGACTTAATTCTTATAGCTTCTATTAATAAACTCTTCCGAGTGTGTAAGACTGCTAGTACAGTATGTATGTGTGGGAGTAGTGAAGTATTTTAACAGATGACAGGCCTGAAGCTAAATATAAAAATAAATAAATGCAAGACTGAAGAAAGTTTGGGCTTGCAGTGATGACTTGATGAACTGCAGAGTGGCAAACTACTTTGCAATTCATATTTCCCTAAAGATAGGCTTTGTCTTTGAAGAATACTTGATACCAGAGATACAGACCCTACTTTTCTGTATGCTTTCATTTTAAATTCCCCCCAAATTACACAAAAGATATTTTTACAGTTATTGAAAAACACAGCTGTTTTGAACAATAGCTGATGTCACTGGAGTAACCATTTTTAAGGACAAATTGTATGCCTTTTGCTTAATCATGGGTACTGGTGAAAGCACAGTGATGTTAGTGTGATAGAGCCGTAGAAAGGCGGTGTGGCAGCATGCTATTAGTAAAACAAAACAGCGCAGGCCAGTGCAGCACTACGTTGGGGGCTGTCCTACCTAAGAAATCCCAGCAGAACAGAATCAGGAGTGGAATTCCTTCCCAATTTCCTTGGCTGCAACTCCACTACAACCACTGTGCCTGGAGTCTACAGTGAGCATTGGTACTTTAATAGCACGGAGGACATCTCAACTCTCCAACGCTCTGGACTTATTTCCATGTTTCCACTCACTCATTTGCTATTTTTAGCACTGCTTCTTTTACATGGCAACACATTGCTGCTGTTTAAAACCATTTGTGTTTGATTTGCCTGTCTTGCCCATAACACATTCACTCTTGAAGGGACTAAAGAATGCAATCTCATGACACCTTTCATACCTGAAGATATGTCCATTTTTTAAACCTAGGCCTGTCTTTGGATTTCTAAATGTCAAATACAGTCCCTCTAGTTATTCAAAAGCAGGATCTCCCATTTTCTGATTCATTCCAAAATTTATGGTTCTCACTCTACGAGTGCCTGTGAGGTACTGCTTTGAGATGTAATGAACTGTAGCTCAATGAATTCAGTTTCAATTTCCAGGTTTAACCTGGAAATTATTTAATCTGGAGGAGTCAACTTTTTATTCCAGAAGATCTTCCAGGTAGACATTCTAGTTTTGTTTGTCAGAGACTTTACTGCAAAGCACTGCTTGACCACTGACAATGTGATATATAAGAAGTACCAATAACGTGAAATAGCATGAAAATAAGGAGTGCTCTAAGTTAGCCCCACCGCTGCCATTCTAACCAAATGCAGATGCAGGATGTGATAGCCCCAGAACTCAGTCCCAGCCAAGGGTCTCACAACAGCATTTATGAAAGGAGTCTTGGAAAGCAGACTGACTGTTGTGCTTTTGCAAACAGCCACACTCCCCCAGAACAGAAGAAATCCAAATACCCGCACCCAAAGTGTTACTGCAATGTACACCACTGTTAGCACTCCCAGCAGCAGGCAAAGCACTGAACAGGGGGACAAGGAGCTACCATCCACTGGGCTCCTCTTCAGATGGCACAGTGTCAGAGAGCAAGGACATGTTGGAAGCTCCCAGCCCTAAACCCATCTTTCCATTTCTCATTTGTAGGAGTAACTTTATAAAAAGCTACTCCAGGTGTTCAGCTTAAGACTCTAAAGCCAGACTTAGCACGTCATGTAAATATTGCTGCTCTCTGCACTTGCTCCTGACCCACACTTCATGACAGTACTGAAGTAAACTGATAATTCCTTATTCGAGCCTTAGAAGAGCAAGAGACTGATAACAAAATAAATAGGCAGCAAACAGGCATTGAGCAGCCAGCAGACTGAAAGAGGTAATAGGGCACCTTTTCTGATACCAGCATAAGTACTCGTGAGTCCGTTCCTCTTCTTCCTGTGGCGATACAACCAGATGCTGAAGACCATGAGGATAATCCAACAGGCTGCACCAATTCCAGCAATAAAGGCAGGCTGCTTTACTACATCAGAAATCTGCTGGGCTAAACTGACTTGATCTTCTGAAGACACAGGGTTTCCATGAGAATCTGAAACAGAGACACCCATAACAGCCAATTAATTTGAATGAACAACTGTAAAAGGGAGCATGAAAAGAGCTGACATCATTGCAGTCCAGTTTCTCAAGGTAAAATCTTTAAGACTGCTCTCCAAAATCTCCTTTTTACAGGTCTAGACAGAAGTGGTTTGTCTTTCATACAAGACAGGTACCTCCAATATGACTGACTTTTGTTTGCTTACAAAAGCTGCTAAAATCAGGTACACAAATAGAAAGGCTCATAAATTACAAACTTGTGGACTGCTATTTTTTATTTTTCTTTCATTTTAACAAAGCAACAGCAGCTTCAGAAAATTATTCAGCAAATCAGCAAAGAACACACCAAGTAAAAGAAAGCTCTAGTATGAAACATGAGTAATGTGAATGGGTACAAGTCAACTCCCCAAAAATCCACTCTCAGAACTGACAATCACAGTTACAAATTTAAACTACATTCACATGAGGTTGCTATTGAGGGAGATATTTTAATCTAGCAGTTCCTGACTGATTACTTAAATCTTGTACTACACAGTCTAATGTACTGCTTGCAGTCTCTCAGTCTCTCACTTTGACCTCAATTAAAAAAAGACTGAATATTTAAAACGATGTAGAAAAGTAAAACTACAAGATAACCAATCCTGCCCCCTTAAATATGGATGAAAAAGCTAAAGGATAACTAAAAAAGGATTTATGAATTCCTAAAAACAGCCAAGGAATCTCATTAGTAATGAACAAGCAGTGCTTTTCAAAACCAGTTTAGCCTTAAATACGCCACATCAAAATAAAGAACATGTATTTTTCCCAGACTATTAATTTTTTTTATTTTTAATAGACACAGAACCTTTAAGAATTGGTCTTTTCTGCTCTTTCTGTACTGAACTTTTGCAGGAACCTTCTAGGAACAGCACTAAGAAGATCCAGTTAGTGAGAAAGCTTTCTAACTGAAGTGAAGCAACTCAAAGCCAAAATACTGCCTTCCTGATGCTCTACCACCACAGTGAGTGCTCACTGGAAATTTCATTACTGCACAGGGTGAGGGCAAGAATTCAAAGCCTTTACTCAAGAGCGGATATTGCTTTACACATTCCACAGCTTGGTCTTTGAAATACCCACTTTTACTCCAGTATAAATGCAAGAGGTAGTTGCTTTATACTATTGGTAGTGACATCAAACTCAGAACGAGAGATTAGTGTTTTAAGGAGAAAGGTGCTGCTATTAATTCTATTAATAGGAACTATATTAGAAATGAAAACCTATTTGCTTAAAACCAGTATCTTTTCTCTATGAACTAAGCAGTGAATAGAATTTATTTTTTTATGATGACATCTTGCATTATGCCAAAATAAGCATAAATAAAACATAAGAAACTGCAATACAAACAAGAGATGGAATCACAAAAAATGATACAAATAACAAACCTCCTCTGGAAAAGGATACCTTTCTGAATGGAAACAGTTAAATTAATAACAACTTCCTCCAGTGAAGGATTCCAGATTCCAGTTTTTGTGACCTTGAAGTCAAATATCTGTTTTGCTGAGAAATCACCTCCACCTTTGACTGCTACCTTATTGGAAATTTTATTTCATATTTCAGCTCTCTTTATCTTCTGCGATCCTAAGAGCACTGCTTAGTCTGAAAGTTCACCAGGCAGACTCATTCTTTTCTTACTAATACACTCTTTGTGTCTGCAGGGTTTATGGATTTCATGCCTATTTGTGCAAGGTTAAGATGGGTTGCTTCAGATTTTATGGAGACAGCCAAGTGAAGTTCCACACAAGTGGCCAGATGGGCTTAAATGTATGAAGTATACTGTGACCAATGAATTAAAGCTGTCATCTCATCTTTTGTCTTTCTGCAGCTGAGGCCATATTAAGATATGAAAACTTGCATCATCAGTCTCCTTTTCAAAATGAGTAATTTCTGTGTTTTTAAACAGCTACAGTCCCTCATACAACTTAATGGAACAGAATAAAACATTTATGGAGAGCCTCTGGTCCTGAATAAATAGGAGTGATAAATATTTTTTGTCTCATTCTTAATATATATATTTTAAAACAATAAATCCAGGAGAAAAAATCACAAACTCAAAAACCAAATAGGAATGTTTTTTAAACATGTCAGCAATTCAGCCCTACAAGAAAGACAGTACTTTTCTACACAAACATTTTGCATTGATCAGTCTGAGTATTATAAAATCCTGAAGAATCTCTTTGAATGTTTATTATCCTGATCTTTAATTAACATTAATTTCATGCTATTGTTTTGCTTGCCATCGCAAGTGTACAAACAGCATAATCATAAACTTGTTTTTAAGAAATCAGGCTTATGGCACATCAAATATGGGGGACTGTAAGAGCCATAACATAAGCTGGTATGTATCTATGCACATGGGAAAGAGAAAAATGCAACTACGTTCACATACAGTCAGCCAAACAGCATCAGAGAAGAGGAGATGGAAGGGCTTTCAAGAGGTCACATTTGACTACATTCTACTCCTCTTGTAATTCAAAAATAGAAAGTAAGCTACATATAAAGAGAATGAAATTTAGTGACCTCTTCATCACTAAAAACTTCCAGGAATATTATCTTGAAAGCCTTTCTTTGAGAAGGGCATCTTCCCTTTCCCTATTATCCCTGTGAAATTCTGAATGATCAGTTACGAAAATAACTCTTGAACTAAAAAAAAAACCAAAAAAACCCCCTACTTTTTCTTCATCCCAGGAAATTTCTGGAACTTTGACTGATATATAAACGGTTCATAATGAACATTCCTGTTCCTGCTTGTGCTCTTCAGGGAGATGTGCCAAAATAATAAGTGAACATAAACATTCTATGGCAAAGTGCATCCTACTGCCAGCGCAGCAGCCGCAGCATTTAATGTACTTGAAAATGCCTCAGAGTTGTTGGAGCAGGCTGATCCCACAACTCCCTGAAACCAGCATATTATCACCGTGACTCATCCCTTCGTCTACCCCAAGATAAGAGCTTTCTTTTTAATCACTTTAATCAAGATAATGTTGCTACGGCTGTTGCTCACAAGCAACTCGATTTGAATGTCTTGAAGCTCCAAGTTTCAAACTTCAATGAAAACTAATTTTTATAGAGAAGAACTGGAACCTCTAATCCTCTAATGTTAAATTTTCATACAAATAATAATAATACTAATGTGAAAGCTAACATTTATGTTGCTAAATGATAAATAAAAGATTAATATCCATTTAAGACTGGAATGACAAAGATTCAAAAAAGACAGGAAATTCCAGGTTCACAGGTGTGCAAGCAACCTTAACTTTGCCTTGTACATGTACAGCCTATGGAATGGTACTTTTCCATATGTGTGCCTCATTCAGTATACAAAATGTACAAACAGTGAGTAGGAATATCTAAATGGTGCTGACATTGCTAATTCTGGCAATTAAAAACTTGCAAAACACCTGAAACCTGTAAGATGTTTTCTGAGTGTGTTCTCAAATATATCTGTGCATGATGCAATATGAAAATTATTTGGTAAAATATTACCAAGGTAAGAATAGGCTATTTTGTCTCCCTTCTAGATGTATGTTTCCCAAACTGCTAAAATATCAATTGTGCACTTCAATCTTTTACAGCCTAAAGAGACAGCACCAAACTGATTTAGAAGGGTTTGCTGTGAGGGTGAAAAATAAAGATTACTTTCGTCAAGTTGTTTGCAGGCCACAAACAAAAATATCAACAAAAAACCCCTTATAACTATCATACTCACAGTACCTTAAGGGCTGACAGAATAATATCCTGCAGGCACACTAGCTAGTTCACAAATCACATATCCCAAATGAAGCAATTAGAATAATAAAGATTCAATGAGACTTTCTTATGTTTTGTACACTTGAGACATCCACTGGTTGAATAATACACTCAACATTTACAGTAATTGTGCAGATATCTCTTAATAAATAACTGCATACCATATATTCGCACAAATTATGTGTTTGAGAGTAACATTAGCTGCAGTTGTGGGGCTTCTCAGAGCTGGTACCGGAAACAAAATATGTCACAATCTGTTCCAATGTCACTCCTTATTTGTCAACAAGAATAGGTAACACTGCCAAGCTACCGCAGGTAGTATCTCATCACTTTACAAAAGCTAGGCTAGAGATCAGCAAAAAATTGTTTGCTAATTCTCATCCTTCTGTACAGAGCATTTTTGTAAAAAATGTCTTTAAGTTACATGTTGTGACAAGAAAGAAAAAGGTTCTGTGGAAATTCTGTAATTTTGTTTCTCCACAGCACATTGTTATAGGCATAATATAGTGAGCTGTGGCTAGGTCTCATGAAATTCTTTTCCTTAACACCAAAGTGTTTGCAGACTTTCTTTATGAAAATATCATCTTTTCTTTTAAAACAAACAAACAAATAAACAAACAAACAAACAAACATTTTTCCAATCCCTGGAATTCCACAGAAAGCTTTAAAAGGTCATTCAAAAGCCAAGAAGCAAATTCAGAAGCTTCATGCAGTGTGTTTTAAGCAGACACATAATTTTTCAGTTGATCTCATGATTTTGTGAATAACAAGCAAGTTATTTTGTTGGCTTGTCCCTGGTGGCACGGGAAGTCTGGGGTACCACAGCTCAGTGAGCTGCTTCATGTCAGCAGAGACGCGGAAAATGAAAGAGCTCGGAGATTACAATTTGTACCTGTCTTTGTAACAGGTTAAGTGCGTGCACAAGGTCATTTATCACAGCTCAGCTGATGCATGGGACTGCGACTGCACGCCTCAGCTCCCAGGGAATCCAATGTCTCCTGTCCTCCCCTCTCGTTCTGGAAGGCAGCCCCCGAAAGGTGAAGCTTCCTCCTGTCACACACCCGGCTGAGACTCTGCCCAGGCATGTCCCAGAGTCACAAACCTGGGAGCATCCCACAGGGCACACAGGCTCAAAGAGGAAACCCAGAGCCAGCCACAGCCTAGTCTCACGTTTTTGGATGAAAAACACATTATAAGGAGATAGACGTTGGATTTTAATGAAAAGTTCTTGTCAAAAAAGTGAACCTCAGAATCACAGAGTATATATTGTGTCAGAAATGTTGTACCTTGAAGCTGTCACACAGTTCTTAGAGCACATACATACCAGGTATCAGGACTGTTTCAAATCTTCTACAAGGAGCATCCTCAGTTCTCTTTCTTCCCCCTCCCTGGCCTCCCTTCCCTCCCTCTGTAATAATGTAATTTACTGCTGGTGAAAAGTGCCAATTGATGACATCAACAAATTAATTTTCTTTCCTCAGAAAGCTACCCAGAAAACTCTGCTCCACCCCCATGCTGGGAGCACTTCTAAGAACTAAGAATCCAATTCCTTGAGGGGGCTGGAAGAGAACTTGCATCACAGAGCAGAGTTGGATAAACTGCAGCCATTCTTCTACCTGGATGATTTTAGGTTGATCTGTACTACCAAAGAGTGCTACCTCTTAAATTTAAGCACTAATTTTCAGCAGCCTCCTGCAGTTGCTGAAAGGATTGGAGCACCATCTAGATATTTCTTTGTTCTCTTTCTTGTGGCATGGATCTCCACAAGACTCCTGTCTCCACATCTTTGCCATGTAACAACCAAATTACGGGATTTACTACACCTAGATTTGGCCATTTCACTTTAAATTAGAGGCAAGCAGTGCAAGCAAACTCTAACAATGAGGAAATACATGTATTCTACCAGACTTGCACATCTGAACACCTTTCAAGGTGCAGGATCACTTCTTGTTTTGTAACATAATGCCAATAAAGGCCAGGAACCCAGGAGTGGGTAAAAACCTTCCCCTGACACTCTCATTTGTTTCTTTTTTCCACTTAACAAAACCTCAAAGTGATTAAGTTCCATTATAAAACTCACCTTCATTTGGCATTTGCTTATCATCAGACAAAAGGGGAAAAAAAAGTGGTTATGGAGCCTTTGGCTTTGAACATTTGAAGTTATCCTCATAAACCTCACTTTTCAAAACCTAAGCCATATAGAATAAACTGAATTTTTACTGGCTGTAGAAAGCTGTGGATGGTGGGAGGAATGATCCAACAAATACCTACAGGGTTTTCCAGTAATAATTCCATATTAATGGAATATCATACAAGCTGTGTGCAATTTCATTGTAAAATCTCCATCAGTGTAATTGGGAATCATATACCTCTCTAATTTAAGTAAGCTAAAGATGGCCTTCGTTTTAATACCTAAGGAAATGTACATGTAATTTTCCGCATTAGCTGCTCTGTCCTGTTTTCACATGCTCTTAATTATAGATTTTTAAATACAACAAATGAAATAAGAAGGTAGATCTACTAATGATACAGAGACAGACAGGACATAAAGTCCAAAGCAACATGCTGAGCTTGCTTTCATAATTATATACTGTAATGATAAGGTATTTTGCTCCAGGCATACAAGTAAAGCAGCATATGACTATATTTAAAGCTACTTTAAATAATCTTCAGCTAACCAACAGCAAAGATGCATTTTTCCCAGAAACATACAGGAGCAATGTCCCTGGTTGACATTTATGACAGAGATGTTTGGTGTAAATGAGATTAGAAGGTCGAATTATAGTAAATCATTTGTGCGCATCTTTTTTCCTGTACTCAGATTATTTACTAGCTTTCACACATAGCTGATATTTATTGTGCCTAATTTTAGGATGCTTGTTTTTTTGCTTCAATAATGATAAAATCTGATCAAGACAAATTACATCCCTAAAGTGAATCAACACCTAGTTATTCATAGTCCCCTACAAGTTTTATTACACCAGTCTTAAGGGTGAAAATTCACTTTGAAAAGTCAACAACTAAAAAGCACTGCTGAACTGGGAGATTAAAAAAAAACCACCCTGTGTTGTTTTATTCCCACCTTTAGAATACAGTTCTAAGACAAGTTTAAAACCAGAAATGCCAAATCCTGCCATTCCAGAGATCAAGTAACGCTATCTATTTCACTCGCCTTGAAAGTATTTCTGGTGCCATAAAAGATGAAAGTAAACACACAGGTATCACCCAAACCAATAGGCAGGATTACCAGGAAGCTCACCTAACTGGATAAACTGGGGATCGCTTTTCACCCCAGGTCCTGCCCCAGTGCTTGCTGCCACTTCCACACTGTATCGGATACCGGGAACGAGGGAGGGGATGACTACGGAGAAGGTGGTTCCATCCACTGTCTTGTTTATGTGGTATCGACTTTCATTGCCAAGGCACCAGACCTGCAGGGAAGTAAACGCATGGCACGTATAAATGTTCAAAATTCAACGCTGAAAGATGAGAAGAAGGAAACGGACACATTGTTTTCTTCTGGATAACGAAATTTACACTTTGTTACTGTTCCGACATCTGCAGCCACGGACTGCTGTCCTAGGCACTCTACGAATACTGACAAGGTATTTTTTGTTCCAAAGAGCAGCTCCGACTACTGCCATCATTTGATGAGTATATCACAGTTATTTAGAGTTCAACAAGTGCTAAGGAAACTACAAGCACAGAAGAAATGAGGAAAGCCCCACAGCCAAGAACTGTTCACGTAAACAACCAAGTGAGAGCATTCAGTTAAATGAATCTGCAATTCTCTTCTCAATGAATTGTGTGTCACTCAAGTGCACAAGCAAGTCTTTCATCACATGACACCCTAAGAGAACTGATGTCATGCTGGAATCCAAAATGTTTTGGTTTTTCTTTTTTGTTTTTTCAGATGGCAGCAAGGGGCAAATAATGAGTGATACGCTGTCTTCTAATTGAGACAACAGCATGACATCAGATCTCATTTTTTGGTTGAGTCCAAGATACAGGTCTAGTGACTGCAAATCACCACATTATATATTACATCAGTAACATTAAATGGCTGGGGGAAACAATATGATGAGATATCTTTATGTCTTTAGGCCTGAACTATTCATGTGGCAAATGCTTTTAGGAGAATGGTTGAACTCCCAGCTGCTATTCAAGGTGAAGTAGCAGCTAATCTACACCTGCTAAAAAAAAAATCATGAAGCTGTGCCTATTTCCTTTTTGTCCCCTTTCCACAAATGTATTGCTCTACAAAGAACATTTATCCAGAAAGTTTAATTAGTTAAATTCAATACTTTATCTGTAAAGAAGCAAACTTGGCTGAGAACAGCAGTGTATCTGAACCCGGGCCGATTGTACACGGGAGGGAAGATTTTGCTTTCAACATATGGAGCTCCTAAAAGATTTAGTACCCAGATAACTGCTTTAAATCCCTCGTGCAATTCTGCTGCTGTGGAGATTGCCAGGTGAGGGGGATAGACTTTCACATGTACAACAATTGCTACAGCCCTTTCTGTACAGCCCTTTCTGCCTGGACACTGGAAATTTTATCTCACCTTCAGGACATTGTAAAGACCCTTTTTCCTTCTCTGGATGCCATGGACTGAAACAAGGCTAGTGGGACACTGTGAGGATGTGAAATCCATTTTAAGTTCCTTTGAAATCGAATCCCAACACAGGATATACATAAGTGCTGCTGCAGAGCAGGTCAGAGCACATAAAGAGAATCTCCTTTTTGTATTCTGATACTACATAGAGATTGTTTCAATCAGTACTAGGAGTAAAACTATTACTAATACTGCTCTTGAATCCTAAAGAATGGTCACGAAAATGCTCTTATGTAAATAACAGCTTGATTAAGTGAGGAACTAAAGACTTAAATCTTTATTTTGACTTAGGTAATTTTCACAGAAATTATTACTGCCACCTCAAAGAATATGGATAAATGTATTAGCTGCATGTGCAAATAATGAAAACCATCTATTACGTATTTGTAATCATGAAGTACTAATTCAGAAAAAAAAGGTTTTATTCTGAGGTGCTCAAGTCCATAGAGAAGTGCATGAAATGAGAATGTTAGGTTAAATATCGAGTTGTTCAGTACTAGCCATCCTACATTTGATTGTACACATAAATAGGCAAGTGAAAATGAACTTTTAGAATGTTATAAAAGAAGAATGAATTCACATTATAACAGGCACATAAGTGAAGAAAGAATTAGTATAACAATAATTTCAAACTTTGTGTTAGGGAAGGAGAAAATTACTTATATGCTGTGAATTTGAATTTCTGGGGGTTTGTGTGTGCTACTGACACTTCCTCAATTAAGATAGTATCCTTCTTCCAATTTATTTTATCCTTTAATTAAAGTAGGTACATTCTTGTCTTTGATCTGAGTTGCTGAGAAAATAATGAACTGCCTCACATATGTGTATCTTTTTTTTTTTTATTATTTTCTAAGAGAAAACAGAAGATAGAAAAACAAAAAAAGAAAGAAAAAAGAGAAAATTTCACAAGACTTCTATTTGAATTTTTTTCTTGGTATTAGTTCTTAATCTCAAATCAGTAGTTCTGCATTTATTTGGTTTTTTTGACAAAACCAGTAATTACATATAGCAACTTAAGTAGCATTTATTAGCAACTTAATGGCATCTATATTTTCACTTTTTTTTTTTTTTATGGCTGTTTTCTGTCCATGGTGAAAAGCACAAAGGAAAATAATGGCATCAATGCAACAAATATAGATGCAAAACGTGGCAGTGTGCCATCTACCGCTACACAAGCACTGCAAGGTGCTTGTTCCAGCACCTGGTAGCCTGTCACCTCAAAATCCTAGGAGGCGGGGGAGGGATTATATCCACTCAGAAATGTAAATTTCCTGACTTTTATCACTGTGTCCTTGTAACCTTAACATTCCTCTGATGCAGTTTGTTATTGGAAATAATTCCATCTCTCCAGCTCAAGGTCTGTCTTTAAATGGAATAACTTCCCAAGTATTTTTTCCAATTACATTATATTATATATCTGAAACTAGGCAGAAACAGATTTTTTTTACCAGTTGACCAGGTTCTGAAAAGGGTTTTATTATTCTAAATTGACCATGAAGCTTAGCAATCTCTTCCCTTTCCCATTTTTACTGAGAGGAGAAAAAATCAGAATGAGTTTTGATGGCTAGAAATACGTTTATAGCACTGTGTTTAAACCTGAAAAATAGCCAAGATATTCTCATTTAGAAGATTTTCTCAAAAATGTGCATATGCAGGGGGTGAAACCAAAGTTCCTGCCTCTCTGTGGCTACAAAGCTTACTTGATATCCACAACTAAACATTTAAAACATCTCTAGCTTGCTTAGGAAAAATAAATTTCATTTACTTTGCTATGTAAATTATCACAAAAATGTTAAACTGCAAATACAGTCTATGTTCATAAATGAATAACAAACAATAAATATTTTAATGTACTTTCAATTTGTTAAAAATAAATAACATAATAAGAACTATGTTTGGAAGAAAAGAAAAATTTCTATGCACTAATACATTTATTATCATAGAAGCACATTCTTTCCTTGAAAGTTTTCCATTTGTTTTAACTACCCAGTTACGCATAATCTACCCAGATCTAAACACTGTTAATTATTATCCCTGAGCTTTTCAACTCATTAAGCCTGTTTATATTTACCACCTTGGCCAATGTCTTAAGAGTCACAAAATGGTTCTCAAACAGGCATGGTTCCCTCTCTCCTTGTGTGTGCATTTCCCAAGTTATAATGAAGGCAAGGAGGGAGCTGTTTTAATTAAGAGTGTTGACCCTTTGCTTTGATTTATGGGGGCTGTTTTAATTGCCTTCCACCACCTAGGCAGAATCACTAAATATGGAGTTTGATTGCAGGCAGTGATTTTCTCTCCCATTTCCTCTGAGTAACCAGAAGATGGAGCCAAGCATCCACGAACAGCCCATCCCTCACTATCCGGCCACGCTCCCTCTGCCAGAGGACCAGGGTATGCCAGCAGTACCTTATATTCTTGAACCATCCCGTTCTGGTTGTCCTCGGGGGGTGGCTGCCAGGTGACCACGATTGCTGTCCCGTTCCCATCGTTCTTAGTTACTGAAACACTCTGAGGTGGAGCGCTAGGAGCTGTTTGTTCGGAAAGAAGGATTGAATGGTTATGTTGGTCACACCCACAAGCGAATTTGTTTAAGTGGAAGATGGTTTCTGAGCCCTACAAATGCAATCTTTCCTGCCTCACCCTTCACTGATGGCAGTTTGTGCCAACAAGATAAAATGACACAGAAGGAAAATGTATAAACCAACAAGCAGGCTCTGAGTTCTACCGTAGTCTTGCTTTGCAGGCCAGGAAAAGTAACACTCCAAATTATACTCTCCAAGCTCAGACACCCATTACCTGCATGTCACAGTCTCAAGCACTGAGTTCCTCAATGGTCTCAAATCATCTCACCTAGGATCAACAGTTTTCAAAAATAAAGCCTATAGATACTTCCCAACCTAAATCTCAGTTCTCTAGTGTCTAAAAAATAATGAGTAATACAAAACTTATTAAAATCAGGGCAGAATGTGTTAATATTAATGTATTTATAATACTAATTTATATTTTGAATTTGAAATAGTCCTTCTAAAAAGTGGATGCTTAGCTGATGCTTAGGATGAATGCAGCTATGCACATCTTTCGGACCACTTGCAGCAATAAACTGGAGCTACACAGCATTTCTAATGGAGAAGGAAGATAGAAAAGGAAAGGTTGCACATCCTAGCAGAAGCACCAAAATCCCTATTCAGAGGCAGTGGCCACCTGGCATACTTATTATGCCTGTGCAGCAACAAAAGGAAGAGCTTTATGAACCTTGTCTTTTTAACACATGTATGAGATGGAAATACATAATTTAGTCCACTATATCTGTTGCCTTCATTCATCTTTCCATTTTGTCTTACTGATTGATCCAGATATAAAAGCCTTCTAAAAACCATGGCTTCCATTCCCCCAACTACACTGCTTTGATGATTTCTGTGGTGTCTGCTATCTACTCAAGATAGTGATTAGCAAGTGCTTGAATCTGACAGAAGTCACTTGTGACCAGCCCGTGAACTCAGCAGGGAGGAGTGCACACACTGCAGGGAAGATAAAAAAGCACGTTTCCCATTGTGTGTTGGAGGGGATTTTTGCACATCCCTCTCTCTCTGTCTCTTGTGCCTGGCTCAGAATATTTACTTCTGTGTCACCAAACAATTCACATAATGATCAGTCCGACACAGCCTCCTCTGCCACAGATTGCTGCTCTCAAACAGCATGCACTTCAAACAAGATCAAATAATGAACATATCAGAGGGAAGCTGGCCAGGCTGCTACTTCAAAAACGAAAGATGAAGACAGTCTAGCTCCTACTTGCCTTCTTCCAGGGTCTTTGCAAATTTCACTTCACTATCTGCTCCCTGAAACTCATTAAAGAAAGGGCGGGCCTTGATTTCGTAGTTTACGCCTTTCTTCAGCTCTGGAATGATAACACTGTTTTTGGTTGGAGTCCTCACTTCAAAGATTAACCACTCTGATTCTCCATAAGATGCTGGTGTAGGCCGGTACAGAATTTTATATCCTTGAATATACTGGGATTGCTGATCCACCTGGCAAGAGACCAGAACACAGAACACATCCATAAACAGACAGGAACCAGGGGTGATGCCCGTGACACCGTGCACGGCCCCTGGACTATCCCTCATGTTATTCAAAGTAAACATTGCTGCCAAAGCAGATAAAGGCTCCTTGCATTACAGAAAATTACAGGCCTGATTCATAAGTGCATTAATCTCTTTGAGGCTGGTAGAACTGTGCTGGTTTCCCTGGATTTAGGAAAGCATTAAAGGGGGATAACGGAGTTGTATAATATGCCCCAGCTCCATGAAATGAACAGTCTTTGCATCCATGGAGCAACAGAGCTCGGCACAGGTCAGACTGCTGCCCACCTGAATCAGAACAGCAGAGCTGGGGGCACACGGAGAAAGGGAGATTTACAGTGCCACGGCTCAGGGTGATGAATATGGAGATCAAAGAGAGAGCCTGTCAACTCTCCCAAGGTGTGGAAGCTTCCCAAAACCCGTGAAATGGGCACTGCTTCCCGCCTGCTTCTTTTTGGAGAAAGCAAATTGAGAGGGTGGCCAGCTGGCACTGTCTCCATTGCTGTAGCTGGGCTCTGTCAGAGGGCAGATTTCTCCAAAGACTTCTCCCATGTCCACTCACTCAGTGGGAGGCTCTCTGCTAGAAGGAGAGGGCCAGGTTCCAAGAGGGAATATTAAACTCAGTATGGTAACATGGATGAGACTTAGAAAAGCAAATCAAGCTGATGCTCGGTGGTCCTAGGTGCTTTTCAAACTAAGGCAATTTTATACCAAATGTATGGAGAAAGAGATCTGAATGTAAACGAGAGCAGATCCAATATGTTTGGCTATAGCTGAAACAGAAAGCTACCTTATACAAGTGATCTGTCATAGAGCATACACTATCTTTTTAAGTACTGGTTTCAATTTCTGATGAATAAGGAAGTCCAATATCAGCCACAATAAAATTTTTAAAGTGCATCAGATTTTCCCCGCTTTCAAAAAAATCTCATCCAGTGATACAATAAAACTATGTGCTTGCAATTTTACTCCAAAGAGCAACACATTTCATTTTTAATAATCACATAAAGAATGCATGTGTTAGCTGAAACTGAGGTAATGCTTATTTTTGAAATTGCAGAGAAGCCACAGGCCACCCAAGAGACTGACAAAAGCTGCCTGTCTGGAAGAGGTTGTTCTGTAAGTAAAGGTCAAACAAAATTTGCAAGGAACGTCAAAGATGTTTTAATGCATTAGTTAAAACAGGACATTGCCTGCTGCAGGTGGCCATACTGCAAGTGAGAGTGTAATTACTGTGCAACACAGCAGGTATTATTGGTGTTCTTGCAGCATCGAGGGGCCCTGCTCGTGGATCAGGACTCCTTTGGGCTATGGCTCTTCTACAAAGTCAAATGCCTTTTGTTCCTGTTCAAAATATTCTGCCATGGCATGGCAGGAGCTACAGCCTGTGCTGTCCCACACTATCCCTGCCAATATATTGGAATGTTCAGATGGAAGTCCTACAAAGACCTCAAAGCTCACTCCTTATGGTTTTATTTCTGTACGTGGTATAATTATATCCCCAACCTCTTCTTAATTCTGCATTCCATTTTAAAACTGATCTTTGAGTTACATTCCTCATTCCCTCAGTTCCTCTGCTATATCCTCCACGTGGCCAACTTCCTGCTTTCCTGCTGCTAGAGCAACATCAAGATGACATTGCCTTTTTCATCTCTTCTCCCTGTACCACGAGTACTCAGCGCACCACAGGAAAGGATAAGTTCAGATGAGGCTATCTGATTTGGGTGTGTTTGTCAGCGTGTCTGTAGGATGGAGGTAACACTTTCAAACAGAATTATGCAGTATTTCTCTCTACAGGTGACTGACAGACAGGGAATTGCCCACGTTATCTCATTAAGGGACTGATACACGTCCTACTGAAAGCAGCGCAAAGGCTTCAAATGATATGACTTAGGAGGGCTTTGATCACTCCTTTAGCTTCCAGAGGAGGACTCTGAAACCCTCACCATATTGTAAACAGCACTCTCTATGGAGACAAAGATGGAGAAAATGGGACAAAATTTAATGAAGTAGAAAAGCAGAGCACAAGTAGCACTCTTCCCAGAGAAAAACATTTGCAAGCATACAAACTACACAGCTTCTAAAAGTGTGGGCCCCCTGCAGTCAAAGCAGTACATCTCAGCCGTACATGTAACCACCAGCAGGGTACAGACTTATACTCACAGTCCAGTGAACTTCAATTGAGGAGGAAGAAAGGATAGTAGGGTTGTGCAGATGTAGCACCACGTCACCCAGCTCTCTCTGGACCTGCTTGTGATCCACACCTTGACTTGTTGGCGGAACATCTGCAATAATTTAAGATTCCATTCTCACAAGTACACACGATTATTTAAACAAGTACATGTAAATACAAATGAGTATGTCAGAAAGCATGTGATGTTATCACTAATAAAGTTTACCCTAAGTACTTCCTAATCATGTAAGAGAAAACTACATGAAGTATTTTCTTGAGCAAATCACCAACGCTTAGGTAGCACCAACTCAAGTCACTGCACTTCCTTTGACAGAAAGAAACATGAGGGTAATGCTGCACAAAAAGAAACACCACACTCAAGGATGGCTTTGGTAAATAGCTACAGCAGCAACTCTTTATTCTTTCCTGCTGGGAAGAGAAAATGTTCTGTTGCCCACTGCCAATTCCGAGAGACCAGGAAACCTATAAAGAACAGCAAAAGCAGAAGCTGTATCTTTAGATAAATTCATGACAAACTTCCTTGGCGTTACTACAAAATAATGCTAACAACCAGAGAAAAGAGAAGTTATTCATATGGCTGCAGCTTCTCTAATTGCAAGAGGCTTCTGTAAATGGGAGGCAGAGCCCAGCTGAGGGCTGTCTGGATTGTCTGATATTTGGTCTATCCCATAGCTGGAAGGATTATTCATATGCATGAAGGGACAAATTCCTCTCAAAACACGCAATGGGACAATGAAAACACGTATTTTTTGCATATTGAGCCCTTGGAAAGCATATTTAACTGAAATGGAATGACTGTCAGATGTGTAAAATTTACAGGGCAATCACTAACAGGGCATCTAAAACATGTACTGAGCGACAAATCTGGATTCTTACCAAGCAACATCAGTAACAAGAAAACCAGAAAAAGCCTCCACTGAGTCACTGCGATATGCCCATGCAGCATGCTCTGCAAACAGTCCATTATCACAGTATTTCCCTCCTCCCAAAGTTTCAGGTATTAAAGATAAAAGCTTCTGTTTGGGAGCATTGCCTAAATATCACCCTGCTCAGAATGTAACAGGAAAGCCAGGGGAATAATTAGTCAAAAAAGATGAGTCATCCACAGAATGGATCAAACTATTCACAGGCTCAGGCATTTGCACATCTGTGCTATATAATGATGCCTGTGCTCTCTTGTTTCAGCTCCAAGCTTCCAAGACAGGGACCGTCAGTGAAAGCACCTAAGGATGTGGTTGTTAATGTTTGTAAAGCGCAAAGTTGAAGGTAGTAGGAAGGCAGTACTGAAGGGATGAAGGCACTAAAGGTGGTAACCTACCTTCATCTTCATTTGTGGACTGAACATGCATTTAGGACCAGACTATACCACCCTCTACACAAAAGTGAACTGGGAGATTTTTGCTTAGATAGACTACAACTTAAAAAAAAATGAAATGGTATCAGAAGAGGAGTAGAACTGCTTTAAAAAACTTGACATTTGATTACATTTCCTACGATTGGAGAAAATTTTATGTGTTAGTTGTTATTTTCACTGATGTATTATGTGGCTCTTGGGTTTTCAGCTCTACTAGGTGCCCAGAGAACAGTGAATTCCATGTCATTATAAGCCATTCAGCTGAGTGAACAGAACACCTGCTGTTTCTCAGAATCAGCTCAGTAATCCGTTAGTTTGGGATAGACACAATACCTCTTCCCATTTCCAGAAATGAAACTACACTACATGAAAAACAGGCTCGTGCAGCTCTATTCCCAGAAATCAGGAATCACTAAAAGGTTACTAAATCTCTCCTTGGGAACAGACTTGGGAACCTGTGCACTCCTGATTTTCCATGGGGCTGTGACTCTGCTGTCTATACATATCCACTGAAATTGTCACCCATCAGAAGAAATGCATAATACCAAAAGACAGCAATGTGAAACTGGTCACTCCCCAGGGGAGATGAAAAAGACTTGCTTTCAGACCAACTACAGAAAACATGAGAAGTCACCAAAGAAAAACGCTTTGTTTCCTTAGAGAACTTCCTTTCAAAAACTAACATGTTCTTACTTGTGCAAACAAAGAAACAAACATACAACACAGACACTCTTAATAAGCCAGTGGGTCAATTTCTCCAGTAAGTAGGAAGATCAGAAAAACAAACAAACAAAAAAATTTACGATTTCTATCACTTTTTCTTTGAAAAACAGTGTGTCTAGTTTTACCCTTCTTAAGAATCTAAGCTTTTCTACTGGAAAAATGCAGGCTTCAGAGCTGCAATGCATTCTTGCCTGTACATCATCCGAAGTGTCATTTATTGGCTAGAGCGAACACAGAGATAGTTTTAATTTTGCATAGCTGGACTCAGGCCATAGCTGGACTTCAGTCACAGCTGGAGTCACTGGATGACTCCTCCATTCACTTCTACCCAGACTTTTCTTCCACTTGGCTATGTGTAAGCACTGCTTTCTACCCTATTTTACTTCCAACACTTGTACTATGGAAATACTTATAACATACTGCCAAAACCTCTTTACTGGTTCATGATGCCAAATTCCTTCAAATTTTCAATTTTTCTCTTTCCTAATGCAGCAGAAATCAACTTAGATTACATGCTGTTTCTCTCCCTGTCTCAGTCTTAAGCCTTATTTGATTCACTGGACATAGTAATAACATTTCCATGGAATTTGAGGATTTGTGTGGGAACTCAAAAAAACCAGGGATTACTTTGGTTGCTAGCAAGAGCTATTCTGCAAGTTGTAACTATCTTTGGATAAGAGATACTATGGTTCCCTTAGGCAATGCAACATGCTGTCAGAGTCTATGTTATAGAGAGATGCAAGTTGAAACACTGTATTTTATGTAGCATATATTATAGCCAGGATAGGTAGACAGTCCAAAGCTACCAGAATTCCTGCATCTGGTATTGCTTAGTCAACTTGTGACAGCTGCTGTGGACACCCAAAATGCTCAGTATCAAACACTTACCTTGAGTTTTCACTGGATCAGATATTTGGCTTGGGTCACTTAGCCCATACGCATTGGCTGCTCTCACAAGGAAGAGATAAATTGCATTAGGTTTTAGCCCTTTGACTGCAAAACTCTCCGTTTTCACATTTTCAGCCACAGTTTGCCAGCTGCTCCCTGATGCATGGCTAAGGATAAGGCACACAACAGCAGGTTAGAACATGGTTCTTTAGCAACACATTACATGTAAACATACAGACAGATCGCACGAGACTCATATACCTGAAGGCCTCAATTATGTAAGAGGTTGGTGTTGCACCTGAATTCAAATTAGGTTGCCATGACAACGTTACTGTATTTCTGCTGACATCTGTAACCTCGGGCTTCGATGGAGCACTAGGAATCAAGTTTGGGTCAGTGGGTCTTGGTGGCTGCACTGGGACTCCAAACTCTAACAAAAGGAGAGAGAAATGCTGATTATGGACAGGAAGCAGCTGTAAGCTAAATGCTGCTCACATCTGCACTGGCAATTTATGGCAGAGTCAGATAACTTCTGCATTTCAATTGCAGGTTTTCCTTCATGTATTTTCTCCACACAGAGGAACCTTAATGGATTACCTTGGACCTCTATATATGCACTCCATGTCGCTTCGCCACTCGGGGTTGAAGCAATGCAGGTGTACCGGCCGGTGTCGCCCAGCTGAATGGGAGAGGAGAACAATAAATATCTGAAACAATCAGGCACTCAGTGGGCTAGAAAAGTAATTACGGCTCTCTGTGTTCCCCCATGAATATGGATAAACGTATTAGCCTGCAAAAACTTCGCACCAGAAACTTCTTACATGAGAAGTTACGATTCTGACGAAACAAAAACCGGTATTTATTTTTGTGCAGTCACAAAAGAATCGAAAATGCTACAGATTCTAATTTAATATTAACTAATCTGTAATGAGCAAACTGAAGGCCATTTCCTGTAGCATTCATTCCTTACTCTGCAGAGGTGCTAACAAACAAATTGAGAAGGAACTCAGATGACAAGACCCCATGCAACTGTCAACCTTCTACGTAAATGATGCCCAGGGATTTATCAGGACTGGAGTACTGGAGAACATGTCATCCTTAATGCAAAGCTTAAATATTGCACAGGGTACATACGGGGCTCCCTGTGTTGGTATAAATTTCACAGCAGACCCAAAAAAGAAGTTCCATATGCTATCCTCATCCACTTCTGAATGTTGGATTATTTGTCCATATGTGACTTAATCACATTTCAAAAGAGTTTCTTTTTTTTGCCCAAAAAAGAAATGCTATCCTCCTCAGGTCCCAGCCTCAGCAGATGAGCTGAACAGAAGTGATCAAAAATCAGAGGTTCAAGCTCTAACCCAGCCTAACTTGTAATTGGCAGCAGGACAACTCTAGGGAATATGGTAAAGTGATGTATTCAGCCTAATCTAAAAAAGAATTACTACATTTCAAACCACAGAAAAGATAGCAGAGAACAGCTACTATGCTACAATTTCACATTTTAGAATATTTTAAAGTGTGCAATGCATGACCAACAGCAATACTGGCCAGGTACTATAACTCCCTGAGGAAGCCAGGTATTTGACAGGTGGTTAGCCATTTTAAGTTACGTTACACTGGTGAGTGAGCATGTTTAACACTAAAAACTCTTTTAAAGAAGCTGTGTACATGGCTCTATTACTGCATATGCTAAACAAAGATTTTCTTTATAAACATTTGAATTAACTAGATCATTTTAATCTATTAGTGCTAAAGCCCACATAACGTAATGACTTGTCTTACTGAAATACATTCCTCTTCATGTCTTAAGTACCAAATAATTCCCTTAATGAATACCTCTTAACAGCATTTTTCATTATGAAATTTGAAATAATGTGCCCTAGGCAGGTGTTAAGCACAAAGAATGTACTATCTGAAAACATAAAGTATCAAATATTTTAGTACATTTATGTAACCTTTCATTAATTCTAAAGGTAAGGTTTACTACATCAAAAATGCCTGGCGGTGAAGGCACAAAGTGAAACAACCAACCAGAAAACCCGTTTGCCAGTTCAGGCTACCTTGGCATATCGGATCTGCAGTGCTCCCGTCTCCAGCTGCTTGACGCGAGAGTCTTGGGTGGAAATGAGGATCCCATCCTTTTTCCAGAGGATGGTGGGCATTAAAGTGCCTGTAGCCACACAGTTCAGTACTAAAGTACCATCTACAGCTACAGTCTGATTCACCGGACCCTGCCGGATGACAGGGGGAGGCCGGTCTGCAATCACTGCCAGGAGAAACAACAGGAAAGACATTTCTGCAACTGGAAGCAATTTTCTAATCATCTAAGCAACAGCAGTTGCTTGAGACTTTGAAACAAACTAAAAATAATTGAACAAGTAATTAAAGTTGGAGGCATGCATTATTCAGGGCAGGGTGCATTATAATGACGCGCAGCTACGGAAGTTTAAATTGATACACAACACGGTATTTTCAGAACAGAGAAAGCACTGCATAGTACACACTGGTATCCTCCAGGCATTCTCCGAGTCCAGTGTCTTTATGAAGTGATAATGGAAAAAGAAAGGACTTCCCAGATCCTTTGGCAAGGCACAGATTTCACCTTTTCCATCTTTTACCACTGGCAAGCCTGTATAACACAGCTCATACTTCCAGCATTTAAAGACAGAGAAAAAGGAGGTAGGCAGTCAGGGGATAACCTCACAAATACCTACTGCTTAAATAACCACTTCTTATGTGCCACCAACTCATCTTGGTGCTGTGTCCTAACCGTGAGATGCCCAGCAGTAGGGTAAAGCAAACACAAATGGATAGAACCATATTGGAAAAATTTCATCTAGAAAAGATTTTTCCAGTAGTTTCTGACTTTTATGATGACTTCAAAGTCACAAAAAAATCCCACAGAAAATGTCAATTATAATGCATCTTTCACACAATGGAAATTAAATGCTATTGATAGGTTATTTAATTATACTGCACAGAAAAATATAAACCATTATCCAAAAAAGAAGTAAAAGTTATCTTGTGTTTTGGGGATCTGCTCTACCTGTCCCATCCAAGATGACACGGATTGATGATCTGAAAATAGCCATAATTTTAAATGTCATAAATCTGTTCAGCAGTGGCATGGGGCTCATGTAACTTAAAAACTGGTTTGGTAGCTGAAATATAAACCTGAAGTTCTGATAATTTGTGAACATCAGATATTTCTAAATTACTTTTCATAACAACAGACAGGATGTTAGCACTGCTTTGTTTGGCTAAATTCCAACTCCCATAATTTCATTTGCATGTTCAAATGACACTCTGTTTTCAACTGCATTATTTATCCTTTAGTTCTTGTCCCAGCCTGTTGCTACACACTTTGAGGCCATTACGATCTTTCTCTGCAGAGACAGTCAAAATAAGCCCATTTATAATTTGCATTCGACTTTGACAAGTTTGTAAAGAGCTTTGCAGCTGGCAAAGGTAAGGAGCTGACTGATCTGTGCTTTATAGGAGATATCTAACGACACTGAAATTCATGGCTAATTTAAGTGCCACTGAAGTTGATGGCAACTCCTCCTACCTTTAGGAAAACCATTCATAAAGGTATTCTAATACCTTTTGGAATATTCAGAATATACTGCCTTCGCTTTTATAATAAAAGTACCAAAACTGTCCCAAGCCATTATAAAAAACAACTACCCATCAGATCAATCCAGAGCATATAGTAAAGAAAATGCATTTCCAAGTTCAGATGGCATAAGTCATTAGCAGAAAACCATTTTAACTTTCTTTATTTTCTATTTTAAATTTATTTCTCACCTTCCTGTGGCCTCCTCCTCATTGAAAAAATGGAAAAAAAGAGGATTAACAAATGTGGCTTACAACTTGTGAGGAACCAGAAGGGATGTAGTCCTATTCCTCTAATCTAAATCCGGGGGGAGGGGGAGATATATTAACAATTTTATCCTATAGGTTCACAGCACGTTTCTAGCATTTTATTACTTTTATGTTTTTTATAGGGCGACTGGCTATTTTATGGAAACTCTTCTCAGACAACAGCTTCCCTCTGCTCAAATTCTCTGCTCTTAGCCTCTTTCTCTGTAAATGCTAAGATCAGTATTTTCCCTGTGTATCTCTGCTGTTAAAAATAAGAAGTATTTCTGAAAATTGGCAAACTGGCCTCACATCAGCATATATTACTGCTTGTAGTCATGCCCCCTGTAGCTTTTTCATCTTATATTTTTTCCCAACTACTCCTTAAAAAGGATGTATAATTTCTGTTTTTCTGCTGATCTCCATACAGGTTGGTATTTTTTCCTCTCTAAAACATAATATTAAGAAACAGGGAAAAAAACAGGTAAATGGAAATACTAAGCAAATGGCCACACAATAAAAGGGATAAAGAACCAGGAAGCAAGCAATCTGAAAGTAAATTAAATCCAGTGGGGGAAGCTAAAAAGAGTCAGATAAAAATTAACAGATCTGACAAAAATACATAAACTAAATATACTTACCAAATACAAAATGGAACTACGGAGTTACACATTATCCAGAATTTTAAACCCCTGACAGAGATGGCCAAAACAGGATTTTTATGTTCAAAGAAACATGCAATCCATATTTATGCAAAACAGATTTCAAAGTAGCGTCACATCACCGCGCTGCTGTCTTCAAATAAAAATAAAAAACTCGGAAATGATAAAATGAATCTATGATTACCATCTGTAACTTCCAAGTAGGCTTTTGTTATGATACTTCCTGCAACATTTAAAGTCTGGCAGATGTAGTACCCAACATCAGATCTCTGGACATTGGTGATGGTGAGGTCTCCTGTCTGGGAAACTGAAAATCGGCTGGATGACTGAGGGGGCTGGTATGAAAAAAGCAGATTCTAAAAGATGTACAGGAAAGAAAGTGGGGAAAAAATAGGTTAAAAAAGTTCAAACAACAATAAGCACAACTTTAATACAACTAAACGAATCTTTTTACATTATACAGAGAACATTCTACTCTTCATGTCTTAAGCATGTCTATACTACAACGTGAATAGCTGCTGTAGGATTTTTTAATGATAAAATAGCTGCAGATAAGCACACATAATTGTGTAAAACTTTTGGGATTGCTCTAACACTCTCTAAGACCAATACTGGGCTTTGTATTGTGTGACAGAGTCACTTTGTATTGTGTGACACTTTGTAAAGTGTGATAGAGTCTAGTGAAGATGTGAAATGTAAAGATACCACAATGGTGCAAGCAACTGTGGTGAACCTCAGCAATTTGCCTTCATGTTCTTTTTTAGAACTTGCTCCAAGGCATTAGTTTTCTTTCATTTAAATGCAGATGGTGGTTTAGTTATCTGTATTTTAACATTTGTCTTCCTACCTAATGGAGCAGTTTTTAAACCAGAGATGCTCTGTAGGTCTCTCTAAACAGTGTTTGTGTTTTATGAAAAGTCTTATAATACAGAATTAAATCCTATGCCTGTTTAGATAGTTTGTGTATGAAGTACATAGTATTTACCAAAAATCAGTTGAGGCTTGAATTCCTACCTCTGGCTGAATAACTTGTGAATGAGAATACTTTAGGATCACAGAGGCTATATTAATCTTTTTTTCTTGGCTAACTAAATTTTGCATTTCCAAAAATTGTCCAAAAGAATGGGACACAATATTCTCCATATTAGCAAACCCTATTTGTTGACCTCCTCTTTCATTTCTCTCAATCATCACAAGTGGTCAACACTCAGCAGAGTCAAAAATGAGCAAAAAAAAAAAAAGTGATGTACTAGACAACATCTGGCAAAATAAATAAAAAAATAAACAAAATAGAAGTATAATATACTGCTATATATATACCACTGAAGATTATAATCTAAATCTGGTTAGCAGTCTAGTTGTACTTAGGTGTTCAGACAGAAATGTTGCAAATGGAGTAAAGAAGCCCATCTCCAAGAGTTCTCAATTTCTCTGCCCTATTGTTTTGTAACACAAAGAACCCTGTCATATACTCTTGCACCATTCATTCCTTCATTCACAGGAAAACCAGAATCCCATATTCCTTCTTTCCTTCCAATAAAGAATACTTTGTGTCACATCCCTCCTTCAAACGATGACTCTGAAAGAAAACTGCAATTCTCTTGCTGTGCTATATTGTGTTTCACCCACTGGCTTTCAAGATCCTTTACAAAGAAGATGAAAATAATTTTCCCTCCCATTCAAATAAGGAACCTGGGAGAAAAAGTGACCTATTCAGGTATGGTCTGTCAGTCAACTGATGGAGTGGGAAAGTAGTTCTCCTCAGCCCAGAACTAGAGTCCTACCCATGCAGTGATGCAAATCAATGCAGCAAATGGTTTAGTTTGCCAGAAACTCAAAAACACATGGCAGACTAACAGCTGCACCATAAACCCAGAGCCAAACTTTCTGAAAATCTGGGAGTGTTTGGGGCTTCAACCGTATTTCAGCATAAGTCATCTCTCCATTTCTTAAAAGTTCTCCCTGTTACATGAAATAGATTATCAGAGTAGTGAAACATGGAATGTTTCAATTTGATTCATAGATTTATTTTTACATTCATGGAGAAAACAGGAGACAGCAAAACATAGATGATCTATTCTTGTAAGACTGACATCACTTAGCATGCATGTGACTTAGAAGTAAAGAATAAGTATCCAGCATCCCCAAGCTCTAAGCCCGTTTTCCGCATCTTTAAAACAATAATTAAAATACTTGTCTCTCATGTGAAATCATCTCTTGGAGAAACTGCCAGGAAGGAGGGCAGAAGGGCTGTTTTACCTGACTCCCTTCTCTCCGCCAGAAGATGGCTGGCTGAGGATTTCCAGTGGCTTCACACTGGAAAGTCACTGTTCTCCCCAGTGCAGCTACCTGGTCTCGAGGCTTTACAACAAACTGTGGAGGCTCTGAAAGGAAAACACCAAAAAAGAAATAAATCACACTGCCATCACCTGATTCGAAAGAACAATTTGCCTCCTGACTTTAAATGGTATAAACCAGAACAGTGAGGTTTCTTTAACAAGGAGAGGCAGCACAAAGGCACATCAGTCTCTAACAGCCACAGCTTCAGCACCACTCAGATCATCTTTTCTGTGTCTGGACCTCCCAATTAAAACTCTGACTGTGCAACATGTGCTTTCAGTGCTGACCCAGGGTACAAGGAAATAAGTCCCACCAGCTTGATGAGACAACTTGCAGAGCAACAGTCACCAATACAAACAAATCTGTTACAATTTGGTTTTTAAAGGAGGAATAGGGCTGCAAGCCAGAATGGAGAAGTCTTTGAGGGACAACTGGCCCAGAGGCCACACTTTGTTTGTTACGGGCTGCAAGACACACTGCTGAGTAACTATGAATTCAGGCTTACACACACAAAACTCATCATCTCTGACTTAGGAAAGCTGAGGAGAGAAAAAGCCCTTAAGTGCGTCTCTAAGAGACTTTTGATGTAGTTGTGATCTCAAAAAAACTTGAAGTCAAAAGCCCAAGAAATACTATTCAAATTATAACCACTTAAAATCTCCAGTTCAAACACACTGAGAAGGAATGAATTTAAAGGAACAGCAGAGCTAAATGTCTTCCTCATTTACATATGCAAGAGCATGTTCAAACAAAATATATATGTAAATGAAGGCAAATTTGAAACATCTGCTCAGCCTAACATTATAAATACTGCCAGCATTGTTTGATTTACACTGACTTCAACAACCCCTTCATCCAGTAGTAAATAGAATGTCAAAAAATCATGTCAGTCACATTAAAAAAAAATCAGCATAGATGACATTAGATATCTTGGTGATGCTAGCACAGAAAAAAATCTAGCATGTTCTATAGGCTGTTAACTCTTGCTTCTTGAAAAATGTGCATTAAATGAAAGCCCATTTATTTATTAATTTCCAATTCTTTCTGATCATCTGTCTGAAACTAATTATGCTCTCCCTCTTCTTGGATTGAGAATAAAGGGGATGTTTTGTATCTGATTTTAAGAAATCAAACGAATTTTGTTTCATTCCTTTTTTTTCCCTTGTGAACATTGATGTTTTCACAAGATTTTCCCTTAAAAACAATGTAACATACGTAATGCAAAGATATGTTTTATAAACACCCAGCAGTAGTGGCTCTATCTAGAATAAATTCAGTAACACTTAAGTCATTTTTTTTTAAAAATAATCACTTTCAGTGCTCCTGTGGGCCAGTTTTTGTAGTTATCTGTTCCCCATGCCTTGTGCGTGCTCCCTGGCGAGCTCATATCAGAATATATTCTTCCCATGACACTCCTGCTTTGAGAAGAATTTTTGAAGCATAACACTGTTGTCTATATTTGGATGCAAATGCTACCTTTCCTTAGATAAGAAACTACGCAAAGTGAAGCCAAGATTGACCCACTGTAATTAGCAGACTTCAAAACATTTAGCTCTGAAACGTTCAACCAGTGCCTTGGAAGAAGATGTGGGAAGGCTTTGACATGACAGCACGTTTCATTGGGAAGGGAGGGAGAACCGGCTGGGGGTTTGCCACGGGGTTGTGAGGCACGAGGGGGGAAATGGAGATGAGGGTGAAGCACCTTTGTTATGCTGCTAGATTCTAATAACAAGAATAAATTTAGCATATAGTTAAATTCAGGGCTTGGCTGGTTCTGCACTAGTCTGTGACACAATGCCACACAATGTGGAACTGAGGGTTTCTAAATCCCGTGCTAGTGCAGAGGATTGATGAGGTTTCGGATTTCGTTGAACTCGAGGACAGGTACAACTATAAAGAGATTAAAATGGTTCTGACCACTGGAGAAATAGCTGAATGGCTGTAATTACAGTACCTCAAGATGACCATTCAGGGACTACTTTACACAAAAAAGAAGGAGGAATTCAGTCTCATAGGCAGCTATGGTAGAATTTATGAAATGTAAATAGGTACATCTTTCTCTAGGTATTATTCTAATACATATTTTGTATGGATACTAATCTAAATATAGATGCATATTGCCCATATGTGTATTATTCTAAATCTATTGCCATTAAGGTAAATAATAAAAATCTTATTAACTTCAATGTTAGAAGAATTAAACAGGGCTAAGCGAAACTATTATTAAATTCCATTCCATGTTAACTGTACTGGAAGCTTTTTCACTGCCTTTTTTTTTTTCAGTATCAGTTTGATTTCACACCTTGGGTCACACACATGTGGTATGTAATGATGAGACTTTAAAAGATGCCAAGAAATTAATCCCCATAAGAAAAGAACAACTTTTATCCTAGAAACCTTTTAACCAAACACAATTTTTTTAGCACACTCTGAAGTTCAACCCACGCAGTCACTGAAGAAAGGAGGCATCAGGATTTGACTCGTTACATTATATAAAAACAGACAGAAAGTTTGCAACCCATTACCTTTCTCTTTGCCATTAAGTTACCCATACTTCATGCAGAATTTTTTCTGTTCGATGTGTCTTGCCAATAACAAGTAAAAGATGGGAGCTGACTGGTTGGAGGACATGGAGGGGGATGGATGGGAAGGGGAGAGAAGTTCCCGTCACAGTGATACGATGACTAGAAGATGGCCAATAAAATTTCAACTTACCAGACACAACTAAAAACAAAAACAAAACAAAAAGAAAACATGGAATAAATAAAATTAAACTGACATGAAACAAAGCAAAGAATAAAGCAAAATTAAAAATAAAATAAAATAAAAAAACCAGATCCTTGATAAGGACCTTAGAAAGGAAACATATATTCTGATATAGGAAAAATAGGTTTAAAATGTTGAACAACATATTTTCAATTTGATTTTTAAGCAGCAGTCTCTATCAAATACTGAAAATAGGTGGTAGAGGAAAATGGGTAACAGACTGAAATACTGGTCAGGCAGTTTAGGTTCTACTCCAAGCCCTTCTAATGAACTGATGTGTAACTTGAGTAAAGTTTGGGGTTTTTTTTTCACATTATCATTATTCCTCTGCATCAAGATCTTTCTGTGGTAAAATTAACTTATAATCTCTAAATAGCAATCTGCAACATTGCTGAAATGGAACAGTAACATTTACAGCCTTTCTAAAGCTTCCAAACATTTACAAATAGAATATATTTTTCTCAAGCTACTATCTGTTTAAAAAGGAAGTTTATTAAAAAATTAATAATATGCTAAGGCATTTAGGCCACACACGAATCTTTTTAGTATAGGATTGCTGTGTCAGGGTCATGAGGCTCACTTAAATTGTAAATGTAAAGTAAACCACAATAAAAACTAGTTTGAATAGATTCTTAATCCTTTTCTTTGCTCCCAAAACCTGAATTTCATTACAATATTCAAAACTGAACATTTATTGCAAAATATTAGTTTTTTCAATGGAATTGGTCAGTAGTACATTATAAAATACTAAATTATTCTTCAACGCTAGTTCAAAATTTTCATAAACTTTGAAACGGCTCAGATCCTGGCGAGGTAACTCTGCTTACAAAAGAAAGGCATGTTAGAAAGTATTCCAACTTCATCTTAGTGACAGAAAGAACAGATAGAAAATAAAAAGCAAGAAGCAACTCATTTTGAAAATATATACCAACCAAAAAAAAAAAAAAAAGAGTTGATAAAATAAGGTTAATTGGTGATAATTACAGTAAAGGTCAAAAAATATATCACTTTTAAAATGTATGCTACACTTTGGTCTTATCACTTTATCTTGAGAGTAAAACAACTCTCGTTCAGCAAGGGCATGCTTTCATATTGAATAGCTAAGCACCCTCAATTCACCATCCCCTGATAAACACATGCAGGAAACCAATAACATTTTTGCCAACATTCATTAAGCATGAGGAACCCTGGCCTCCTGTTCTAATAAATACAGAGGGCTCCAGGTGTATTACAAAAATGAAGTAGAAAGAGAATCAGATATGATACTGGAATTTGGAACATGTTGAAGACAAGAAGCTGCAACTGCATATACCAAACCCAGATCAACCAGATTTGAGTTTTATGTTATAAGAGACAATTTCTTTTAGGGAAATAATCCCAAACAGAGGAAGCTGAAATTACCATTTTCCAAAGATTTGAGTTTTAAAGAGTTATTCTGGATGTGTACTAGCCTTCTTTAAGTGGTATTTCTCAAAATGAAAATCAGTGTGCATTACTGTGCTTGGATTATCTGCAAGTCTACAATTCCTAAGAGAAATGGCCAAGAAATGCTACACAGGAATTCCTGAGAGAAATCTGCTCTTCCCAAGATTCAGTTCCCAGGTACTCTTGTTCATGTGCAACTCTGTTTCCCAGTAACCATTGCTTTTTAACTGAAAAGCTCTTTACTAAACTTGCAATTACAATCTGATGTGCTCTGGAATTAGAAATGATTCTCCATGAAACACAACTCATTGTACATGAAACAGCCTGATAAGAGACTTAATGGAATGCAATTCTTGCACAGAGGAAGCAACTCTAAATTATCTGTTTTCCATTAATTGAGTAGTGCCAAGAAGAGAAAAGTTCAGCCTTCTCAGTAGCAGTGCAGAGCTGCTCAAGTCCTCTACTGAAAACTCACTGGAAAAGGCCTAAAAGAGAGAAACCTTTCTTGGGTGCTCAATTATATTTCTACAAATTAAATTAACTTTGAAGGGCTGAATTTCTCCTTTTCTTTTTATTAGACATTTCTTACTGTAGGTCAAAAATAACCCTGTCAAGAAAATATATTTTTTTTGCCCACCTGTGAAAACAGAGGGGATACTGATACATGAAAATAAAACCCTGTAGAAAAAGGGCATCACATTGGTTGCAAATCTGTGGAAAGGGCAAAGGGCGAAGTTTCATAGAAAAATTTAAACAATTCTGTCAGAGGGATATCATGTGGTTTAAAAGAACAACAATAATAGCAACATCTACAACAAAGACCACATTCTTAGTTAGATTTGCAGGTTATTGATATCTAAGGTTACTAAAACTGAGAAAAGAATAGCTTTTCCTCTATTATAGGCATATTTTATTTGACACCACTTTCCGTTATAAAGCAAATTAATTTTCCCTGTGTTAATCATGGCTTTTCACATGGCAATTAGGTGGAATAACTTGTTTGTAAAGACAGGAAGTTAGCATGCAAAACCACAACTACCAAAGGAATAGTATTTTTGGCCTTTCATATAATTTCCTTGACATGCAAGGCTTTTCAGGGAAGACGTGTCCAGTCACTGAACAAAAACCAAAAGAAAAGTGGTTTCCAGACTAGTGACGTGATCTTTTAATGCCTTATTCTTTCCAGCAATCCTATCAACCTCACTGGGACTATTGGTATCATTAAATCCACTCACATGAGTAGGAATTTGCAGTTTTAGAACTTAAACTACAGCCTAGTACAGTTGCCAGATGTTAATGGAGCAACTATTACATTTGACAGATGTAGTTTTGTAGGTTTGTGTGATAATCAAGTTGGAAGCAACCTCGGAGGTCTCCATTCCAACCTCCTCCTCAGGAGGGTCAGATACAGGGTCAGTCAGGGATTGATCCAGCCAGGGCCTGAAAAATCTCAAGGAATAACAGTGCACAGACTCTGGCAACCCAGCCTGCTGCTTGGCTGTCCAGCCAGAGAAGGATATGAACCTTCCCATATCCACCCTCAATCTGCCTTGTTTCAACTTAAATCCATCGTCTCTTGTGCTCCCTCCATGGACAGCTGGGATGAGCCTGGCTCTGCCTCACCCTGGGCGCCTCTCATATGAGATCTCAACGTGCTGTGTGCAATGCCTACATCTCAAAAAGACACATTTTGTAGCTCTCCTCACAGAGGTGAATGCAAATGTTGATCTAGTGTTTCTCAAGAACCCACTGGTTTCCTCATATTTAGAATAAAATATTACAGTGTTGCATCCATTTCTTAGTCTGACATAGGGCAAGCTAGACCCTTCAAGTGCCCCATTATTGATAGCTTGGTAGCAATTATCTGTCTCAAAAGGAGTAAAATTATAGAAATTTTCATTTATGTATAGTAATTTTTGAGATCTTGAGATCCAAGGCAGTACTTAACTACTAAAGAGTATTTTGTTCAGCATGTTAAATACACATTAATTATTGTTCTGACTATTATGATTTACAAATACCTTTCAGGTGCTCAGAAGATACCCTGTTATTCAACTGATGCAAGTTGAATAGTTTGATTTAAGCTCAATGTGTTTCACTTTTGATTATTTAAAAAAGAAATCTTCATGTCTTCAAGGACTGCCGGACACTCAGAGAGGTTATTATAAAAGAAGCAAGGAAGTATAACTGTGCACCAGAAAAATTAAACAATCCCAATTTTCAGACCAATAATTACATATAACAATCAAGCTCTTATCCAATCTTTAGTTTACGTATCAATCCTTGGCCATTGTGATTAATCTAGGAACTGGCAGTCATAATTAAATTCAGATTCCTTTCAAGTAATTCTGTGATACCTTAATCCCAGTTCAAGTGAAATATATCAGAGATTGAATGTGCCCGTAGAAACAAAGTGGTAGGAGATGGGACAGGAGTAGGAGCAGATGTGGTGGAATAGACAGTGGAGTGAGTAGCTGGAATTTCCAATGGGATTGGCTGGGTACAGACTAGACAGTGAGAGGGGAGAAACTACAGAGCTAGGAAACTGCAGAGCGAGCAACAGAGATAGCAGAGAGATTGCTGTGTTATCTGTCAGGGAGCTGAAACTCAGCTGTTTGTCACCTTCATATGAAATAAACTGCTGAGAAATCCCCAGTTTATGACCTCGGTCTTAAATGTGTGGGTACAGAAAAACGGGGTACTAAAGTCACATGTAGAGGAAATGTGAAAGTCTGAGTATGTTCAGCAAACTGGCCAAACTCTGACTTTTCACTCCTTAAAAAACAAACAAAAAAAAATTCTGAACAATTCCAAACAAAAACTCAGCAAAAAGCCAACATCTTCTCTTCAAAAATATGTTTAGTTGCTAATCCTGCTAAACTCTGAAATCTAATAAAATACTTTTTATGTTCAAGTATCTGAATGAGGACCATTGAACACCTCCCTGTAACATGACCACCAGATATTTATGTTGGTGTTTTGCAAAAACTATTATTAAGGGGGGTAGTTTAAGACAATGTGCCATGTTCCATTTCCTATCTGGTGATTTGTAGGCTATTTGTTCTTATCAAAGCAATCTGAAACTCTCAATATCCCTGATATGCACATCCCTCTGCAGTCGTTTGTGGGAAGTATCACTTTCTACAGAGAAATAAACAAAGGTCTGAATCTCTTGTCCTGGAAAAAGTATAAATGCTGCCATTCAGCTGCCTCCTGGCTTCAGCCAGTGAAAAATGCAGGAAAGTAACACCAGATACAGTACAAAAGAATCCAGGTGTATCACTTTTCATCCTCACTGGACTCTATTTTCAGCTGTCACTTCTTGAGGTCTAAATACATATACACGTAATTCATACTTTCCCAGACTTTCTGCTAAAGTTCACATTCATGTAAGACCAGCCTGGGCTACCCTTCCTCACCATGAATGCTTTCACAGTACATGGTCCCAGAGCACCAAGTCTGACACAGTGCAGCACAAACTTCTGAGGAAAGGTCTCACAGTCTGGCGCCAAGCACGCCACAGCCACAGAGCTGAGGTGAAATGTTTACACGAGATTTTTGATGTCTCAAATCAAAAGTGATGACTTGTAACTCCAAACCCCCAGCAAGGGAGTGATAGTGGTTTATTGCATTTATGATGAGTGGAAAAGTTCTGCTTTAGATTGCTGATTTGTCAGATAAGCACTTCTTAAGTTTAAAGGAACAAGTAGACTACAGTAACTTCAAATTTACCAAACCCAAGAAGATAAAAATCTGATTGGAAAAAAAAGAGATGAATTGTTTTCTATAATTGTAACGTGAAGAATGAAATTAAGACAGAAACAGGTGACTTATTGGAAAAACAGTTCTGATATTAAGATCACCTTTAGAATTAGCAAAAACCTACAAACCCATAAAAATGTTTCATGCTTACAGACAGAAAAGTTAACATGGGGAAAATCTCAGTATCAATTACATGCTGCTTTCCTCAACATGCTTCCAAAAAGTTCTGTAGTTTTTAAAAATTTTTATAGATTTAATTTTGTTTACAATTGATTCACATTTCCTCTTCTGTCTGAACACTGAAGACCAGCCTGGTTGTCCTGGTTTTGGGTGGGATAGAGTTAATTTTTCTTCTTAGTAGCTGGTGCAGTGCTGAGTTTTGGATTCAGTACCAGAATAATGTTGATAACACACTGATGTTTTAGTTGTTGCTGAGAAGCGTTTGCCCTAAGTCAAGGACTGTTCAGCGTCTCATGCTCTGCCTGTGAGGAGAGGCACAAGAAGCTGGGAGGGAGCACGGCCAGGACAGCTGACCTGAGCTGGCCAAAGGGATGTTGTGTGCTATAGAACGTGATGCCCAGTATTTAAACTGGTGACAACCGGGTGGGAGCTCAGCTGATCGCTGTTCAGTGGGAAGTTGGTCATCAGTCAGCAGGTGGTGAGCCACTTTATTGTGCATCACTTGTTTCTCTTGGATTTTATTTTTTTCTTCTCTCTTCATTATTACTATTGGTTTTGTTATCATTAGTATTATTAGCATATTTTACTTTGTTTCAATTATTAAAGTGTTATCCCAACCCACAAATTTCTGGGTTTTGTTCGTTTGCTATTTTTTTTTTCTGATTCCTCTCCCCATCCCACTTGGTGGAGGGGCATTGAGGGGCTGTGTGGTGCTTCACTGTCAGCTGGCATTAAACCACGACACGTGTGTTGGGCAGTAACAGAGCGACAGACTGGCTGGAGTTTATGCCCTGCACAAAAAAGTGCCACTCTCGGGGTACCGAGGGGCTGCCAGCTGCACTTGTCACTGTGCACTTCCCTCCAGAAGCCTCAAGACAGCTGCAGTCTGGAAACCTGGTAGTCACATCACCCTGACACTGCCTCTGATCATGAGGGGCAGAGGTCTCCTTCTCAGCACATGGCACATGCCTGGCAGGCTGGATTTAGCCTGCGCCTCTGGACTTGAAACCCAAAGGAAAAGAGCTGGCGCCTGTGTGCACTCAGGAGAGTTGGAGTGCTCCAGGGGAAAGTGGTGTGACCAGGAAAAAAGGCAAGTGTCACTCCTTGGTGCTGACAGGACAAAGCCTTGGAAATAGAAGTGCTTCTGGAGCTGCTGCACATACCACGGAGAGAGACAGGCCAGGCTAAGGCTTTGGAACACCCCTGAACATGGACCTCATAACACATGCAGCCTGGCAGCTCAACATCATCAGCTCCAGAAACAATTTTAGAGATGAGCTTCAAGCACCATGAATTCAAAACCAGCAAGCAGGAAGGTGCCTGCTCCCAGCTTTGCAGCAGGAGCAACAAGTGATTTGTTTCAAGAGCTTCTTGTTTTCCCTACTGGTGCAAAAATGTCTCAAAGCTTCTCTTCTCTCTTTAGTGGTTTAAACTCCACCCTCTCCTGATAAACACCACAAAGATCTGTGCATTAATCAAACCTGCTTGGGTGCTACTTTCATTTCAAGAGCAATCAAACGGCATTGACTCTTTATGCATTTCTGGCCACTCTGAGACTTAGTTTAAGCTGAGAGGAGTTTCCTTCCTCAGCTTTAATTCATGGGGTTGGGCAGTACAATCTGGCTCTTCTTCAGCTATGTATCAGTCATGTAACTACATTATCTTACAGTCTGATTCGCGGCAGGGTAATGAATTTTCCCTTTAAAAAATCAGCATGAGAAGGGCTACACAAGTGTGCATGTTTGTCTATACGCGTGTGAGAAGAACGTACTGCAAAAAAAATGTGGGAAGATAAGAGTGTGTGAAATGTACTCATATGAGACTTTTTGCTTTGCAACTGATACTAGCAAAAAATTGAGACGGGTCATAATCTGTCCTCCTGCAGGATTCAGTGAAGATGAATTTATTCAGATGATAACCAAAAAAGTGGAAACAGGCTTTGCAATGCAGCTTAAAGGTAGCACTTCTCAGGTTAATACATGTATTGCACAGTTTAAAATGTGTACAAATCCTGTAGTCATTGCCTTGAGGTGACAAAGAGAAATCTGAAATATGGAGGGTAGAAGACAGAGAGGGAGAGAGGGGGATTTAAGATTTTCCAGAAGTTCTTCTCCTAGTCTACCTTCCCAATTCCCTGCTCTGGATCCTCTTAAACCACACTATAAAACAAGAATAATTTACAGAGCACTCTTACGATGAGTCTAATTTCATCTACTCAAAAACTAGAGTAATGTGGTAAACTGTGAAGTTCTGTTTCCCAGGCTTCTCTTTTCAGAGAACAGTTGTCTTCCCCCGAGTTTTAAATGAACTGAGGTAATTTTAGGCACTGCTGCAATCTAAGCAGGCTACAAATATTTATACTAAAGCCTTTTAAAAGAGTGAAAAAAGATGAATTTTAAATAAACTGTGCAGAAGTACAGAAAGATTATGACAGATAGATACTATCTGAAGAATTCTTAGGAGCTTCCTACCGCATTTTTTTTTTTGACTTATAGTTAAAGAGAGTAGAGCTGAAAAGGAAACTAAGTAGCATTTTTTCCCCAGCTGTTTATGATAGCACAGAGTACTTCTTGGAAAGGAGAACTTGAAATCCATAGCAACCTTCTTATAACAAGTTAAAGCTATTTGTGAAAAGTGGCCAAGGCCCATGATCAATGGATACCAACACACACTAAAAATGGAAGGACAATAAATCTCTGCAGTGCACTAACTTGTGATCATTAAAAAATGTTGGTTTGGGCATGCAATACTCAGTGAGGAATACTGACAACTGAAATATATTATTTCAAAAGAAATCTGGATTTCTTCTCATGGGGATGCCATACCCCCCACATAGAGACAACCCAAGTCTACACTAACACCCCAACTTACTTTTCAGTAATGTTAACAGGAAGGTAACTGTGACATATTAACAAATTTTAATTATAGATAGCAAAAAATACAACATGCAAGAATTCTGTGCAAGCCAGACTATCCACCACGTACCAAGAATTTTTACTGTCATGGAGGCAGAAATGGGAACAAGATGCTTTAGGAAATAAGGATGATCCGCAAAAACAAAATAAAACTAAAAAATTCAGGGACACTTAGCCTGATTTTCATACAGTTCTCTGTCAAAAGATGACAATGCTATCAAAAGTTGCTGGTAGTTTGAAACAAAAGTGTTGCTGCAGCTATGATGGTCTAGAGATATTAGCAAAGATATTTTGCATTTTAGATTTTAGTTAGGTTATATTCTGCAAGGAAAACATCTGCCGAGTTCTAAGCAGTGAAGAACTCTGGAGGAAGAGGCACAGAAAGGGCCTCAGACCTTGTTGGTGGACGACTGGACAAAACCAGAACTCTCAGGTGACTTTCTTCTCTGTACTGAGACCCAATGTGTGACCTAACTGAGTCAAGAGAGAAAGCAGCTGTCTAATTTGAGGAGGTGCAAGTGCTAAGTGGGCTCTCATAGGCCAGAGAACGATGAAAAGAGAAAAGAATCCCCCTCAGTGCTATATTTAGAGAGCACAGAGAATTTATGAGAGCAAAACAAGCAACCTGGTCCATCCAGACAGCTTTGTTTTCCTGTTTCTCTGTCCTGTCATCCTATTTCATACTTAAGAGGATTAAAAAAAAAAGTCATCCCAAACTTTGGGAATTAGTGTGTGGTCATAGGGAAAAGAGGAGCATGCAAATACCTCCTGCAGAAACTGTTAATTTATATTTAATAGTTTAGCCTGAACAAGGAATTTTTTTTCTTACACTGGAAGATTCTGATACTGAGCCTACGAGGCAATGAAGTTGACGTATAAACACAGCAAAATTCTTTACTACCAGTTCTTGAGTATTCTTCAGCACCTAGCAACAAAGCACTTTAGTGTTCAAACAAAACCCAGCTCATAGTAAGAAATGGTACTCAAAACAGCTTATCAAAATAATGTTTGAATGCACTGTTATTCCGCATTTTAAAATTCTTTTTCTTAAGACCACTTCAGAGATTACTTTACTGATGCATGTAAACTAACAAAAGTAAGGGAATGTACTGCAATGACAGGATTACTCAAAGGCTATGAACTAGGCAAAAATAAAGTGTGTATTACCTTTTTATAGATGTTTAGCAGAATTTAATAAAGCTAATGTTTATTTCAGAATTAACATATAGCAGAAGTACTGTTTACCGAACAACCAATTAAAATTATTATTCCTTGCACTCTATTTAATTTTATTCATAAAATCAAAAATCTTCAAACTCAACAACTTGTAGTAAAATTCTACTTTGTCTATTCCAAAGACAGAATTATTGAAATGTTATCTGTAGAACAGCAGTCAAAAAGTAAAGTCTGCAGCAGTGAAACCTGATACAAAAACAATTGCTTTTTCCATTGCCATGGGATTTAGGAAATTTCAGGCACTAGAAAAGAGCCTTCAGATTTTCTTTGCTACTTTTTCTTTAATTGAGTGCTGAAGTATGCTACACAAACGTCCTTGCTTCAATTCTCTGCACAGAGTGATTAAAATGCAGTTTTTGAGAACTACACAGTAAATAAACCCCTTCCAGCAGGAAATAGTCTCTAGCTTCAACTTATTTCTGTGGTAACATTTCTCCAAATTATTTGGACTCCTTCTGTTCTACATGCTTAAAAAGATCTGTCTCAAGTCCTTGTTTCAAAGTACCAAACTGCAGGAAGGAATCTCAAAAGTTTTTATGTGTTATTTTCCTGTAAGATATTGTTGTCACTGTTGTGAGATTCTGTGTAAAAAACCAAGCCAAACCAAAATAAGCCAAAATCCATTTAGAACTTAAAAACCATGGAAGGAGTTATTTATTAAACTATTTACAGATTCCTTCTTTTATCCCTATTTTAGAAATGCTTCAGGAATCCTAAGTGTTCATCACTTCCATCAGTCAGACAAGAACCTTCAGGGCTCTAATCTCTTCTTCAGACAGTTTTCTCATTTCCTCCTGATTAACTTTTAAGATTTCTATTCTTTCACCAGAAATTGGTGGCAGTCAAACTCCTCAGATCCTCGATAGAAATCTGACGTGCTATCAGAGTTTACAACAGTCATTAAGGGGGAAATGGGCTCTTTAAGCTTTGGAAATCACAGGAGATGGTCTCCTTCATTCATCCTGCCAAAAGTTTACTAATTAAAAAAATCTGAAGTTCATTGGACAATCATTATTCTTCCTTACTCTTTCAAGGGACTAAAGACAGAACATGGCTTCAAAATAGTTCTTTCAAAGGAAGAAATACTGATTTAAAGAGAAAACATGTAGACAAGTTCAGATTTAAATCCAAATCCTAATTTTAAAATTCCAGTGGGTAAATTCACCCCTGAGACTGTGAGGGGTTCACTACAATGCATAATAATTGCTGTACACCTCAACAGCATCTCTATAAACCCATAAAATTCTGAATTTTGTCCTTGTTGTTTTAATGTTTAATGCAATTACATTTACAGCCAACTTATAATGTGTAGCAGCAGCCTGACACAGTGGAAACATTTCTATGGTATGAGACAGATGAAAGAGCAAATCCTATTCCTTTTCATTCCGGGTGGTATTCTCAGCCCTTCCCAGAAGCCTTATCATATAGATGTCTTTTACTGTGTGCCTTGAAGCTACTTTGCACAAACAGGAGGTGGAAGGAGGAGGAAATTCCAGACCTGAAGCATGTGCCACCTTTTCAGATTAAAATTCCTTGTCAGTTGACTTGCACAGCAAAATCACAGCCAGGAGTCACTTATCAAAAGTTCCACTCACTATCTACCTTGCAGACAAGCTCTGTTAACCCTAAAATTAAAGACATCATAATCTAAAAAGGCTTGGTATCAGAGACTGCCACTGTAAAATATGAACTGGCCGGTATAATTTCCATAGGAATTCTTCTTTTTTCCTGCCAAACTGATAACACCCAATGTGTTTAGTGCCTTTGAATGGCAAAATTTACATTCTACAGTACAGTCACTGCTGCTGCAGGTTTAGCTGTGTATTAGGCAGGGCCCTGTACCAAGTATTGCACACTCCTCCAGAGGAAGGAAAGCCAAGAAGAACTCAAAGATTACTGCTCAATACCACTCTGCTGCTGACTGACCACCGCCACCTACAGCCACAGTGTTGGCGTCACTCTTGTGAAGTCCTGAAGTCCTGACCCACTTGAGCTGTTTCTCCTAACTCCTGCTAAGTCTCATCTACACTGTCACTGCAACAATGGTTCCTGGCCAGCTGCCACTGGAGCCATAACTTACACTTGTTTCAGGGAGAACAGCTTGTTTCCCTGGAAATTATAAACTTACTATAGAATCAGGTGTCAAGAAAGACCAATTAAGTACTGCAAATGGGAGCAAAGCAAATGGAAGTCGGTGAAAATATGTAAAACCTTTGGTTCTTAGATTTGCTTGAAAGCATTTTTATGGTTAAATGTGAAATTTGCAGATTCTTGAAGAAGCCCTAGTTCTATTTGCATTAATGGTAAAACTAATTCTCTTTTAGTGCTGAAGTTCTGAAGTGTGCATTTTTGGTAATTTTGTGTGTCTTAGGAACATTGTTTTCAATTATATACGTAATAATGAAATATATAATATTATATTTCCTACAGCCCTGCTTTGAGGCATAAAACTAAGCAAGTCACATAATAGAAACCTATACGAAACAAAAAAAGCACCATGCATATCTATCAAATACAATACATTATAAATACAATAAATATATCCAGCTAGCTTAGTGCTAGAGCAAGAGAGAAATCCACTGGTTCCAGTGATGCCATTTTTCTGGCCATTTTTTCCTTTTCTGAAGCACATCAGCTACTTGGTAAAATATAATGTGCTGGCAAAATATAATGTATTGTACTCTGGGCTGCTTCCTGGCATTATGTATTGACTGAGGTATTTATTTAATAATTAATCATCTCCTGAATGAAATGCTTCCATATGTATTTAGCAACGTCTCTGGATGCCTTACAGATGCAGTACACATTGCTGCAAAATGAAAACAGAGGGCTGAACTCTCCAATTTTAGGTATATGGAAACAACATCAGGATTACATTTCCTTAACTATTTAATTTTCCAAGGAGACAATAAGATAACTTGACAGTTTTAGGGATGGAAATGCTTCTAAGCTGCAGGAGTAGAACACTAAATGAAGGGTTCAAACTTCACTATGTCAATACAGAACTCCAAATCTGGTTTATGGATACGGCTGAAGTCACAATAAGAACACAACATCTGTATGTAGGAAACACTTACGATCCCCAAAGTTAGGAGCCTGTATAGAGGAAAACAGTAATTCCAACAACCAGCATCTGTGACACCAGTGCCGTGAGCAGGAAGAACATTAAAATGGAACTGATATTCCCTCCCCTCTCTGGTATTTTCTACAGTTAACAGTTTATTATATAGAGAGAGGGGGAGTTGAACTATCCGAGCTGACAGTTCCTAGCCCAGGGACACGGCCTGGGCCAGCTCCCAGCTCGGAGGCAGCGCTGTGGCTGTGCAGCATTCCCGAGAGCATTCCCGAGGACAAGGAGCCCTGCATGCACCATGTAGGGTCTGCTCTACGGAGCAGGGGCAGAGCTGAGCAGGAGGAAAGGGTCCTGCAGGATCCAGGGCAGCTCCCAGGTCAGCTCTTTACCACATCCCATCCACACCTCGCTGACAGATGCGTATCTCAATTGCCCTGGTGCTGCACGCTCCACCTATAAACTCCAGATAACCCTCCAGAGGAGAAAGCACGCACGGGTCAGTCACAGTGTGAGTGGAAATGATGAGTAGAGAAGAAGATAAATCCTTTTCTTAGCAGCACTGCCAACCCCGAGGCTCTGAAGAGCGCTGCTCACAGCCGTGCCCTGCTGTGTGCCACGTCTCACTCCCTGCCACAGCCCCACTGTGCAGACACTTGACAGACGGGGACTGTCCCTTCCCTGACACAGACACACATCTGGGGTCACCACTGACAGCTCTCATATTCCTTCTCTGGCACACAAACACCACAGCCTGTTGCTGAGATACCGAAGAGGAAAAAAACCCAAAACAAAGCCCCACAAATAACCCTAACCCGCTCAAACCCACGCCAAACCCCCTCCTTGGCCTTTGCTGAATTTAACACGCCTGCACAGTGGCAGCTGTAATGTCTGAGGCTGTGATTTGCAAGGCAGCCCTCTGCTTACAAATATGCAACAAAAATAACTCAATTTGGCACAGCAGAACACACATTTACTAAACTCTACAGTCAACAGATCATGTGATGATAACCAAAGTGCAGAAAAGACTTGTCATTTGCATTCCTTAAACAACCTGGGGAAAAAAAAAATGATAAAAAAACAACCAACCAACCAAAAAATTTGAAGACCTGTGTGTCCACAAACAGTCAGAACAATGTTATTTTAGTACTGAAACAAGGTAAGTCTACTTTTCTAGATGGAGCATAGTCAAAAAGCTGGCCCTTTAGGAAACAAAAAAAGTGTTTGAACAAGGGAAGAGGAGAGGAGGGAAAAAGAGGAGAAGGCAGAAAAAGGAGGAAAAATGTGAAAAAATCTGAATGGGAAATGCATTTTGTAGAGGAGTATTTTTTTTCCTCCCATAAAACTCAGTCTCTTGGATACACTAATAAATGGATTTTGATCATAATTTAATTCATTACAAACTACAAATTGTCCTTACACATTACAGTTTCTCACATCAATCCCTCCTACGAAGACATTAGTGCAGACAAATGGCTCAGGAGGTAATCAATTCACACTGGGAAACAAATTATCCCATAACAATATCCTCAGAGCAGAGCTGCCACAATGTAAATATCTACTGTGTAATACAAGCACTTAAAAAATCTTGATGAATCAGGACTTAGGCTATGATCTGGTTCCTTAAAAATACCAGTTTATTATCAAAAAGATCTCATTTGATTTCTTACATCTACATACTTAAGTCATTTTATAGCTATTAGCACCATTAACCTAAATGGGATTTCAAGTACGTTTTTGTTTATTATTTTGAATAGGACTATGAAAGATTAGGGCTACCAGTAGCTTATTTCCAGAAATGTGACTGCTCAACCAGTCGTTAAAGCAGATTTTCTTAATAGTAACATTTTACAGGATTAACAGTTGATTTAAGCAGTGATCTTCAGAATAATTCACTACTTAAAAAATAATTCAGTCTTTTTCCTTTGAATAAACTGTGCTTACTGCTTACATGCTTATCCTTTATTTTACAACACTGAGTGTGAGAGCTGGTCATTTTACAAACATAAGGTATCAGTTTTGGTGTATAAACGTCATGGTGACGAACAAAACAGAACATCTCAAAATTCCTGGTTTTATGAGAGCTTCGACAAAAGAATTCAGTATTTTCCTAACAGAGGGGCACCAAGTGTTTCTGGTGGAAAAAGGAGAGCAGGTTAAGGACAAGACCTTTCCTGTTACAGTAAATGTGTCAAAATAGAGGCCTGTTACCAAATAAAATACTTTTAAGCCTGTACTTCCCCAGAACTCCATAATGACTAATTCCCACTGAACAGAGAAAAGGACAGAAGGACCATCAGTGCCTAGAAAAAAGCATCAGGATGACATCACTGCCTGTCTGCTAGCCAGGAAAGGAAGAGAGGGATTATCTGAATAGTGAACATCTGGATTGTGTATATAAAGGCAGTGAAGGATTTTTATACATATTAGTTCACTGAGTTCCACTGAATTTTTATCTTACAAAGAAACAGTAGTGCTATGATACGCTTTTGTAATGAAAAAGCAACAGGAATTCCAGTGGTCTGGGTTAGTGTATTAAAAGATACACAAACAGATTTATCATTCACTGTTTCTCTACTATATTTAATTGAAAAAAAAAAACTTGGCAGATACTTGAACTTGCAACTCTTTCTTTTTGAATTAAAAAAATGCAGCTTAGTAACACCAACTTTCTTCTTTCTGTTAGCATTTCAGATACAAAGATTGCAAGTGACATGATTCTGAACTTGAAGAACTGAAGTTTGAAACATATTCAGTTCCCCATCCCAGTATTGTAAAGACTGCTTAAAAAAATCTTACAGGTGAAGTGTTTCCATTTCCTCAGAATACAACTCAAGCCAAATTTGTATTTTCGCATTTTTTATCTCTAGCGTTGTTGTACAAAAAACCGAATCAACTTTATTGTAGTACAGCTTTATTCAACCTTAATCTTTGCAAAGAAACATTCTTACCTTGAACTGTTAAAGTTGCTGATGCCTCAGCTTTTCCAACCATATTTTCTGCAACACAAGTATACGATCCCATGTCTCCTGCCATAACTTTCCTGATTTTCAAGGTATGATCATCACGGATTTCATATCTTTAAATACACATAGCAGTTAACAATGAATAGGAGTAACAGAACTTTGTACAATTTCTGTAAAGGGTAAAAATATGGGGGAATTGCTCTCAAACATTCTTATTTCTGTATTTCCCATAAAGGAAAAAAAGTATAATACTTATAAACTGATAATGTAAAATAAAGTTTTAAAAACAAAATATATCCAAGTACTTGAAAACCTTATTCTAATATTATTTGTCCACAATCGCAAAGCCCTAATGCAGAACATCTTAATTGTTAGAATTCTTTAAACAAGTAAATATAATAATAGTTATTATTCTCCATCTGAATGAAAGATTTTTTGATTTGGTTGAAGAGAAAATATTGTTCCCAAGAAGATCAGAATTGCTTGCAAGTCAAGATAAATCACAATTCATTCTTGTTTTCTTTTCATAAAGAACAATGTGGCCTTTTACCAATTTCTCCCCTTTCATCACCTTTCTCTCTTTTTTGTATAATGTGGTCAATGTGTTTCTATTTATGGTAAGTAAATTTTTCTCTTGAAAATGATAGCTTTTATTAAAGCTGTAGACTACAATATCAGGAAGCTGAATTTGTTGGCCGAAGCCAACTGTTAAAGGGTTTCTTCTTTCAGTCCACTCCCCTGAAAGTTTTTTAAACGGATAATTAGGATTTCAAAGTAAGTAAATAAGTATTTAATCTATCTCTATATCTATTTATCACAGGATGTATTTATTTTTAATAAGGTGTTTTACTTTTTGGCCTGAATTAGAGCAATGACAAAAAAATAAGTTCATTGGAAACCTAGTAACAAAAACATATATAACCAAGGCAGCTCTCTACATTACCAGACTACATTTTACATCAATTGCATTTCAAATATATACTTCTTGATGTTGTAATCTCTTTTACTGTTTGTTATACATTCTCCAAAACTTTTAGCAATCACGAAAGACTCTTCAGGTGAAGAATTAATCTGTATCTGGTATTACTGGCTGAACTTGGTTATTTTATATTATAGTTGTCATGTCACAACAAAAACTTGAGAACAGGCTGTTCTTAAGTTTCAACATAAATTGTAACTTCAACTAGAGCATAATGCTAATTAGAAATGTCTTACTGGATCAAGCCAGGCCTTTTGTATTGAAGACAAAGAAATGCTAGCTGTCAGGCGTCGAATGGCCCCCAGGATACATCAAACTACATGTCATAAAAAGGGTAACTCCAAGTACTGCACCTTGCTTTTGGTAGCTCCCCATCATCTTTTCTCCATCTCACTGTAGGGACGGGGTCACCTCTTGCCTCGCACTTAAACTCCGCACTGTCATCCACAGTTACCGCCAAATTGCTCGGTCTCTTCACAAAAGATGGCCTCTCTAAAGGGAAAGGAAAGAAAAACAAGGATCAATCCAGCAGCTCTGGGTCCAAATTGCACAGGATCTCTGTGAGGTGGCTCACAGGTGTCAGCAGCAGCAAGTGCTCCATGCAATAATTTCCAATGCTGCATTAGAAAGGCGATGTTTTCTTTCACCAGCACACATGAAATAAAACAAGCCAAAACAAACACCAGAATGTCCTCTCTGTAGTTTCTGTTCATAAAAATTGCTTCTATCCCTGAATTAATTTGCAGGACATGGATGATCCAAGTCCTAGCTCACCAGAGTCAGATTAATTGCTGCATATGCTCAGACTTTCTGGAACAAAAGGGGATCTCAGTACAGGCTGTGTTATTTTGGTAAACCCTGCAAATTTCAGGAAAGGTATTGATACACTTTTCTACCTGTAACAGGATTCAAAGCTGTAGGTTGCTGGGCTATTCCTACGTTCATAGTTCCACACTAGGCTGCAGTGCAGTAAGGTTTGCACACTCCCAAGGATAAAAGCAGTTTTAAACAATTTTTGGAATATTCCAGGAATGACCCATCTAGAAGAGCAGCACCGGATGACAACAGCATGTCCATAAAAGAACTGGGAAGGTTTAACAGGAGAGTGTTTGGCAGGTTCCTTTGCCTAAGGCAGATGAACTTTTTGTCTATAAACCTGTGAAAGCTCTGAGGGAGTTGAGAAGGCAGTTGCGTGTTTTGACTTGTATGTACTAAAGATATAAATATCATCCCCCTGGAACTGGAAGAGTCTGAAGCCATTGGCACCATCAGGAAGTGTGAATACCCAAAAATACACCACAAATTTCTCACAGGAGTACAAAACGACCAGACAGAAGGATAAAGAGACAATCCCATTGCTCTTCATGTCTCACATTTGTGTTTGAAGAAAGCAGTTCTAAATATTACTCAGGCTTTGCAGATACAGAGATTCAGTATCACAAAAGCTTAATGGCTTGAAAAGGAAATGAGAACTGAACAAAACCTTATTAAAAAAACCCTTCCTTTATTCTCGAGGATGTCCAGACCAGCTGGACACTTGTGTTGTAGAAAACTTAACTTTGCTGGCAATGCTAGGAAATAATGTTAAATGAAATGGCAAGATGATATTTAAGCTGTCAGTTCTAGCCTGGGTTCATATATAAGAAGTGAGAAATAAAACAGAGATCTACAGACATAAATCTAGCTGTGAATTAAAAAGATACAAATATAGACAATCCCCTGCCCTGGCCCCTTTCTTGTAGGTGCTGGAAAAAAAAAACCTGAATGTAAGAAAAGAACATTCCAGATTAAACCTCAGAGTAGGAATAATTTGGGGAAGAATATTTAACTTAAGTATGCAAGAGAAAAAGGACTGATCTGCTAAGTCCAGGACTGCTGCCCAACTGCAAAACCCACAAGAGGCACATTGTTCTCCAGATCAGTTTCCTAAAGGAAGAGTAATGGACTTCCACGAGTTTTTGTCTGCCCATTCATAACACTCTTATTCAAATGCAGAAACGGATAAGGGAAATCAGCACTGATTTAAGGATCTATCTTTGTCACATGATTATTTGGTACGTACAAGGAAAGTTTAGCAAGGATCACTTTGAAACTTTCTAATATTACAGTTTCTGGCACGCAATCCTCCCTCTGATCTAAAACAGAGATCTAAAAGCAAAAGTTCAACTTCTATATAATAAAACCTCATAAACAGAAGAATAATGTAGAAAAATTTTAATATATGAAGTCAGCATATTTCTCGTGCTTTCACGCATATCCAAGTCTGAGTTGAAAGAATAAGGTGTATTAAAACCTTCTAGACACAGACTGCTAAGACATTCAAAGCTTTACTGCCCCATTTGAAAACAAAACCTTACTAGTTTCCCCAGGCTGAAAATCTGAAATATGTCTGAAAGGAACAAGAGATGAGAAAAAAAGCCAGACAGAGCTCTGCCCGCAATGCATCCCTCTTACAGGTGTTTAGCAAGAGTAGTATTTTTTCAGCCTAAGTTACCAAACAGTCCAGCCCCTGATTTCCTAGTTGGCAGCAGACTAGTGATGAGCTATTAACTGGTACAGTTGATTAGGAGCCTGGTGATAGGACTTAACCCATGACTATCAAGTTTAGAGTTTGCTTTAAAGTTCTAACAGTCTATTTGACAATAAACTCCCTCTCCTAGTGCTTCAAAAGTGTTTATAAAAAACCAAAATAAAACAATACAGGGGAACACAAAGTCTTTCTGAGTTTCTAAAGGGTTACACACTACTTTCTTCCTGGATATTCAGATTGAACAATTTTAAGATGGGATAAAATCTTGTTTTATTAAGGAAACCCCTGCTTCACACGAAACTCTGAACAGGTCTTCAAGTTGCCTGAGTCTTAGCTCTACAATGTAGGGAAGACAGATAAAAGTCCCAAAGACTGACAAGACAGCTCTTAAACATGAATTAAACAAAAAATAAAACCAGCAACAAACTACCGGTACTGCAGCAGCACTGATGGAAGCCAGTGTGCTGTGAACCAGGGTTTGGATGGTCTCATCCTGTAAAGATAAAACACCTATTTCTTTTGCAGAAACAATCAAGATATCTCAAGCCTCCTCTACTTTAAAGTAAAATGGGACATATTTTGAAGGAAAACCACTTAAGTTCTCCTATGCTGAAGGAACACCGAGATTGCACTTGGAGTTACAGCTCCCCTTCTGAAGTTGCAACAAAACATGCGATTTTCATTTAAGCTCAGCTATCTGAAATGAAAACATATTTTTTGATGCTCAGAGGGACTATCAGTAGGATCACTTGAACAAGCAGATCTGTTGTAGCTTTACAAAACTCAGTATACACTCCTATAAATGAAAGGATAATTATTCGAAATAGAAATTTAGAATGATTCTCTCCAGTAAGATGGAAAAATTAAACCTCTGCTTCTTAACCTTGTTAATTTTTGTTTTGCTGTTATTTCACAATACCGATCCAGTCATGGACACTGGAATTACTTTCAGTTTGAGAATTAAGAACAAAAGCATCTTCTGACAGGAAAATTGTCCCAGCTCGTCTGCAGAGCCATTACCTTCCTTCTATTTACTAGATCACAACCACGAGAAAAACATTTTCAACACTGAAAAGGAAATGGATGAGGATGATCTTTAAAAAAAAGGCTTACTAGGAAAAAAAAAAGTTGGACACTTTCATCAAGAGAGTCTTAAAGGAGTTCTTACCTAAAACAGTGAGCTCTGCAACTTCGCTTTCACGTTCTCCAACCATATTTGTTCCAACACAAACATATTTGCCAGCATCATTCTTTCTTGTGTATGTGATCATAAGCTTTCCTCCTCTGATCTAGGACAAATCAAGGATAACAAAAAAAATTTAATATGAATTATCAATTTAATAATAATAACTTGAAAAATATTTTGTTACAGATAACGAAACAGAACAAGCCATCAGTGATTTTTTATATCGCATTAAAAGGTGGGAAAAAAATTATTATTTGCCCAATTTCCTTCTCTTATGCAAAAAGCTCGTGTTTTAGTTTTACGTCAGTATTTTAAAATCTCTGAGATTTGGACCCTTGTTAGTTTTTTCTTCATTCTGTGTAATGTGATGCTGGCTGTTCACCAGCCTGTTTAATGCTTGTTAGACAGAAGGACTACAATTCCTTCCCATGTACTGATACAATCAGGTGGAGAGTAAAAATTAGCACGAGACATAAATCTCATTTTCACGTCAAGTGCTGCAATTACTTTTTCTTGACAAGAAATATGTGCACGCTATCCTGCTGCTGGTCGTGCTCATTATTATTCATGAATTTTGTGTTTGTTTTGGTTTTCACTTCTAAAGGAAGTGAAGGAAATTCTTTATTCTTTAGTTCTTCACCTTTAAATAAGTAACTTTAAAGGCTGATAAGCAGATGAGCGGAAGCAATTAAATTCTTACTGGGAAATGAATAACATTCTGCTCTTTATTTTGAATTCAGCTTTTGGGAGATAATGGAATTCCCATAACCCCAAATTAGAAAACACACTTACCTTTTTGATTCAAAATCTTTTTACATTATATAAAAATATACATTAAATGCTTATGAAAATATCTGATTTTCCTTTAAAAGGATTTATTCTCCCATTTTATTGACCCAAAAATTGAACAAGTTTCAAAGTTCACCAAATGAGGAAAATTTGTGTAGGCAGCTGAATATGTACCATGTTTACTTCGATACACAAAGAAATTCCTTAATTACATAAACTACATTTTGAAGTGCACACATGCTTAAGAGCCCAATCCCTTATGAAAACCACTGCAGTTCAAGGCACGGGTGGAAGTAGACAATAAATAAAAGCCACATATGAAGCTACATGAAAGGGTCTAATGTGGTCAGCGACAAGGAGGAGAGTGTTCTCAATATGAGGTATTTAGCTCGAGTTGCCTGCAGCTAGAAATCCATCCCTGGAAATTTGACATCTCGAGCAGCGTTGGGCTCTGATTGTCATTGTAGGATGTACAGGCACAAAGATGACAGTCAGTTATTGAGATAAATGGACACGCACATGGAACGTAGATAGCGTTGCATACAAATTTCATTCTGTTGCCTTTGGCACTCATTGCTTGAGAGCACAAGAGATATGTCCTTTGTCATTCAGAAAGCTGGTAATGCTGAAATTTCAATGGAGATTTGAGGCATGAGGAATGAAAAAATAAAGGCGACCTGCAAACACACATTTTTCAAGAATCTATGTGCATTTTTAGATTGCTGACTGCCTGAACTGGTAAGCAGGAGAAGAAAATGTAAAATATAACTAGAAGTCTATCTACATTTATTGCTGTTTTACATCTCCCTAAATCACAGAAAGCAATTTATTTTCCAAATAATGTATGCAAAGGATTTAAAAAATCCACAATTTTTGAATGACTTCCACTTGCATTTTGAGGTATTTGGATATCCAGATACATATGCAGAAATATATACCTTTTATGTATTTAAATACTGACCAAATCTGATATAACCAAGAAATGTATTTATATATCACAAGAATTTGCCAACTCCCCTGATGATTTAAAACCCATGTAAACTGAAATCAGTGATGTTCGTGCATGTCTTCAGAGCCTAAATCCTAGCGACATTCAGCAGCATTTGTGCTCCTCTGTTATTTTATCACTTAAGAAAATCCCATTCAAATCCACCACAATATGACACAACTGCGTATCTTGCACAAACTGTAACCTTGAGCAAGAACAATCCTAGGAATTTCTTGTAGGAATCGCTACAAGACTCTCTTCAAAGCCTACATGGAGAGAAGCAGTAAAGCAGAAACATATGAAAAACTAAAAAGTCATTGAAAGCTGCTTTTCTTGAAAGTTATTTGAGATTTAGATAAAGGAGACACAGAGGAAACATTCCCTCATGGATGTTGAGGCAGACTTCCTAAGATGTGACATGCGTGCTGAAGGAAGCTGTGCTTACAAGATGGAATTCTGAATGCATTGGCAAAGGGGTTCCTTTTGTTTGGTTGGTAGGTTTTCTTAAAACATGAGAAGGGTTTAGAACTTTAGCTACAACGATGGTTATTCCACATGGAATTATGATGAATTACACAGCTACAATAAAATGTGCCACCACTGGATGTGGAATTACACGTCTGTAACTGGAGCAGTCACAGATGGCTACAAGAAAGTGAACTTCCCCCGGTGGGCAACTACCAAAACTCTTCATTGCATTTTAAACAATTAGGTACCCACCACCTCAGTAAGACTGGTCAATCCCTTCAGTTTATTAACGTGACATTGCAAATGAAAACTGCAGCTATGAAAAATTTATGTGCAATATTTCTCTCAACGGGCAATCCCAGAAATACCTATGGACTGTAGACCAATGGCTTTAAGTAAAATAGTACACAATGAAAGACATGCATGTGAAATTTGGTAGGAACACATAAAGACTCACTGCTGAATTTGTCTTACTAAGTTCATATCCAGTAAGTCCAGTTTATATCCAATATTTAGATCTGTAAACAGTCAAATCACCTTTGGAGACAGTATATGAAATATTGCAAATTAGAACTATTCATAGTCTGTGTATACTTAACAGTTAATGAAGGCATTTTAATTTGAGTGCTCTGGCTCTTGTGTTTTTGCCCCTGCTCCAGAACACACCAGCTGGACTTTACAGCAGCAAATGATATAACGGTTTGCAAAAGTGACAGGCAGTGTACCATTACATCCCAAACCTCCTGAAGAGTTGTGGCCATGCTGAATACCAAGAGAAGTCCTTTCTTCCTAGTAAACAAGATACAGAAAGCAGTTTTATTCCACTACTCTAGTAGATATGGTTGTGTCATGGGAAAATAATGGCCTTCCTAACTGCCAAAGCTTAAAGTCTAATTCCGAAAGTATCATGTTTCATTTATACCAAAATGAAGCCAAGGCACTTTTTGACTTTTCATGCCTCTTCAGGATTTTGTTCTGTGCCTACCAGCAAATCTATTAGGGATTTGCAAGTAGGATAGTACATGAATAGCACTGAATTCTAATAAGAGAAAAAGATTGTGATCAACATTTCATAGATGATCTCCAGCTGCCTGTAACATGTATGGATTATTGTACGTATGCTAAGAAAATATATGATGGTGTGGTGACTGACAAAGACTTATTGAAAGCTATTTTCTATGACCTGCCTGCCTGGCCATATTCTGCTCCTCATCAGTAAATTGTTCATTCAAGCAAGTCCACTTCATTTATTTCTTTAAACAATAGTTGGAGATGTTCATACAGAAAACTCTAGGCACCCACAGAGTTAACTAGGTCCAGAATTGTAAATTATGGCCACCCAGCAGCAAAAAATCATATACAAATAATGAATCAACTCAGTCAGCCAATAAATCAAATCCATAAAAACTTACCCAAGGGTTCTACAACATACCACCAAGAATTCAGTATAGCTGTACACACATATATTCTTATTCTGAGACCATATTTTATATACCTATGTGCGTTGTGTATATGTGTGTAAATTTCTGTATGTATAAATCCATACCCATCTGTCTGTGTTATGAAATATTTTTATGTATGTGGGTGATTCATTTACTTTTCACAGAAATGTGGTATGAAATATGAGACACAATGAAGCCATAAGAGAAATGCTTGGGAAGTCCAAATATAAATGTGACTGACTTTTTATTTTAGCTTTCTTTCAGTTCCTAGGTTAATTCTATTTAATAAATGAAATCTGCTCTGTTGCAAAATAATTCTAAAGCAAACAAATTCATAGGAAAATAAAATTTAGACTGCAGAATGAAATACTGACTTCTGTTTGTATAGTCAGGGTTTCTGCATACGTGATATCACAAATTTCATATGTATCAGTCTTCTACAGTACAGCATACACAACAACCCATTTCCTTTAAATTGAAAGTGGTGGGCATGTCATATTAACCTGTCAGACACTGCCCTTGCTTTAAAAGTGTACAATTTAATTATAAATAACAATATAACAGTCAAAGTACAAGGTGAGTTCAGGCAATTGTAATTAATAGTGTCACCAATGGTATATCCAAGTAAACTGGAGCTTTTATTTCTTAGTTAAGAAACACAGAGTTTGTTCATTTCCCTCTGTCTCATCTAGCATCCCAAAATATCCAAATGACAACTTACCATTGTGGCAGAGGATCTAAGGCATGGAATGTCAGCAATAGAAGGCAGCTTTGCAGTTTGAACAAAGTTGAACAAAAAAGAGTACAATTGACTATCTGCCTTAAACTTTTATTTAAAAATTTGTATCTTGTTCCAAGCCTTGTGAATCCCATGTATTCTTCCCTACCTATTACAGCATGCTTAAATATCAGACACTAGACATCAAAATGTGTTTGGAGCAGGTCTTCAACAATGATTAAAGTTTGTTCTTGTTTAACTTCAAAGTTCAGACAGAGGAGTCTGTCCTGCTTTCCGTTCCATTCTCTGGGACCCCAGGAAGGTACGTGCTGCCTCCTCCAGATCAAACACATGAAAAATTCTATTTGAAAGTAGTCTGAAACATTCTTTCAAGTGGTCTTCCTGTGCTGTAAATCTGTCATGACAAAGTGCAAGTCAATTGTTCCCCCCTACCATCCAGACCAACAAAACAGCTTCGCAATACAGACAGGCCTGAAGGCAGCTAAAGGAAGGGGCAAAATGCATAGGAAGGTGGCTTTATGTAAAAAGAAAGTACTTAAGGTAGATAAAATGACAATAGACTCAAGCTGCTGCTTCTGGCACCCCTGCCAATCCAGCTAGGATACATCAGAGGCAGAATCAGATTCAAGTCCACTCATAGGACTCCTTTTCCCACTTTTCTGGTCTCATTATTAATGGCTGTAACTACAACAAGATGTATATCTACAAAGGCATAAGGGTTATCTGTATCCTGACTTGCTTGGTGAATCCAGAGGCAGCTGAGAGTTATTCAGCCCTTGGCACTATCACAAGTCAGCAAATATCAGAATTACTGTACGTGTTTGATACTTCACCCAACCCGACTGTAGAAACGGCCAAGATACATGCAGAATGTCATAAATCAAATTCAGAAAAGAGAAATCCATGCCTCAGCATACGCAATTTTCAGAAGTTTAAAACGGTAACAATTCCAAATGAACTTTCTATAAACATTTGGCTTTCGTTAATCACAAAGGAAGATTTAATTCACAGTAATCCGTATTGGCTCACATTAGTCAGAACTAATTTCTGAGCAGACAGCTATGTTTATATGACAATATTTGAACCAGTAAAATACATCCCTGAAATGCTTTCACAGCTACAGTACAAAAAATTTTCTATGCAAGACTTCCTTTCCTATTCTAAACCAGGATTAAAATCTTACAACAAAAACATGTTACAACTATCTTCACGCTCTTAAATCTGTTCTACAAAGATCACAAAAAATATATAAAAAGAAGCAAGGGCTTAATAAACTGTTTTTAACGTCGTTATTTACTAAGTACAGAAAACACACTAAATTCAGCTAATGGACAACACATAGGAACATTCTACGGGTCACTAAAATTATACCTGGAACTAGCAATCTTTCTGCAACATCCAAAGAAGGCCCAGAATGGGAATGATGTGTTTACAATGACAACTGTGAAATTTCTGTAAAACTGTAAATTTAACCCCATGCATAAATCTCCCCTGGATGCACTGGTGCATATGTAGCTTTCACCACAATCAGTGATTGAAATCAGAAATAAAAGTGAACTTGAACTGAACTCCATGTCTGGTATGTCTTCATTTCTCTCCCCTTAAGCAAGTCAGATGATTTGAAGTATCAGTTACACATGAATTTGCTTTTAAGCATCACCACTACTGTGTTATTTACACACTTCCAAGGATAAAACCTCAGACCAGCCGGGGTTAATTTGCCACACAAAATCTCTCAGTTTTTAATTACGTTACCTAAAGAATCACAAATGTAATAAAGAAAAATAATACTAACAAACCACAAATTTTAAAACATATTAAAAAATCCTACCTGGTAACCATAAAAGAAACTACATAACCCAAATCTCCAGAGGAATTTAGCAGCCTGTTTCCCACTGAGAGCGCCCACACTATAGAAGACAGACCAAGGTCACTCTGAGGGGCTGTGTTAAAGTCACCAAGGATGAAGCCAAGGGCCCACCAACATGACCAGAGCTGACTCTGCACGTGGCAGATCACACCTAAACCCTGCAGACAGCACTAGGTGTGGAGAGAGGAGAGTACAACCACCACGACTTTCCAAAGGGGTCCAGATTATGCTGCTGATTACAAGGGGATTTCAGTCCCTAACTGTCGTTGCAGATATTGACAATATTGTCTTACTTTTCGGAGTCTGGAGCTAATGTTGGCAGGATGACAACATGGATTTAAGACAACTGTATATCACGGGGTGTATTTCATCAATAGGAAATTTCCTACTTTCCCCTAAGAAAAGAGCAGCTGTGCAGAGCACAAGTCTTCAACAGCAGAGTCCTAACTTTCAAACTTTAGAAGGACGGGTAGGTAAAACTTCACCAAGACTTGTAATCTGATGAAAGACATTTCTCAGAGTGCAGATCTCTCACAGCCATTGTGCTAAAATATGGGATTTTTCAGGGTCCTTATACAGGGTCTTCTGAAGGGAACTTTTCTCACAGGACTCGAGTTATCAAGAGATTTGATGCATAAGTTCATGGGTCTTCTTTTACCATGAGCTCCCACAAGAAAATGAAAGGCCTTCAATATGCAAAACCAGGGTTCTCCTAGACTTACAAGTACAATCATGAAGCAGCAACAAAATTCTCACAGTCTGAGAGGAGGGAATAGAAACGAATTATTCACATTTTTCTCTTGGCTGGTCTGGTGCAGCAGGTCATTATTTTCAGCTGTGGCTTCATTCACTCAGTGACCTTCTGGGATGCAGCAGCTTCGGCTCAGACTCCCACTTGTCTCGAAGAGAAGGCAACATCCCCTCTGAGCTGGCTGCCCACTGCTGGCTCCTCACTCAAGGGATGCAAATCTCAGGCTCCCGGATCCTTCCCGTGACCGCTGCACTTCCTGCACTAAATTGCCTGTGAAAGCTTTCCTCCCCGGAGCTGGCACAGCAGCTTCCCAAGGGAAGAAGGATTTTCTGAGTTCCTCGAGGGGTAAACCTGAGCTCTTTATGGCAGAGAACACGAACTGAGGACCAAACTAAGCAAATAAAATTAGTCACAGGTGACTAAAATGCAGTGGATTCTTTCATACATGTCCAAGTTTGTATTTCGACAGTTTTAAATTCTGAGACAGATTTGACTTATCATTCAAAACATTTTCTTTCAAAACTTTATAATCAAGTTAACTCCCAAAGTAGTTTTGGCCCTGCCAACTAAATAGTACAAATAAACAAGTATTTTGCAAAACTAACTTTGAAAAAAATGTAAAATGCTTTCTAACATAACTAAAAACCTACTGATTCTCTGTCTTTTGACCAAGATGACATGCCAAGGAAGTGAGACCACACTTCAAAAGGAGCATTTAAACCCACATTAAGTTTCTATTGCATTTATCTCTAACTGAGCCTAAGCTCAGTAGAACTCTTTCATAGCAAATGCTGGACACATAAAGTTGTGAAATCATTAAACCTTTCCCATCGTCTGTGGAGCACTGTCAAAAAGAGAAGCATATGCACCACAGTGCTGATTTTTCATGAACAGTTAAACACAAAAGTCATATATTAATCTGCCACATTTCACTCTTCCATCACCGTTCACTAGCGCTCTCGTGACTGCAGCACATGCAAATCATAAATCACAGATTTCCTTGTGTTTTTTGTGGTCTGCACACAAGCCTTGTGTTACAGGACTGAGGCGAAAACCTGCAGTCATAGGCAACCACAAGCAAATATTGAGTGTAACTTTCATTATTATTGAAGGAGCACTGAAAAATGACTGGGCTAGGCATTACAGCTACAAAAAGGCCTCTGCTTGGAAGATGCTAAAATTTAACCTGACAAAGAACAAGGAGGAGAATGCATGCACAGAGAGGCAAAGAGCAACCCCCCCCCCCAACTTCCCCAGCTCACAGAGCAGCCCAGGACCATTATTTTTGTGCTCAACTTTAGATCCTCCAGAGAGGCTCCCCGGGCAGGGAATGACCAGCAGACCTTGGCTGGTTCACAAACATTCAGCCTTCTGCTGCCACAGACTTTACAACACAGGCTGATCTTCAGCAACACACAGCGAAGCCAGGAGCTACTCGGAGTTTCTCTGACTCACGAAATAAGCCAGCACAGGTTGCAATCAAGCAGAACAAAGCACACACTGTTCCCATTCTCTGCCTGCACTGGGACCAGTGCTCCCTGATGCTCCCATGTTTCCCACTGCTGTCCTTTGACCGTGATACCCCGTGAGCGCTGCTGTTCGCGGGCTGCTGCCAGGCTGGACACTGAGGAACACGCTCCAGTGGCAGCAGGAACAGGCTGCCCTCCAGTCGGGCTCTTCCCACTCAGCCCTTGCCTTCGGAGCTGCAAACCCTCATTGCTCAGTGTATAAATGGAAGTGGTTACCCTGTGAAAAACCAGAGAGTGAAGAGACTGAAGCCTGAAAAGCGGAGCCTCTCGCCTCGCCTCGTCTGCTGGCGGCTGGGGGCTGCCCGAGCTATTCAGGGGGGCTCTGGAGCCCTGCTGGGATAATTGCTTCCTTTGCAGCAGTTCCTTGCTATTCTTCTCAGATGCCACAGTGGGTTTAAACTCCTGGCACAGTTCTTGTTGTTGTTAAAAGGGTATTGTAAACTGCACCAATGGAAAAGGCTGAGACACAAATGTGGCTGGAAGCGGGGGAGAAAGTGTTCTGGACACTGAAAATACTAGCTGCTCAACTTTTCACATTTCTATTTGCAAAGCAAAGTAAACTACAATCTAGCCAGCCAGGTTCTGTATGGAAATCAGTCTCCTGTTAGCTGATGTTTGCTATTATTGGAACAGGCTTATAAAAATGGTGGAGGAATTGAAATTACTCTGCATTTCATTTTCCTGTTTTATCTTGTGTCTGTGTGCGTGCCTTTTTTAGAATTAGTACTATCCTAACATAAAAGAAAAGCTTTGACATCTTCTGTGTGAGCACTGTAAAAAGAACATAATGAATAAGAAGTAATCTTTAAAGAAATCTACAAGTATTACTTGATCAGATTTCAGTTCACTTCACACAAATTACTTTTTTTATGACAGTGACAGGAAGTTAAAAACTGCAATATGCACTCCCACAGTATACTTTCTTCCCCAAAAACACAGAAAGAGCCCACACTATGCTTCCAAAACATACAAACACAAATACTGAGTTCTGAAGTAAACACTTAACTTTTAAAGACATTACTGTTTCTTTACGAGCTACTTAGCATGACAAACAGAAAAAAAAAAAAGTTATACTTTTGCATTTAAAAGAGTCATCTATGTCACATTCTGGCCGAATTTTTCAAAAGCAGATGGCAAAATTTAGGAGTCCATGGCTGCTGGAGAAGGTGTGGGGGTAGTCAGCATTTCTGCCTGTCAGATGGACACACTGACGTGTCCAGGTAGATGAATTTACAATTCCACTTTCCAAACCTGGTCCTGAATGCTGATCACCAAAAGGTGCTGCCTGTGGCCCCTGGCACGCAATGCACTGTGAAGTGCCACTGTGACCCATGGGGACCATTTACAAATGGGACAACTGGGAGCTGCCCTCCGCAGAAGGCCTGAACTCACTACTCCTGAGGCACTCTCTGACTCCAATCAGTGCCCCAAATACGTTAAAATATTCATAGGGAAAATATTTTAGAGTGGTATTTCTCTGTGTTGTAAGAAAAATGATGCAAAAAGCACACTAAAGAGTGCCAGGGAAAGTTGACCCATGTGAACAGGCAAGGAAAACAATATTTAAAGGACTGTCTTGATAATATCCATGAAAACAAAAGACCTTATCGATGAACTTCCTTAGTCTTCTTGTCTCCTTTTCCAACAGAAATATTAATAGGATCAACCCCTACTGCAATTACAGTGTGTCACATCAGTATCCTGATGTCTGTACCAAGGTATAAGCTTAGAGAAAAGTTTGTTGACAATAAAGATCACCCTTGTTTATCTTAGAGAATGCAGATCCACTGTTTTCAGTTATTTATATCCAGAAAAGCTAAATAATTGATACTTGCTACTCTTGCAAATTAATTTTTAATGGAAGACTCACAAGATGGTTTCCAACACAGAATAAACATTCAGAATTAAGGGGAAAAGATCTAAGAATTTTAAAGTATGACAAATATAAAAAGAAATATCCAGCTAATCTAAGAAATTATCAAGTGTGCATAGTATTTTGCACTGCACTATTAGTGACTATCCTTCATGTGTTTCAATCACACTTTTTCTAAGACAGCCACACTGTTGACTTTGGAAGACAAAAGAAAGCCAAGTCCTACTGAAAATAGAAGTCAATTATAACCAGAAAAGTAATAATTTCAGAGAATGTTTGACGAAGAGGGTAAAAAAAGAGTTCTGATGATTCTCTTCTCCTTTCAAATAGTTCCGTGTGTCACTGCACATTTGACCAAAGTGCCATAAAATCTCAAATAGTTTTGTCCTTTGATGAGATTCACTTTCAGTGGATTGCAATAAGATACTGCATGTTTTCCCAGATCTAAAGTTTGGCAAGCAATATTTAGTAGAATATAACATGAGTATTTTTACTGTATTTCAGAAGAATGCTTAAATATTCTTAAGTTTCTGAAAACAGGAATTCGGAACAATTCTACTGGATTCAAAATTTTGTTTGAGATCTGGGAGAACTAATGCGCAAATGCTGTATTACAGATATTATTACTGGCACTTTCAAACATACATGCCAAGAACAATCTGATATGCAGGCCATTCTATGCATGGAATACTAAAATATTTGCTGTTGCAAATATTTCGAGTTGCCTTTAATAATGTGTTAGATTTGGATCTTGGCTCATTGTGCAAACTAATTTCATAGTGGGATTGCCTGGAAATTTACCACAAAGGTATTACTTTATGATCCTTTAGTTTACGATTAGTTTATGAACTTTTCAACAAATGCTTAAAAGAAATTCACCTTGTGGCAGAGGACTGGGCCTGACACACTTACAGCCCAAGCAGCAACTCTGTCCCTGAGACATGAGAGGAGGCAAAGATCAAAGCAGGAAGAGGGATTTAATGAGATGCACACTTCCTTGAGGAGCAAAAGAACAGAAGCTCATTAAGTGTGGACCTGGAAGAAAGAAGGTATACACACAGGATTCTATTGGAAAGGAATTCCATATGCTAAATTAGTCAGGTAGGCACATAGATATCAGAGTGGCTTCAAGTGTTTCTTTTTCTGTACAATCATGTGGTTAAATAAACAATACTTTGCCTTTTCAGAAATCTCTTTCGTGGAACTGTCAACAACTCTTCCAACACCTCCAAAGGGAAAAACCATTGGATCACACCTAACTGGAGTTAGCATAATTGTTATACTTCTCAAAGTTTTCAGACAAGTCTAAGAGAAGGAAATAAAAGTGAAAGGAGTGATTTTTACGGCTTTTTACCTAAAAGACTGTGTTTAAAGCGTTACTAGAGAGGACAAAAAAGGATACAAACCTGTCCTACTATCATCTCAACTCTCCCAGCTGAATGTAAAGTGGACAGAGATAACCTTGTGTATCATTTGAATGCTTCAGACTGGTGTAATGTTTGTGGACTTATTTTAAAGACTGCATTTTGTAGCAAGTAAGGTGCAAAGAATATAAAGGTAAAAAATATTAGACTACGGGCTGCTTGGGGTTAAAAGTAATCTCCTCCATGAGCAGAAAAAAAAAATCCCTTTGCATTCTCCACAGCACCTGAATAAATACATCATCTTTACCTTGTAAAACTTGTCAACACTAGTACTATCAACTCTCCAATGAGAATTTGTGGAAGTCCTTTGAAACAACGCTCGGAGAGAGAATTAATCGATTTTGGCGTCTCTTGGTTTCATTATTTCATGAACACAAAACTGATGGCCGTTAACAGCATCCATAAGTAGGGTCTGGCCAATTAAATGGCCTATGTGTTTTATCAGAGGACAATCTTGGAAAAAGAAAATGAACTCTGCTAAGAGCACATTAAGAATCATGGAATTGCTAAGGTTGGAAAAGATCTTCAAGATCAGTGAGTCCAACTGTTAGCACAGAATATATTAAAATAATATTGTAATACAACTTGGAAAATCTGTGTCAACAGGCTTCTCTTATGAAAGGGCTCCCTTGGCTAATTATCAGTGCCACAGACAAGTATTTGTAGATAGCATTTTCTGGATTAGGAAAACAAATCCCATTTTAATTATAATCAGCTTATTATCCAACATGATACCTTGGTAAGAAAATTCCAAATAAGTAAGTGGTTCTTAACTTGTTTGTAACTAGAACTTATCCCACAGAACCAATACGTAATGCTGTCATTTTGTCTGGCACCACACACTTTCTGGCACTCTGCTGCAGGTATGAATGTGCCCATTTTCAAATTTAAATAGGAAATGCTTCTTCACCTTTTTATTTTTGTTTGTAGTCATATGGTTGCTATTTTAATAATTAAGAAAAAAAACGAGATAAAGCTGGAAGTTTTAAAACTGAACATCCATTTCAACACAAAATTAGGAAGAAATACAATTCACTCTCAAAAATCCACAAGACATATTCCTATGGAAAAGCAATGAGGGACTGAGACTGGTGTTTAAGTTGTGTGAAAGAGTGTAGGTTGATAAAGGCTCCAAAAGCACAGGTATCCCTAACATCACAAGCTGTAATGATGTGTTAACCTTGGTGACAGTCAGAAGAGAAGGGTCAAAGGTTCAGCTGGCATCCCTGGGGGGGATCCTTCAAGGTGAATTTGAGACTCATTGACAGGGCACAGTAAAACTGACACTGCACTCTGAGAAACGTACATGTTACAAAGAGGAAGAACTGCCTTTTTCTTGAACTTGCTATTCACAGCAGGAGAAAAAATGGTCTTTGTTGAGATGGTTAAAGTAGGGAGAACACAGTTTGCCAGCAGACGAGATCCTAAAAGAGAACATTTTTTAAGATTACAGCTCTTTTTGAATTGAAAATAATTATCAGAGCGGGTTTGCCATTTAATTTTTTCTGGTTGCTCAAGCTCCTCTTAATTTTGTGTGTTTAAAAGTTATGTCCCCATGTCCTACTTGAAAAGGTCCAGATTGCTAAATTTAAAGTTTCTTCTCCTGCTGAAAAACCCATTACAACTACCTACCTTTATTAACTTCAAGAATAACAGATACAACAGAGGACCTCTTACAACACCAAACCCTTCTGTTATCGACGACAAAAGCTGAGTAACAGTTGTCACCGCCAGCTGTGTAATTTCTAATATTCAAGAATGACAATGCAAAAGATACAGGCAAGACATGGGAATTTTCTCAGCAGAAAGTCTCATTTGAAAAAAAAAATTGAGAATCAATATGCAGTATGTCCACAGAACTCCAGCTAGAATACCTTAAGTAAAGTACCTTAATGACAAACAAGTCAATAAAAACAAGTGAAGCAGTAACAACATTAGCAACAAAAAAGTGAAGAATGTAAATTCATTCAGCACTTCAAAAAGAGGCTTCTCTCTTGCTATAAATTATACTATATACTTTCTTGGAAAGTATTAGTCTCAGGAAAGACAATGGTAAAACTCACACTGATTTCAATAATGCCAGAATTCCACCCTGAGAGTTCAGGATGTGTGCAAGGAGTATTTTAGTGAAACATGCTGACCATGCAAATTTCCCAGGAGTTATAATCATGCAAAGTACCTGCTCTGTAGACATTCCTAAATTACTACAAACCCTTGAGATCCTTGAATACAAAGGGCAATAATCTCAAAACCACTCCAACACTTCAGCATATAGCTTGAATGATAGAGATGTTTTCTTTAGAATCACAGAAAATCTCCAAGTATTTGTAGCTGGGCTACATCCTGCAAGTATTATACAATCACGAACACCTGGAGTGGAGCATGGCCTGAATAGGAAAGTGAAGATGTGATTCTACTGCTTTGTCTACAAAGAAGAGCCTATTTATGATTTAGGATGCAATAATGATGCCTTAGGTTTTAACTTTTATATTTTTAAATCCTGTACTGCTTAGAGTGTAACTCTGAAGTTCCTTGGAGCCTGTAATTCCTACTCTCTCGTACAAGGTAGACATAACAAAGCCTCTCCAGGCTTTGCCTTCAAGGACAACCAGGCTGTTTTTAGGCCCAAAATGTGTAAACTAAAGATTCTAAGGGGGGCAAGCTGAGGGGCGTTACATCGCTAAAACTGGGGCTTTAATTGGAGAATTAACCCTGATATGCAAATGATCCAAACCTATAAAAGTGTGAAGAACTCGTGACCTGTCGTCCATCTTGGGGTCCAATTTTTGGAAGCAGCCTCTGGCTCCCCCAGGGTGTACCTTGAAGGCCCTTCAAATAAATACCTATCTTTATTCCCTTACTCTTGTCTAGTCTTTGTTTCTAGGTGGCTGAAGGAGGCATCAATAACACTTTGCAAGGTGGCACAACACAGCTTTGTTCCAAGTGTCAGGCTGCTTTACATGTATGAAACAATTCAGGTCCATAACTCATGAAATGCTGAATAAGAAGAACCGAACAACTTCAAGGCTTGCCCAGAATCACACAGGAAGACTGCAGCAGCCCAGCAATCTGCTCTGCTTAACTTGCAGATTCTCCACCTCAAGGCAGTCTTTCGTTTACTGCACAATAATTTTCTCTGTAGGAAAATGTTTTGCAGCACACTGCTAGAAATGATGTTGCAATGACTGTATAGTCTCATGGCAAAAACAGATCTTCTGTGATTCTATCCAGTGTACAGGTCTGCCAGAGAGCACAAATTATTCTCATTTCTGGAATACCTGCTATGCACCATGGAATTGCTTCAATCAGGTACCTACAGCTTCTGTGGTAACACTTTACCCTGAACGAGAAGTTTTTTTTTCTCCCTCTTGATTTTCATTAGATCTTACTCCAAGAGAAATGCTCAAACTGAACACCACAGTTCAAAGAAATCCTAAGAGACAAACAATTTCATATGAATGGGGAGAGCAAGATGTGCAGGGTTTGAAATGTGAGGTGTGCTGGAGGGAACCCCAAGCCATCATGTCAACATCATTCACTTTCAAAAACTTGACATTCTGAATGGCATAGATGCTTTGGAAAACAATGATGCAGCACCACCCCCCCAGCTCAGAGTTAAGAGATACTGATTCATCATCCTTTAGTTCAAGGAACCAAATTTAATATTTTGTGAGGGAAGGGAAATTACTTAAGCATAGTTCTCTCCATGACTAGTTTCAAAATTCAATATATTCCATGTGGCAGTAGAAATATTTTGAGATATACAACAGGAAAGCATTTCACTTTCTCATGCTTTGCTTTTTCAACAGCATTATCTTCCCTGCCGAATTTGAGGGGTTTATTTACTCTTAACCTTATTCACTTTTGCCCCTCTTCTCTCTATGTTATTTATTCTCCCCTGTGCAGCCAGAACCACGAGGCCGAGCAGAGGCAAGCAGACAACTGACAACAGCAGCAGACAGAGGCAAAAGCAAAGCTGCTGAGTTAGAAAAAATCAAGATGAGTATAAATAGATCCAAGTATAACTAACCACCCACACTTCCACGTTAAACAAAGGAACAATCTTCATGTGACCATGTGCCAAATAGATTCTTGTTAGATAATGATTTTTCAGAAGGAAAAAAATCAATTAATTGCTCAGTGCAGCATGAGTATTAGCAAGAATTATCCTACAGCTAGATAAAGAGAGAAAGCAGGTTTTTTTTTTTCCTTTCCCTTTTAAGGAGGACAACCTCAAGCAGGCAGACTTGGCCCTGCATAATATTACACAAGAGTCTGGAATAACACCCTGCGATCTGTGTGTGAATCCCACACTACAGCACGTGGTGAATATCTGAACTTGGCAGTAAGTAATTGTGAGTATATTATTACCTGGAGAGAGAGAAGTACTCTGTTGGATTGAGGAAACCCAAGAACTGAAAAATTATTATTTTTGAAGTGCTGTGATTTGGACTAGACTTTTCATATAACCAGAAGCATCACAGGAAACTCAGTAAGGCAAAACTATCCAAACAAAGTGAAATAAGCAAAAGTGAAGTTGACAGAACTTTCAAAAAGTAGACCAAAAAATCAAAGCAAACCAAACAAGAAGCTCTAATCACTTACAGCTGTTCAAGGCTCCAAAAACGGGCACTGTTCTTCTCTACTATTTTTATTCTACATTTTTCTTTTGATTATGAGAACATAATATGTGCAAACTCAGCACACAGATTGTTGAGGTTTTATTAAACATGCTTTTAGAGTTAGTGTCATTTTTACTTTACAAAAGTAATTCCTAAAATAAGCATGATACACAATAAAGTCTCAGTTAGCAGTTATCCGATATTTAGATTTTAAGTGACAACATGTGGCTGCTGTGGTGTGCAAGCAAGTAGGAATATCAAAAATGCCAAGTACAATCAAATTTATAAGGTCCACTAGAGACTTTCAAGAACAAAAATGTACCTTTTTTTTCTCCTCTCTCCCTTCCCCCGAAATGGAGAGGATTTCAGTGTTTGGAAAAGAGTGAACACAGTGAGGAGCTGGGTTGCTTCACCTCCCTGTACAGACCTGCCACAAATAATACATGGATTTCTGCAGGATATCTGTTTATTAGAGGGTCTTTCATGCTTTACCAATGGAAATATCTCTGTATAACAAGAGTATAAAATAAACCTAAATACAGTAAAAATAAAGGCTGACAGGTCCAGGAGTCTGCAAGAAAGAACCTTGGAAGGCAGAGAATTTGTAGTGCTGTTCTCGCACATTTCATCTGTAGGGATCCTAAGTCCCATGTCCAATGGAATCTACTCTGAAGACTTTTCTGCCTGTACACAGGTTGCCCACTTCCCACTGTGAGCCCTAATGTTCGGTGTGTCAGACTTATAAGAGCCTCTGAAAGCCTAATTTTTTCAATGTTGCTTTGCATTCATTGTTTTTGCTCCCGAGGAGGAATCAGAGATGGCACAGCAGTCACTAAGGGGCTGGGGAGAACAGTGTTTCCAGAAATGGATTTTTAACTTAGAGGGGAATGTCCACACTCTACATGTCAGATTTCCCTGCAGCTGATGAAGGGAGGGGAAGGGAAGAATTAGCTTTCTAAGCCCAGTCTTCATCTTTATTGTCTGTAATATAAGCAAAGGCTCCTTTCCCGACTGCTTAAAAAAACTAACCAAACAAAAATGTTTCTTTTTCATTAGGAGAATAAAATGAATGAAGAAATAATATCCCTCCCACATCCTTTTTTCATCTCTCTTATTCATCCAAAAAACCCCCAACAACGAGACTGTCAGCCAAACAAAACAAAGAATTTACTTTCTCAGCATAATAAATCACCTTTGCTCCTAACCATCCAAATCATAAAGTCCTACACACCCTGGATAGCTCAAGTAACCTAGTCTGAGATAACAACCACCTGGCTTTTTATTGTTTTTTAGGGAGAAGCTTCCCAGACACCATTTCTATAATTTCAGATGGTCCCAGAGGTTCAAAACTCTCAATAAGCCATTTTAACAAGAAAATCCTGATAGCCTAATATCTAGGCCTGTGAATGTCCCAACACTCAGATATATAACACATACTCTATTTGCTGCAGGCATTTATTTTCTTTTACTATCTAGGTCATCAGTTCATGACTAGGGACAAAAGAAATCCGTAGAGAATTTTGACTCAATGAGAAGTTTTCAAATTCCTCTAAGTCCACAGAGTATCTGCAAAAGAGCCCCATTCTTCTTCGCTTTACTTTCACAATTGAAAGTAGAAATAGGTCTAAAATAAAGCTGACCGTAGAAAGATACACTTATTTCACATTAAAGGAGTACTTTTCACTACTGCTGGGTGAAACAATACTGAGAAACCATAGTTATGCATGTCTAATGCTGACCTTTTTAACTGGTGAGAAGACAAAAATAGCTGGAGCAAAGGACATCACTGATGCAAAAGAGCACTTCTGAAAGTTGAGAGAAAAACCAGAAGGAACAGATACTCTTACAGCCCTAGGGTCAAATGGGATCGGCAACAACTTGGTTTAAAACACCAGCAGATGAATGACCAGAGGAGACTTTTAATCTAACACTGAATCATGATGAGTTTTACTTCCAGTACTTTAGGTTAGTGTTAACACAGCCTATAAATCTGATAACCTCACACAGTGGATTACACTATTACCGGGCATGCCCTTGGGAACAGAGGAGGTCAGTTTGGTCCTAAATGCAAAATCTAGTCCCTGTGACAGCCAGCACAAGCCTACAGACTCCGGTGTTCTCCTCAGCCCACGGATGTTTGACAGTGGGCCACCTTTTGCCCTGTGTCATGAGGCTCCTTCCCTTTCCCCAGAGACCAACATTATTCTTTGGAGATGTCTGTTGGGAAGATGTATCACATCAAGTGTCAACCTATGCATGGTTTACCCTATCCAGCACAGAAGATTCAGGGTTAGTAACTGATGCCTGAAGTGGCCACCTAAAAACAGATACTAGACAGAAATAAGGGAATAAAGAGAGGTATTTATTCGAAGGGCCTTCAAAGGTACACCCTGGGGAGTCCAGAGGCTACTGCCAAGACGGACCCCAAGATGGACGACAGGTCACCAGTTCTTCACACTTTTATAAGTTTTGGTTCATTTGCATATAAGGGTTAATTCTCCAATTAAAGCTTCAGTTAATGATGTAATTTCCCCAAGCTTGCCCCCCCTCTCAGAGGCTTTTGGTTTATACTTTTTTGGGCCTAGGATGGTCTGGGTGTCCTTGAAGAGCAAGCCTGGAGAGGCTTTGTTATGTCTACCTAGCATGAGAGAACAGAAGTTAACAGGCAACAAGAAACTTTGGAGTTACACACTAGGCAATACAGGATTTGAAAAATATGAAAGTTAAAACCTAAGGCATCATAATGAGCCATTTAAACCAATTAGAACAATGTTGGGCATTGAGCACAACCCAAACACTCGAGACTGATGGGCTTTTTCCTCACCATTTTCTTACAGCAAATGGAGAAAGCACCTCATCCCCCAGAGAAGTATTCGGGACTGTTGACTCTAGGAGCTGCAGAGAAGAAGGGAACATCCACATGGGCATTTTCAGGCGGTTTGCCTTGGTTTGGCACACGGATGGAGACGTCAAGCTCCTTTTCCCTGCAGTGCCACGGGAGCTGTGTGGCCGCGTGAGCCCCGCGCGGTGCTGGCGCGCTCGAGCCTGTCTCGCAGCAGGGCTCATTAGCCCGGGCTCGGCGCCACAGTAACCGCTGCCATATGGCTGCCGGGCGATCCACGGCGAGCCGAGAGCTCGCATCTGCCTGACAACATCTGCACAGCTACGCTCCTTCAAATGGCAAACCTGAAATGCAAGCTGCCGGGGGAGACTCTTGTAATAGGCTAGGATTTCCAGTCCACACTGACATGCAGAATTCGAGCTCTCGCTCTTGGCAGCTGTGGTCAGGGCTGGAAACTACTCGTGGATGTGTTAGAGAGGAGAAGTTTCGTTTCAAAGAGCTGAGTCTGAAAAACGAAGTGAAGATGGTCAGACTCCAGGTAGGATGGAAGAAGCGAAAGAGGAAAATGGATACAAGAATAAAAGTCTGTGTGATATTTCTCTACTTCATGTTAGCCCAGGCTATTAATCAGATATTTTACAACCTTCCAAGGTGAGCGCGGTCCTCTGTAAAAGGTAATGTTTTTAGGGCTCAGACAAAAACCCTACAAACAACACACAAAACGATGCGACAAACGATAATCAAAGATTAATGGACCACTGAAAAGAGCTTGGGTATGCCTATGACAATAAAAAAAAACTTACATGGGAAGTAGCAGTGTAGCAGAAGATACCCTGAGAACCCTTTGTCTTAGCAGAGAGTGGTTGTGCAGATGTGGAAACCTGAGTGGTTTAGACACGGCAGGGGAAGAGGCAGGCATGCAGTCAGAACTGAGGGGAAAAATGGGGAAGGTGTCCTCATGATAAGGCAGGAGACAGCACAAGCACTTGGCAGGGAAAAGAAGGGAGGGGTGATCCAGAAGAAACGTTTTGAAAGATTTGTGGAATCTGGAGAGCAAAGAGATTTCAGCAGGAGCAACAGGGACCCTGAAACACAGCTTTAAGTGCGAACACAGAACAACAATGTCACATTTTGGAAAAACCAAGGGGAAGAAACAGCAGGATTTACAGGCATTCTCACTATCCTCTGGGACAGCTGTGTGGTTCCAAATTATTTTTCACAATTTTTTACTTTTTTTTTTCCCTCTTGGGGTGCCAAGTTAACTCACAGCAGCTCCAGCTGTGCCACCTGGGGAAACAATATTAAGAGCAGAAGAAATATAAATCATCAACAAAAAAATACTCTTAATCCTTGAGGAAGCCACCATTGTAGGGATCAGCAGATGAAGTAAAAAGAGAGGTAGATTGGGAAGCCAACCCTCCCAGGGAGTAAGAAAAAGGACTTAGAAGAAAGGAAATTGCTGGGGGGCAGCAAATACATATTGGGAATCAGAAGAAAAAATACACTTCTCTTTCTAGCCCTCTTGGGGCCTATAGGAAATTGCTGCTTGCCCTTTAAGCTGCCCCAAAAAAGAAAAACAATTAAAATGAAATAAAACCCTGAACTGTAAGTCCTTGCTCCCTGCCTTCCCCTCACCCCCACTGCTTTGTGTGCTGTGCACCCAGGCCATGATCTCTCTTGCAGCTCTCCATAGCAGAGACAATACTACCATTATAATTACAGCTTCTACAGGAATGTGTATTCTTTTGCTCTGTATCTAAATACATAATTTGGGGAAACGAAGGTGTTAAGAGATTAATGATCAATAAATCAATGAAAAACAGAGGAGGCCAGAAAACAAAACAAAGAGAAATGCGGAAGAAAGAAATAAGGAGAAATATCTTGAATTAATTTGGAGTGGCACAGCAACAGTATGGTTTCTGTCAGGAACATTGCTGTAGTAATGGGGTAAGACTGTTACTCCACACAAAACACCCCAAAAAATTCAATCGGTTTTTTGTTTCATTTCTCGATTCACCTCCCCATTGCACTTTTTCCCGGCAATTTAACTTTAGAAAGAAAGACCCTTTCCTAAAGAGGGAATTAATTTCTGCTCTTTCCACTGTTCCATCCAATACTAACAACACTTTCTCTTTTCCTTTTTAACTGACAATCATAGCAATTTCTTCCACTTCCTTTTTTCTTTCCTCTTATGATCAAGGTCACGTTGGTGTCCACCTATGTAGTTTTAAACTTGTCAAAGAACAACGGGGCTATGACTGGTCTCCACCAAGAAGAATGAATGCACTTCTCTTCAACAATTCATTAACAAAAAAAATTGGGGCAAACACGTGAAACATCTTCCTGCAGATGGTACCGTTAAGGAGGTTTTCCTGTCACAACAGAAGATCAGAAGGCTTTGTTTTCACATTTTGTAAAAACATTGTCATCACTCACTCACGTAAAAATAGCATTGTGTAAGATGCAATAAATGCTGCGCATTTGTGATGTACTATTTAAGGGCCAGGAAAGGAGACGGGAATTGAAAATTTAAGTTGCAACTCATCTAAAATAAGAGTGCAAGTCATTCAAAACTGTTGATGTCACATGACAGCCACACAAAAAAGGAATGAAAACCTGTATGCATTATTCATCTAGTAACTTTGATCTTTAAAGCTAAGAAACTTGAACAAGGAAAGATAAATGGCTTCTCAAGCTTTTTCTTTTAAAAATCAAATGAGGATGATTCAGGATAAATGAGAGATAAGAGTTAATACGAAAGAGGGGGAAATTGCAATCACAGTGCTGCATGGAAGTTTCAATGCAAAGGCTTTGCTTTTTGTATTCAATTACAAAGGATTTCTTTCTTAGGTACCAGCATCCTTTTTCATGTATATGTAAAAGATTTTACCTATTAAAATTTCATGTTCAGTGTGCATAGCTTTTTTTTTCTACCACCTATACCATGACTTGACGTGAACAATTAGGGAGCTTTCCAAAGCATGGGCTACTACATGGTCATGGGGAAGGAACAGACCCAGCTGTGAAATCCTGACCTCCAAACCTGGCTCAAACATCAGCTTGGTCTGGAGCTTGTGCTAGGTACGTATACTTTTTCCCACTGGGAAAGTACTGATAATTACAGGCACTCTGACTGCGTCCTGATTTCACTGAGGCTTAGTCAATTATGCAGGCATTGCTGCTAAAGTATAAGACAAATTGATAGATCCGAAAGCACATGGAGGTTGCTCTGTCTAGATGGGAGAGCCACAAAATCCTCTGTGAATGCTCTGCGCTCCTGAGAGTCTGTAATTATTGCCAGTTCTTGCCTAAAGATATGCTGCTCAAAGGCCCCACCATCTTGGTTAGATTATTGATGTCAGCATCTTATAGAGAGGCAGTTGCATTTGGGATTCACAAAGAAGACAGAGCAGCAACACAGCTCCTTGAGGGAGGCTCTGAGCAAACCTAACACAGGCAGACACCGCCGCAGCCATCACAAATCACAGCACACCAGCCATTTCCAGCAACAGCGAAGCCCAGGGAAGAATGCCTTGACTTCACAGCATGCTGCAGGAGGGTTTGCTTATCTGAGCTTCCAAATTGTTACCTCCACACAAGCAGATACCACTAATCAGATGACAGAGCTGGACAGGCTGGGTGGATGCGAGCACGCGTTGGGAGATGGAGGAAATGGCCGGGAAATTAGGTGAAAATTTCATGGTGGGGTGTGTGGTGGGAAGGCAGCGGGAACACCATTTAAAAAGCAGTGGGAAGTTTCTGGGGTACAGCAGGAAGATGGGTGAGAAGTGAATGGAGGCACACTGAATTCACAGGCTTACAAGCAACCCATATTCACTGTGATTACTGCGAGTGCCTGAGCAAGCCATTGCTAATGGCACTCACAGCCACTGACACTCTGCCAAATGCATCCAGATAAAATACATTTGCAAAGACCAAACCCAGTGATTACAGCAGTCAGCACAAACTACACTGATTGCACTTCCTCCTCAGCCCGAGGGAATGCAAACTCACAGCTTTTGGCACCAAGGTGACACACGTGGCCACGTCCTAATGACACTGTGCTGCCGTGCAAAAAAGATGGCTAGACTGATGGGGCTGGGAGCAGGGCTGCTCCTGGTGAGGATGCCTAGAAGCCTGGAGCCCTGGCCTAGATCCCTGCTCCAAGCAATGGGTGGGTCTATGAACTTCACCAGTGCCAAAGGTGTAAACACCATGAACAGCTGGAAACAGAACCAGGAACTTCCCCACCCTGGTGCGCTCCCCTCTCTCTCCTGCTCACAGACAAGACCTTGCACCTTCTTTCTGCACCAAGCCTCAGCTCTAAGAGAAGTGTCACACAGCCTCTCCTAGTGCAGATGGGTCATGTTAGAAAGTGGAAAAATACATCTGAGCTTTACACTGTTTGCAGTGAGAAATTAGAGCTATTCCCTGGATTGAGCTGAGGCACTCCTTTTTAGCTATATGTATATATATATATATATATATTTTACAGGAAGAATTCTTGATTGCACAGTAATCCCAGGAGAAAAATTAACTAGATGAGCATAGAATCACAGTAGTTCTGCTCTGTACTCATGACAACTGTTCTTCAATTCAATAAATTACGCTAAAGGTAAGTGTTTGCTTCACAGGCAAGACTGTTCTGGCTTCATTTGTAGTATCTGGAGGGATTAGCCAGATCAAGGATTTGCTTTCATAACATGGTGTAAGGAACACACACAAAGAAAATCATGTTGAACCCCAATGCACTAAGAAAACTGTTTATAGACAACATGCTCAAGAGTAGAGAGAAAAAATATTTTGGTGATGATTCTTCATCAGGTGCACCCAGTAGACATTTGTGCACTGAAGCGCCTACACCAAGTCTCTAAAACTGAGCACTACTGGGAGAAAGCTGTGCTCAAATAAAATGTCTGTGTCTATAATCCCCTTCATAGATAGCTCTGCCCTCACCCTTAACTTTCATTTCCTATTTGTTCCATTCACTAGTTTATAACCTGAAAGACATGTACATTTTTTTTTTCTCTCCAAAGCACATTTATTTGCCTTACAAATGGACCAAAAATACGAAAAGACTGATTTTTATTATCTCACCTACATAAGCACATTGATTTCCTTAACTCTGCCCAGGATAAAATAGTATTTTCTTTCTACTGCATTCCTGAGGAAGTCATGCCTTAACTTGGATCTTATTTATCCGCTATTTATCTACATCTTTTGCTTCAAACTCTCAGTCAGGAACAGAGCTTCCAGCTCTGTTTCTCTGGCACTCTTAGTACTCATTCTGAAAAGTCCAATTTTTCTGACTCTCAGTAGAGAAGAAAAAAAGCTTCCAAATATTAAAAAATAAGGTTGCTTCATGAAGATACCATCTTTTTGAAGAAAGTATAGATATGAATAGAAAAAGAGATGTCAAGCATCTTGCCTTATTCAGAAAAAGTACCATCTTAATGTTTATTTTAAATCTCTTGTCAGAAAGGAAAGCATTAATATGAAATTGCAATGAGTCAAAGATCAACAAACCCACAAGAATGAAAACAACTGGAAATGCTTTAGAAGTGGAGCCACCAAAGCCTTTTCATTTATTAAATGCCCACTGGTACTACATGTGTATTGAACACCAAGACATGCAGTTTGACATTTCCTGATCTGCTAATTTCATGGCATAAAAAGAGGAAAGTTACACTTGTATTACGGAAATTTACTGCCACTGAGTTAATCAAAATTTTGCTGCCACATGAAGGTAGTATTCATTTTAAATATAGACACTTAATTAAAAAAAAAAAAAAAAAGAAACCTGTCACTTAAACCCCATCAATTTCATCTTAATTTCAGCTTTTGCACTGTTTAGGGTTTTTTTTTCCTGTTGCCAAACTGAAATAGAAATTCCTTTAAGCAGATAAATGAACAGAAATGGAATAATTCTAAGTCAAGTTTCACAATTAGAATTTCATTCCCATCTGCCCTTTAGCAAGTTGTCCATTCCAGGTCCCAGTGTCCCCTCCCCTCCCAGCCACTAGCACGATCACACAGATGGCTATGCAAAGCTGTAAAGAGGTACATCTGAATGCACATTTATCCACTTGGCAAGACTCTGCTACAGCTGTAAGACAGTGAAAATCTGCATTACAATGTTGCTTCAGGCTCTCTCTCGCCTGTGTGAGGAAGCACCCACGATATCAAGAGTGCTGCTGAGGCCAGTGCCAGGCACATATGACATCAATGGACACGGCTAAGCTGGGCTCAGGCAGCTCTGTTAATTTACACCTCTGGAAACAAACACTCATTTGGGTACCTGAAACAAGCGTGTATCTACACCTACATCAAAACTCACTTTCATTTGTTTGTTTTTGGGAGGAGACGCTGATAACACACGATAACTCTGCCAGATGACATGGTGAAAGAATACTGTGTGGGTGAGTATTTGATACAAACATCAGAAAATAAAACCAAAGTGAGGGGCTTTATTTCATCCTAACAGCAGCTTTAATGACTACAGGTGACACAGCCGGTCAGTGATTGCTACTCTTGTTCTGGGTATGTCTTTGTTCCAGCAGCTGGAACAGTTTTCATGTATAACAAAGGAAATGTTGCCTTAATAGGCAACACCTGAAAATCCTTCGAGAGAATAAACTACAGCAACAGAAAATGCAAGTTTAGAAAGCGCTTTCTAGGGAAAAAAAAAAACATAGGTAGCACTGAAATCTTCTCTTTATCTCAGGTCAATTGACTTGTCACGGTTGGAAGGAGATTTGAAAAGGAAATTGCAAGTTCTTAGCAAGTATGATTGGAGGAATAGAGTTAATAGCCAGCAATCAGTACAGGTTGGGTAGGGTACTTAAAAATTTAAATGTATGCATACGACACAACTGCAGAATGCCTGGGCTTTGTCTTGTTTGTGAAAAATAAATGGAGTAACAGGCAATTTCAATCTCAAACCGAAACGGTAATTTTATACTTAGGTTGCCGGGGTCTAAGAGTACTTCCATTAAACCTTTCCCTCATTTCAGTATGTGATTGAGGCATGTAAATGGTATGTGCCTCTGATCTTGCTTTACAGTAGTAATCTTTCCAGTACCAACCGGATGTTATGTGCTTTCTGATGATACAGTTTCTCTCCTGTGGAAAGATGTTTCTTGTATCACCATGTTGGCAGCAAAAAAATGATTTTTGACCTCCATTCTTCACTACCATTTCTGCAAGACATTTAGGCTCACCGGCCTATCGTTTCACATGTCAGAAACTAAAAAAAGGATAGTTTTTTGATTTGAGAAGCTGCTTTATCCATACTCTTGAATAGTCATGCACTGTATTCAGCAAGCTACAGATACAAATGAGTATGACAACACCTCTAATGAGAAAACAGATTTATTTGAGATGGCAGGATAAGCCATTCTCTCTCTAAAGAAATGAGTCTATATCCCCAAACCCTTTTCATCCTTTCTAATACAACGCACAACTTTTCTGTGTGCATTATTTTCAACAGAATTACAAAAGAAGATCTCACCAAGACTACTCGTAGTTTCTCTTTTCAACCAAAGAAGGCAGATATTACAGGTTGCAGAAATTTGTCGGTGGATAAAAGGTAAGAAAATTACAGGACAGAGATAAGTATAATGCATTTCATTTCCACAAGCTTCTAATCCTTCTGAGGAAGAGAAGAACATAGGTTTTGCATAGGCCTCTTTAACAAACAAATGCATACCCTGCCATGAAGTGCTGGGAGATGAGAGGTTACATTCCAAGCTGAATGCAAACTAGTCCTTGCCTGTGAGGCAAGGAAAGGACACATCCTAGAAAGGACAGCACAGCCAGATGCCCACATGCTCAAGAGACAAGTGATTTTAGATTAGTTGATTCTTGTGTTGCTTGGAAAAACTTTTTATACTTACTGTAATTCTCTCATCTTTGTCATCTAGAGGGGTCCCATCTTTCTTCCATGATATAGTGGGTTCTGGGTGACCTCTTGGGGGCTGGCATTCCATCACTGCAGGTTCCCCCACAGCCACCATTACATCTGATGGATTTTGTCTGAAGTCATCCCGTAGAACTGAAAGAATAAAGACAATAAAGCAAAAAAATTACTCAACAATATACTGATGGCACAGCAAAGAGTTTTGTATTGGCCTTTAATGGTGCCTGTTGTCACTGTATTTTACATTAACGAACAGATCAGTTAATCAAGAGAGCTGGAGAGGGACTTTTTACAAGAGTGTGTTGCGAGAACTAGAGGTGAAGGCTTTGAACTGAAAGAGGGCAGGTTTATATCAGCTGTTAGGAAGAAATTCTTCCCTGTGAGGGTGGTGAGGCCCTGGCACAGGTTGCCCAGAGAAGCTGTGGATGCCCCATCCCTGGAAATGCTCAAGGCCAGGCTGGATGGAGCTCTGAGCAACCTGGTCTAGTGGAAGGTGTCCCTGCCCACGGCAGGGGCTGGAATGAGATATTTAAGGTCCTTTTCAACACAAAATATTCTATGATTCCTATCACAGTTGAAGATGGCACAGTGTCTTCTGCTCAGGTGGAATGTGACTTGGGGTAAGCATTGCAGAGGTTGCTCTCTGTTCCTTTTTTCCTGAGACACAAGGTCAGCCTGCCAGAAATTCAGAGGTTTATGGTTAAAGGTTGGCCACTGGCCATACAAGTTGTACCCATCCCTGAATTTATGGCAAAAATTAATGAACCAACTAAACTTCCCAGTTCTTTGATGACATTATAAATCACTAAACATCGGTCCAGCCTTAGCCAAACTCATCTTTTCAATTAAACTTGTGTCTTTTTAAAGAAAAAATACTAAAATCTTTCCTGATCTCTGGTAGTCATCACTTAGCCTAAGCTGGGACCACATCCCTTATTTAGAAGTTAATTTTACAACTTTTACATAGAAAGAAACATTTTTATTGCAGCTTCATTACTAGGATTTGTTCTTTCTTGTCATTTGGCCAAGCCCAGGCCTAGGAAACTCTAGTTTCCTCCAGTCATCCACTAAGAATTTTATCAATAGCTGTGTGATTATTTTCCTTTCTGGGAGAGGAGAGACATCCCACTGTGCTCAGCAGACCACTACACAGGGACATGGTTTAACAGAATAATGGCATTCCTAAGCCTTGCCAAGTAAGTGGCATTAGGTTTAATCTAAAAATAAATAACTCAAATGATAACAAATGTAATGTTCTAGTCCTCTCCACTGCTGTTCCTCCATCCACACAGAACAAAGGATAGGGTAATGGAAAAAGCACACTACAGGCTTTTTACAGAGCTGTATGTCACTCTTGCTACCTGCAACAGTAAATAATGCCAAGAAGCTGCAGAAAAAAAAAGAAAAAAAAAAATATATATATATATATAGCCCCCAAACCATGGACATTGACTACTGAATAGGGACTTGGTTGTTAATGCTGCTTCAAAGGGAGGTGAGATTTATTGTCAGCTATTAAGGAATGTGGTTGTTCTTACAGACTGGCAGGTACAGTGCTACCACCAACATCCCTCTCTGTAAGGCCTTTCATGCTGGCAAGGCCTTCTAAAAATGGTCTGAGGGCAAATGGGTCACCAGCCTTGGGACAGAGGCATATATACCTTTCTCACACCTGCTTTTATTACAACGTAATACATGACAGGGAAAGTTCCACATTGATACAGAAGTGTAGGCAGGGATCAAAAACAATAAACAAAGAGTATTTTGCCACTATTCTAGAAAAAGGGGATAAATTCCAGAAGTAACAAAGAACATCTGTGTGTCAAGAAGACTTAAATATAGTAGAGATCTCACCAAACATTTGAATTTGCTAATACCCTTCCATACTGAAGCACTCAGATTTCTAATATTTCAGTTCAATTACTGAAATTTCTGGATGCCCTGGAAACAGTATATGCTGTTGCTCTGAAAGAGGATAATCAAGGATAAAACGCCTGTATCACTTTAACAATACAAACTAACAGAACAGAATCATAGGACTTAAAGAAGAAATTATAGAATAATTTAGACTGGAAGGAAGCCCTGGAGGTCATCAAGTCTACAACAAGAAGATGCTCTTGAATGAACATGTTCTCTTGGACAGACCAGGTCTCTTGAGCAGACCTAGTGTAGAGAGTTTATTAAAAATCTACCCAAAACTGAACACAACAAATAAAACATGTACCTATAGCTTAGTGTACAAAAGCCTGAGAAAGCATGCTCCAATTAAGACCAAAGTATTTCTCTCTCTAAAAGGCGAAACTCATGGATATTTTCCATCTATGAACTTGGGTAAAATTGAAAATATTTTCAGCCATAACACCACATTTTTAAAAAGGGGTATGATGTAATTTTTAGTTATTCAGAAAGGTATGTCAAAAGACCAATCCTTTAAATTCCCTTCTGCTTTCAACAAAACTTTTTAAAGTTCAACCCACGTTCTCTTACATCTTCCTTACTATATTCCCCTATACATTAATGCACCAAAATTGCACTTCAAATTAATTTTTGGTTTTGGAAGTGTTAAAACACTACTTAAATACACTGAAAACATTAAAGAACCTTGTTCTGCTTATGCTGAACGTGGTGTTAACAGCCAGAGACAATTTCTTGTGTTCCCAAGCAACCCTCAAGCCGTCCAGACACACGGATCACTATAAATCATGTAGTGCAAATGGACAGCTGGACACTGCTTCTACTGAAGTCCAAGATTTTTTTTCTATTTAATACTTTAAAGATGTAATCTGGCTCGGAGCCACTGATCATATTATTACTGTTTATTTTTTCCCCCACTACTCCAAATTAAAGAGCATTAAAGAAGAAGACAGAGAAGTTGACCTAAATTACCAATCCCTCCCTCCCATAGATCCAGTTCCCAGCGCCAACAGCACATGAAAGTGCAGAAGAGTTTGTTAGGCCACAGTTCTATTGCAACACAAAAAAGGGGTGTTTTGACCATGAATAAGAAGCCTCTTATTACTGCTGAAGATTGTATTGCTTGGATAAATTTAAGACACATATAAAAAGAAGCAGCCTGAAGTTTAATAAAAATTAAATCAAGTGATCTTAATAAAGCGTAAGTGCTTTTCAAGGGTGAAAGACCTCATAAATCTAAGAAAAAAGACTATCAGATAGCACCTCAGATGGCTTTAGCACCTTTGAAGCAACAAAGAAGTCCAGTACTTACATAATAAAACCAAATTACTTCTGTAATTTCTACACTCCTTAGTCTTATAATAGCTTTACAAGCATAGTACCTTGCCTGCAAACCAAGACCTTTCACAAATTAACCAGTTCTTAATAGAATGCCTAGGAGGACATCAAAGGTCCAGGCCACAGATACTTCAAAACAAGTATTTTTTTTCCCATTTACTATGAATTATTTTGGCTCTAACATCACATAATGAAATGCTAACAAAATATAATCCATTAGAGATTACTCCACAGATAGTCATCGTAATTATTTTTGCAGCTGTTAAGTAGATACATGCTCTGTTTTGTTTGCCTCAGGCCCTGGCAATCTTGCATGAAGTTATAAATGTAAAATTTTCATCCCTTACTGAAGAAAACCTAATTTTTTCTTTGCTGTCCTTCACAGTCAAGGCTAACTGTAAGTTGAGAAAATGTTTCCTTTTTAAGTTATATTAGAAGCGTACTTCGAAATCCACTAAAGCAAATGCTTTCTGTCACCAAACGGTGAAATTTCACCTCTTTCTACATAGATGCAGCTGGAATGAAAAGACTATACATTAAGAGGACATTTGCTTTTTTTTTTTAAGAATCTTCATAGATGTAACACCCTCCTCCCCATTTCTGACAGACCTCGGTTAAGGTTTTCTAGCATTTTACCTAATATTTTCTGAAATACAATGAAAAATGATTGTAACCATCATCACAGCACAGCTGGGACACCTCCGTGATCTTGCTGTGTGAACGTGCTGAACTAATCAGGTTCAAAGGCAACTTCTGCAGCTCCACTTAGAAGTCAACTGCTCACACAAGTACTTCATATCATGTACTCTTCAATCCATTAAAGAGTTTTACTTTCCCCAGAGACTCTTTCTTAGAGAAGAAGGGAACTGGCAACCACTTGAGGATAAATTTTTATTGATAAGCAACATAAATTTTTATTGATAAGTAGAGATGGCATGAAAACAGTGCTTTGCAAAACACTTTTTTCCTCTTTGTTGCCTTCTGTGAAAAATAGTAGGGAGACACTACTGGGGGAAATGGGAGGAAGGTAGGCAGGATTTTTTTTGCCTATATAAATTGTAGATAATTCAGAAAGATTATTGTTGCAGTAATCTTTAAATAACTGTGATTCGCAAGGGATATAGAAAACACAAGATGAAATAAACCAACCAGAAAGTTCTAGTCAATATTTGAAAAGACTGAATTTGTAAGGTAATTACCATCAGACATTGTGGATATCATGCCTTAACAGGTGGTATCATTCAAGATCTGGAAATCAGAAAATTTCCTGAAAATTTTGATTACAGGTCTATTCTAGTCCAGACACCTCATGCACAGTTCAAAGCAGTGCAGCAAAATATATCCAGGATCCCTAATCAACCAAGATCTTACAGCCATGGTCACCCAGAGAACACAGGAAGAGGAAAACGATGATGCTTGTGGTGCAAGTTTCTGAATCAGCCTAAGGCAATTTTAATCCATTTCAATTCTTCTAAAAAGGCATCACTCAGACTTGCTTCCCATTAACTCTCTTGCCCCATCCCACACAAAACACACTATTTTGCAAGTCTGCTTCTTAGAGAGAGACTGGTGAGCCAAAGTGTGACACAATTATTTAACAGAAGAGATCCCAACAAGCTCCACTCTTTCAGCATGAAGGTAATTTGAATCTTTCTTTGAATGGTAGCACATGCCTCAAAAATGGTGGAAAAAGAAAGTGAAATAAACAGAAGAAATGGTCATCACATTTCTTTGAAAAACAACTAGACCTCAGCTAATGAGCAAGTTTCCAACAGCAAACAAAACCCCCCTGACATCAAACAAGCTAAAGCTGAGCAATGCAACCTTAATGGCCCACTGCCCTGCCTTTTGCCTAATTTTATTAAAATTTGTAATAGATTTTAAATCTTTTTCAATACACACCAATTCTATTATTTTCATTCCTTTAAATATATAAAAAGTATTTCCATGTTTCCCTTTTCCTCCCCAACAAAAGAGCAGTATTTGCAAACTAAGTTTTCACCTAATACTTCATCTGACTAATAAAATATGATGAACAAAACAACAATGAGAGCTTGCTTAAAAAACCTATAAGAATAGGAAAACAAAAATAGGATTCAGGAGGTTATATAAATCATCTAATCCCATGAAGCTGAAATCAAAGAGAAACTAATTATTCCTTAGTCAGGACTCAGCTGTTATTCAAAAGCAGAAATCTTCCTGTAATTTAGCATCAGCAATGATCCCTTTTCCCCACTACCTACAGAACTTGTAATTCAAATTTACGGAGACTCACCAGACATTTTTGGCATTCAAATATAAGATGGTTGTCAGTTGGAACAGTGCTTCAAACCAGGTACTTAATTTTAATTACAACTAACTTAAGCATCAGCCAGAATTATGGTACCTTGTTTAAAGGCTTTTCTGGCATGAAATTTGTACAGATGTCAGGATATAATTTTTAATACATGCATGCCACTAACAGAAAAGTGCAAGAGCACCTAATTAAGCAAAAAAGAAACAAAAAAAGGTATGCATTATCAAGTTTAAGGCAACCCATGTGTTACCATATAAAATTTTAGACCTCATTAAACTGTTACCTGGTTTGCCCAAAAAATTTGATCATTTACAAATGAAGAAATATTTTTGTCGGAAGAGACCTCCCTAAAAGTCTCCATGCAGTCATAAAAAGTTAAAGGAAAAACTTATTCCCTGAAAAAATGCTTTCTTTTCCTTTCTGAAGGTGTTAAAACCAGGTTAACATTGGTGTTAACTAAAATAAATAGCCATTAAAATGGAACAGAAGGAGTAGGGCTATAAATAGTCAGAAATTACTGTTGTGATCATCTAACAAGACCACTCATGTAATGCAGGCAATAATTTTATGCAGTGACTGAGTCCAGCAGATCTGTATGGAATGCTTCAAAAGACGTCTACACTTCTACAAGGCTCCAAGAGGCTGGAAATCTCAGCCAGCAGGCCGAGGGCTCCTCACTTCCATCATTTCCAGTTCTCTTACGTTTCCTACCTTGCAGCTCTTTGACCTCTTGTTACCCCTTGCTCAGTCAGACTGAAAGCCTTCTACAGGCCAGCAGATGCCAATCAGTTCAGTATCCACATCTTTAATATTGCCTCAGCCTTCTCTGAGCTTCAAAAGCTACACGAGCACTGGACACGTGGCCACTGCTCCGACCACAGCACCTCTGACTGCACAGTCTGAGAATCCACATCAAACAGGTCCCCAGACAGAGGAGGCTGCTCATTGCAAAGAGGCTGATTACAAAGCAGTGACCACCATCTGACATCATCACAGGAGAGATCTATTTTTAATCCTCAGCTATTATGACAACACATTTGACATCATGTTAATGTGACAACACATTATTCATACAGTGCTGTCCTGCTCTGCTTTAAACTCTGCCCATTAGCAAACCCTACCACACCTCAGAGTCTGGAGAAACAAAAGCACTTTAAAATCAAATGGCTTTTTGCTTAGTAGTCATATGTATTTGTATGAGTTAGTTCAGATCTTTACCTGGGTCTACGTAATTGACATCACAACATTATATATATTTCTATTTCAAGATCTCCTTTAGTGAAAGGAAACAACCATTAAAACCCCTCAGTAAAACAACTGGTTTTTATACTTTATTACCACTGAGATCAACTAATTTAGTTTATACAGCTGCTTCATAAATACTTCCTCCATGATGTCACTATGGAAGAAATGGAAGGGTTAATGAATGCAAGAAAATATTTCCAAAGGCCTTTGTTTTAGACATTGAAACAATTTAAGATATGCCTTTTATTATTATGTTTGTTCTCATATTGCCAAGGATTTATTTTTAAATTTTATTTTTAAATTTATTTTGTAATTTGAAATTACACCACTTTTAAGATTTTGGTAGACATTGTAAGAGGCACGTAGATATTTTAACAGTAATTCAGATTTGGAAGAGTTAAGAGTGCTGAAGAATAGCATCTAACTTGAATGAATGAAAAAGAATTACTTAAAGAATTAATTAAAGGCTGAATATACATAGAACGCTTTAGTTCAGAAAACTTGCATTCCAACTACCTAGCAAAGTAATGCAGAATTTCCAGCAGTGGGAAATTGCCTATTTCTCATGAAACATGCAGATCTGCTAAGGATTTTACTGAATCTTCTACCACATTCTGCTGTAAGAATGTTAACAGATTAAAGGTGTCAGAAAGCAGCATTAAGTTCATGTTACCAGCCTATGTAATTTAGTACTAACATTATTAGTACCACCTGGCTGATGACACCAGCAGAGAGCACCGACAGCCAAAGCAACAAAGAAACATGGCTTTGCTTTAGCACTGACACACAGAACCAAAACAATAGAGTTAAATATAGGTGACAGATGTACAAAACAGCAGCACTGAAATTAGATCACACTTCTAAAATGTTAACACAAGGTACTGTCTCCATTACTGTAACCTTTAAGTTGTTTTAAAACAGATTCTCTCTGAAGAATTATGTTTTTGATTGTTTTTTCTCTGCCCATCAAAAAAGGACCTGGGGGTGCTGGTTGACAGCAGCTGAACATGAGCCAGTTTGTGCTCAGGTGGCCAAGGAGGCCAATGGCACCTGGCCTGAATAAGGAATAGAGTGACCAGCAGGACCAGGGCAGTGACTGTCCCCCTGAACACGGCAACAACGATGCTACACCTTGAATCCTGTGTCCAGTCTTGGGCTCCTCACGCCAAGAAGGGCATTGGGGGGCTGGAGAGTGTCCAGAAAAGGGCAACAGAGCTGGGGAAGGGCCTGGAGCACAAGTCTGCTGAGGAGCAACTGAGGGAGCTGGGGGTGCTCAGCCTGGAGAAAATGAGGCTCAAGGGAGACTTTAGGACTTTCTACAGCTCCCTGACAGGAGGATTCGGCCAGATGGGAGTTGGGTTCTGCTCCCAGGTAACAAGTGACAGGACAACAGGAAATGGCCTCAAGCTGCACCAGGGGAGGTTTAGGTTGGGTATTGGGAAAAAGATTCTTCACTGAGATGTTGTTCAGACATTGGAATATGCTGCTCAGAGCAGTGGTGGAATCACCATGCCTGCAGGGATTTAGAAGACGTACACATGTGGCACTTGGGACATGGTTTAGTGGTGAACTTGTCAGTGCTGAGTTAACAGCTGGATTCAATGAGCTTAAAGGTCTTTTCCAGCCTAAACCATTTGATGATTCAGTACAGCATCCTCAAATTGGGATCTTCGTATCTACTGAAGGTTAATAATGACCATCTCTGGAGAAATGTCCTTCCCTAAGACACTCAGCAGTACATGTCAGCAAATACAAGACCAGCCTGCTTCTAATCCATTAAAGTAGAAGGAAATCAAGGACTGCTGCACCAACTGAATCCCATATTTAAAAGGCGCTGACGGCAAATACAAGTCATATGCTTGAATCAAGCAGTATGTTACACTGCAAAAGCGATTAAATATTTAGGCATTTGGCAATAAACTTATGTCTGCATAGAAAGCCTTTAAAATAAATATATTTATTGTCATTCATTTCTGTCATTAAGAAACTCACAATTGTTAATAGAAAGAAAGGCATGCTTAAGAAGCAGGATCAAAACAAAACAAAAAAAAAAAAAGAAAGAAAGACTTCTGTAAAAACCATTGGCTGAAAACCACTACAAAAATTTATGGAAACCACTCAGAGTGCCTGAATTTATTTCACTTATTTAAGATTTGGGCTTTAAGTACTGCCTGGAATCTTACTGGGCAACATAGCTGTCAGCCTATAACAGTATTTGCACGTGTGGAAAGGAAATTGTAAATGGATTAGATGATGAATTGAGAATCAATTAAATGACCAAATCTGGTAAGTCATATAAAGAGTAATTTTAACTCCTGTGAGAAAGGGTAACTGACAGGCCTCAGAGAGCATGCTGCGACACTGGGAAACCTAATTAAATCCTGAAGGATCTGTGATGCCTCAGGCACACAGCTCTGAGAGTATCCCTTAGGTTGACTGAAAATTGAAAATAGATAAGGAGAAGGGACCTAATTATTAATTTGACTGACTGTGTAGGAAAAGCAATCCCTCTCAACATCTTCCACATATTATGCTCCAGGACAAGGCATCTACTACCTGCAACTAAGAATTTACCTCCTGGAAGAAGAGATTAATTTCAAAAGACTGCAGAGATCGTTTCCCTTCACTTGTGCTAAATATTAAATATTTTCAGGTATTTTCTGGTAATAGTAGTAGTAGTAGCAGTAGTAGTACATTTTAGATTTTGTTCTGGGGTTACTTGAATCATGCTGGATTACAGGCAATATTTTCAGCATGACTAACACAGCTTATTTCCAAACTTACGGACACCAAGGGGTTTTAGACACAGCTCAGCCAAGAACTGTCTTTCAGACATCACAAATTAGTTTTCAAAAGGCAAAGAAGGGTGTGAATCTTTAGATCCAAGGATTTGTCTGCATTCTGTAAATAATGATTTTTCTCTCTACACTCCAAACTAAGATTCTGATGTTTAGTTTGCAAGCGACTGTTGGCTGCACTGACCTTCCTGCAAATCAGATCATAATGGAGAGAAAGAACCAGATTAAGAGGCTGCAGCAAGACCCTGTCTTAGCCATCCAAATTACATCACAGATAACTGAACTCAAAGAAGAGATGTAAGGACCAAACAAAGAAAGAGGAAAGGTGAGAAGACGCTTCACCAAAACTCCAGTGTTTTCCTTATTTCACAAGCAGAATAGACTTCTCTTTTATGAAAGAATGCAAGAACCAACCCAGAAATGCCTCTGTCATCTAACTCAGGATTCCAGGGAAAAAGAAAAATAAAGGAATACAGGTAGCAAGGACAGAAGCAAACATTTAGACAATTTTCAATGAAAGGTTTAAGCTAGGATGGCAAATGAAGCTAGATTGCAATCGATTTAAAAGGTGTTGCTCTCAAATAGCAAGCTACACTGGCTTGTGTTATGAAAAACTTACTCTCTTCCCATAGCTCCTAAGATGGAAAATCCCTCAGTAGACCAAATCAAGGAACCTCATTTGTTGTGACCTGTGCTGTTAAAAGAGGGGAAGGAACTGCTCCAAAGTCTTGCCAGTCGAACTGGCAGCACTGTTCCTGTAACACAGGAAAGGCTTAAATGTTGACCATATTTGTATGTTTGCTTATAATCATCCTTTCACTCCGAAGGAGTCAAAAACTTATCAGAGGAGACATCTGCAAAGAAATAAAGATTTCGATGCCCTTGATAAGAATTTTTCTGCAGTAGTTCTAAATCTGTATATGCCCTATGTTAGTGTTCTGCTAAAGGTGCTGCCTCCACACAACAATTTTAGCCCTGTCCTTCTGCTGAGCATGTGAATTCTAGGGTGTTATAACTGTACCACTACCATCAACATTTTTTGAAAGGACTCTTATTTCCATGAAAAAAATCCCCATTATGCTCTTAAAGTCGTTGAAAAAAATGACATTTTAATATCAGAGAATATACAGTATCATTACCACACTCAAACAGCTAAGTTGCTTCTTTAATATTCCGGAAAATTATATTCCCCCATTACACATGAGGTCAAGCCTGAAACATCAGTCAGAGGGGGCAAGATGCAGGCACTTCATATGGCTGAGTGGCTCATTCTAAATAACAGCAGAGCTAAGAACAGCATTTGCTGGCACCACAAACTACAGCAAGGCCACGTAGCTCAGAAATGTTGCTGAACTATTACATACACTTTTATTCTGTTCTATTGTCCTCTTATTGTATACTGAGTATACTCAATACTGTATATTGAGTCTTGGCAGAACCTACAGACCACAGAGCTCCACTGTCTTTGTTCAGCTCTCCAGACTGCTGTACAGCAGGACATACCTCAGTCAGATAGTAGATGTTTCACCAGTTATACCCTGCATTCCCAAATGCGTGAATGTATCATCCTTATGGTAATGCTATCTTGTTTTTTACATCCTAAAACACTCAAGATGTAAATTGACAAGAGATGGCCATGGTAGAAACGGATAAACCATTTCAAAATTACATTTATGCCAAATATCATATACTTACCAAATTACTTTTGCTGGTTTTAGAAAACAGTGCAAGGAATCACCTCAGGGGAAAATAGCAGACAGCCTTACACAGAGGTCACAGAGAAATATAGCCTTCATCTAATTCAATTAACTGCTTTCAGTTAGATCCCAAATGGTACAGGCAAACATTTGTTCTATTTCAGGCATATTCAAAGAAATGAATCATTCTGCTTTCCCACTACACAAAGGCATGGCAAAATATCACACACTCAATTATTTCATTGTTCAGAATTCGAAAAATCTCAAGACAGACGTCTTTATGATTTACAGTGACATCTCATAATTCAGGAAACCATCTGAAGGCTTCAAATATTGTAAAATTCTACAAAGAGCATTACAAAAAGTAGCAAAGTTAATAGCTACAACAATGAAAAATGGTTTTGAAAGCAAATAGACACACCAAATTCACCAAGCTGGAACTCTGAATTGCAGCTCTTGGAGATTTATACGCTATCGTAAATGGCAAAAGACAGTAAAATCACACAGAAAAGTACTTCTGCATTTGGACTCTCATGCTGGCTTCAATCCCTATGAGATATCCGAAGGCAAAGTGCCAATTGATCAATATGTTACTATTTAATGTGCAGTAAATGCTACTGAGGAAAAATCAGAGAAACATTGCCTGTTAGCAGAGTCTGCTGTACTGCTGGCAGGAAGGAGTACACACAGTTGTGGATCACCCCATGTGGTAAGACAGCAGCCAGAAGTCTGATTCAGAATTGACAAAAGGAAACAGAGGGCGATGCTCAGCGTGAACACAAACGCGCATAAAGCCAGGCAGATTTCATTACCGAAGATTTTAATTTTGATTAAATGCTTCCTTTTATATCAGGTCACAGTCATTGTTTTCTACCCTGTGTTTTCATTAATACTTCAATACACAGGGAACATTAAGTTGCATAACTTCAGTGTCGCAGCTGAAGATAGCATCTTTAATAACAGCTACAAAAGAGATGCTGGCATCCGCCACTGTCCAACTTTGGGACGCTCTGAGGCACCGTGGGCTGGCAGGGGCTTTGTGGCATGCAGGACAACGCATCGGCACTCACCACCAGAGCACAAGGAAAGTGGATGACTGCAGGGTGAGCTTAGACTGTTTGAAATGGGAACTTATAAAAGCATCCAAGGCAAAGCAAAACAACTCGAAGGAAAGGGCTGTGAAAGGCAGAAAGTATCAATGTGGTGAGTACATTTGGGGGAAATACTGCATTTCCCTTTCTTTCACAGCCTGTGAGAAACTGCAGTACAATGCAACTCCTCAAAAACTTCCCAAGAAACTATGGTGGTAAAGAAATTTTAATATGTAACTTTAGTAATTTGACAGCCGTCTTTTTTCCTCTTGTTTTTAGTGTTTCTACCTACAAATGATCTGAATTTGTATATTTTGGATTTTTTAGGGGTAAGAAGTTGTGTCCTTATTAAAGGCACAGAAATATTATTACATACCCACAAATCCACTGAATTGATGTACCTGGTCTAAAATGGGAACCCTTAAGAGTATAACAGAAAGCAGGGAAAACCAGACTTATAAAAGAGTTATGAAAGTTTATAAAAGAGTTTATAAAAGTTACAAAGATACCAGCTATCAGAAGTAAGAAGTGTCACTAGCATTTACTCCCATTTATTGTGTCAAAGTTCTCTTATCACTATGTACACATTATGGGTAGTCTTTGCTATTCTAACATGTAAAACTGTATGACAGACAAAACTATCTAATCTCTCAGAGGAAAACAATTTAAAGGGGAAAAGGGTAACTCTATACATATTCATCTAAAAAAACCCAGTAACAAATACCTCACTAAACTCTGCAAAGGTTCGTGGAAACAATTGGGATTTCTATATACATCATTTGGATATAGGCCATTATCAAACTATCCAGAGAGTTAATCAACAGAGGACACTCTCAGCAAAACAAGACTGATGCTACATAATCAGAAACACCAGAGCTGTAAACAATGGGAATGCACATTATTCCCTAACAGTATAAATAATTTAAGACTTCCAGAACTGAAATTAATCTACATACCATTTGAAGCACACAGATCCACCAATTCAGACAGAATAATGAAAGGTAAGGGAAAAACAGATGGATAATTAAAAAGATACTTTTCAAGTGGGAATAGTCTTAGCTTCGCACTGCTGGTAACAAGAAATAAATATCAAGAAAATCCTATTACATGCATGTATATTTTATACGATTATTTTTTTCCAGAAGAGATTGTTTTGTTTTTTTTTTTTTTTGTTTTCCTACAGTCTGATTGGACAGTGAACCTGCTACATCCATCAACATCTATCTGATTAACTCTTCATCTCTTTGAAGCATCATTGTTTTATAGGGCACTATTTGCAGAGAGATGGAAACAATCTCATTTGCCCATATTTGAGATGGGCATTCTTCCTTTAAGCCCCCACTGCCCTACAAGTCAGCACCCTTTCATCCCCAGATGAAGTCTCGACAGCATACTTCAAAGGAAAAAGATACTTATGGTGTCTTAACCTTTCCTTTGAAACTGAATCTGTAGATCCAATATCATCTAGCAAGGCTAATTGCATAGTATGCAAGGGAATTACTATTATTTCAATATAACCCACCATAGAGAAATGATGAAAGCTGAGGCACTGTTGCAACAGGCTTTACGTAAAGACAGCGCCACAAACACACTATCAAAGGCAAGTATCTTGCACAAGTACAACAGGAAAATGTCACAAATTATCTGTATAATCTGAAAATTTACATTCAAATATCAGCCAGCTTACCCCGCAAAGAAAACCTTGGGAGGAGAGAAGAAATAGTGAAAAAAAGAAAAGAGAAAGAGAGAGGGTATGTGATTTCATGGTTGGATGTTACCACGGTTCTTTCATCTTATTAACTTGCTGTACTCCACGTTTTATGTTCTAATCTCCTTACCCTCTGCAAGTTTTACATTTTCCTATAATACAGATCTAAATTAATTTAAAAGCTGATTTAAGATAAAGTAGAAAAACATGGAAATCCAACAGAGGAACTAATATGAACATTTCATCATTAAAAAAAAAAAAATTCTCATGCAGGAAGCAACAGTGCTAAAAAAGAGGCGCATTATCACAAGCAGAAGTATGACCTAAACAGTTTGGAAAACTCTTACTGGATTAAACAGCTTCTACTGCAAGAATGCAAAGCAAAGGTAACTAATTCAGAGACAATTATAATTTTTAAATTAAAGGAAAAGCAACCTTCTATGCCTCACCATGAAAATTCGCATCTTCCAAAAGTTCCATTAATGCAGAAATAAAAGAGAAATATTGAGATCTAAGTTAGAAAAGTGCTTAAGCATGTTCCAATGTTTCTGAAGCAATCGCACGTTTAAGATACGCTTAGAAGTTTTCTTCAGTCAGTGAGAGATCTGTCAATTCTCCCTTTAAATGCCAAGAGCAGGTAAAAAGTCTTGAATCTCGTAAAAGTGCATGAACAGTGTTCAGGCAAAAACCCAAACCAAGCCAAAACCCACCAAAACCAAAACACAACAGAAAAAAACCCCAAAACCGACAACCCTCAAAACCCTTAAATAACACTAACAATCGTATTTTTTACAGGATGGGAGCTGCCTTCTCTATTACTTCCTTACCAAAGAGTGGAGAGGTGCAATTACATGACCTGCATTCAGCACTGCTTTGTGTCACCTGTGATTTTACACCAGGGACCATCTAAATCAGAATGAAGCAGTTGAGCTCAAATTCAACACAGCCTAGAACACAGTAAGAGAATCCAGCCCCACATGAGGTACCAGAGATTGAAAACAGCTTTGTCCATTTATGAAATACATCATACAATATTTTTTTTTGTTGTTACATTTACCATATGAGGTTGGAAATTAGTACACTAATACTTTTTACACACACACACACATATAGATATATACATATATGTATTCCCACACAGTCCACATACTCTATCAAAACACCTTTTGTTCCTCACATTCCCAAATAAATGTGGAGTACTAACATGTGTATGTGTTGTTTATCACTAAATAAAATGCTTCTAGAATTTATACGTGTTTACTTTAGGCAACATGATCAGTCAGTAACAGTCAGTTGTGTTTTAAAAGGCAGCCAAATTCTTCAGAAAATATGTGTTGTTTATCACTAAATAAAATGCTTCTAGAATTTATACGTGTTTACTTTAGGCAACATGATCAGTCAGTAACAGTCAGTTGTGTTTTAAAAGGCAGCCAAATTCTTCAGAAAAGGGCTGGATGTTACTCGGTAACTTCAATCATTTTTCCATGTGAGTCTATTAGTAGCACCTACATTCAGCAAACACTGAAACAATCATGCAGTATTTTTAAAGACATTTGATATCAGATGTAAAAGTTTCAGAGGCAAAAGCTATGAAAAAGAGCACAGAAAATAAGGTTACTTTTAATTATACATAGAAATTAATATCTAGCACAGAATAAGACACTATTGATGTGGTAATTAAAATATTGTATTCTGAAAGATAAATATATTAGCAAGCCAGAAGGACTTGGCCTTATTTTATTATACTTTAATAGAGAGGAAATAGAGTTAAACAGATGGCACTCAGTATTTCTCAATGAATTCAGCATCTGTGAGTACACGTTGCATAAATGCCAATTAAAATGTGTCCGAGTAAATTTAATTCCCTTGCTGATAGAATGTAAGCCAACCTAGCTGGCTAAAGATCAAGGTTAACCTTAATCGTCTGCTCAACTTGTAGCAAGTTGCTCTCAAATTGTACAGAAATTCCCAGTGAAATAATAAAACAGTGTTCCTATTGATTTGTATTCATTTACATTCATAATTCTCTTCTCAAGTGTTGGGCCAAAGCACAAAGGGGAAGAAAATATAGTACTGTGTGAATCATTTGACAAGTCTAAACTGAGGAAATACTTCTTTGATTTAAAAAGCAGAACGTTTCTGCAGAAGTCTCCTTTGGGTAATTTTATGAAGTAATTTTTTTATAAGTGACCTGATAATTTGTATGAACCACACAAGACACTTTTTAATTTCCTCTACTTTATTACTTACAAACTACCACTATCTTATATTAGGTTGCCATCTAATTATTTCATAGAATGTGAAGTGAATTTCGATTATTATACAATCAAATACAAATAAAAAAGGACTACAGTGAAAAGCTAAAGCAATACTGTTATGCAACCCTATAGCAGTTCTAATTTAATTTGGCATTTTATTGTCTCGTAATAAGGCAGAGAAGAACACAAAAAACACCTTAGGTATAAAAATCCCCACCAAATACCATCCAAAGGCAAAACTCTGAAAACTTTGAGATTTTGCCACATATTTCAAGAATTACAAAGTTCAGTCTTAGTGGGTTTGTACCCAGGTAAGATGAGCATCTACCCTCATGAGAAAAGAGAAGGCATTTTTGTGACGTGCTGAGCCGTCCATAAAAATTTGGTATCATTGACTAAACTGGGGCAAAGCTTGGATCTTTTGCAAAGCTAATCAATTAAGTCCCTTTATACATAATCCATGTGTGCAGTCTTTTCCCATACCAATTACTTCATGCTGGCAGCGTTTTGTTGAGGGAAAAGCCAGTCAGAAACTATAAAACATACAGCCCAACAGCAAATGAAATTAAATGCCAGAAGTGCAAATTACTATCTAGGAAATGAAATCTGAACTATTCATGCATGTATACATACTAGCAATAAATTAAATTATGGCAGTCAGGGAAAAAAACTAAATGTCATTAGAAAGAGTGCAGTGGAAACAGTGGTGCCACAATCAGCAACTATAAAATAAAAGCTTTCCTTGAAAGTGGGAAAACAAAAGATTTACCACTGTTGTCTACAATAGCAGGAATAAAATGACTCAGCAAGACCTCAATGCATTTTTAGATTATAGAAATCATACTGGATTTTGAACAGTTCACTAGTTCAGCAAAACCCACTTCTTGGGCAGTTCTGCAAGACTGGTTGGGGAAGACATCATCATGTTTTTTACAGGAGGTCAGTGCTCAACAACGCACACAAGGAGCTTCATTTTCAGACCTATTAATCAGTGGACTATCGAACCTCTGGCTGAGGAGCACCTTGGAGAATCAGGTCCCTAACTATTTCAATAACCACAGATAGCGGTACTGGAGAAGGAAATAAAAATAGAAACACCCAACACAAAGCCAGGGTCAACAACAGACATGCCTCCTAAATCAAATTATGAATGGGGTAACAGCAGAATTTTCAGATATGAATTTAAATAAGTAGGGACGATGCACTACTCTGGATTGCTTTGTCACTTGTAGTCCTTTGAGACCACAGAAGGAACAGTAAAATACTAAAATCTTGAGCTAGCCAGAGGTTCTATAGTACAGCATGCCTGACTACATAAGGTACTGGGGAAAGACTCACATGGTCCAGAAATAAGAAAACTTCTCATTCAAAACACCACTACCAGGTAAGATAAATTCTGAGCACAGTCAGCATTCAGCACAGAGGAAGGCTGATGGAAAGAAAGACAGACAGACAGGGCAACTTGAGGGTGAGCAAACAATGGTGCCCACTTCAAGCCCTTCCTGGTCTCTACCTTTGCCTTTTGGGACAAGCATTTTTGCTTGACTTACCTGAAAGAGGATTTGTGGGGAAGAGCAAATTCCAAGGGACAAATGAACAGCCCCCAAACATCAGATTTGTTTTAATCCCCTGCAGGACTGCACCAGCAAAAAGGAAGAAGAGGCCTGTGTGCTGTGTCCTCCTTTTGTACTTCTTTGGCTGTGCAGTTATTATTCCCGATTGCACCTGTGCTTGATTTCTGCACCTGGCTAAGTTTCCAACCCTTTTCAGAGGCTTTATATCCTTGAACTTAAAAGTTTCAAAGACAGGATGGGTCCACTCCCCCAGTCAGTTGATAACAGCCGAATGTCACATACATCACAGCAAACTACAAGACTTTTGAGAGTGGATTCGGAGTTTTTGATAGCAGAAGCATCTCCAGCTTCACAAACAAGATGCGGTCCTGATGATTCAGACAGATTTTTCTCAAAGTTCTTTGAAACCAAAAGGTAGACCACCTAACGGGATGGATCAGGCCCTACCAAGCAATAATCCTCACAACGATTGCGGTGATACTTAGATTAGATTCTTTACTCCAGCTTGCAATGTGCAAAATAATATGATTCAACAATTGCTGTAATTCTTTGCAGTTGCACAAAGAATAAGCACTGAAAGATTCAACCGAGCAGCTTTCATTGTTTTCTTCTGTAACTATTGCTCTATTTATTCAGAAGAGGTGACCTTCTAGTAACCTTGTACAGTGGCTATAAACGAATGGAAATCTGACCTCACTTTAAGACCTCCATGAAAAGAATTATACTACAATGATTTTGCATCTTTATGTCAGCATGTCAGATAAATATTTTATTCAGTTGCTAACTGGATAATGCATTTTCAAAACAACTCACAATGCTGAATGCGTTTTTTAAATATATTGCTAAATGAAGCACAAATTCAACTAATTTGTAAATATTTAAATATATTTGACATTTAAGAAATATTGGACATATTTTCCTTAGTGCAAATGCATTATGCATTTAAAAAGTTTTAGCTGCCATTAGGAAGCAGTACCTATGAATAATACATCTTTTCCTAATGTCTTTTTATGTACATAAAAACATCAATTTGTACCTGGCTTAAAAGAAATCTAAATTACAGGTAAGCCATGTAATGTGTCCCTTACTACCTTTCGGCAAGATCAGTCTAATCAGAGTTTTTCCACTAAATTACCCAGATCAACAGAAACCCTGCACAATTATATCCTGCTCTCTAAAACAGCACATGATCTTTGCTCATGTGGGTAATTGCCAGGGTGGAAAAATTGCAGCGAGGATGATGGTACAGATGTTCTTTTTCAGTTGACCAAACAAAATGAAAGAAAACAAGGAATTCCTGTTTCATAATGAATTCTATTTAAAATGCACTGGTTTATACACATTTGCACACACATAAACAAATATAACAGGGATTTTCAGCAGATTTTTCTAATGGAAGATTACATTCTTCTGTTGATGGTACAGGAAAAGATTAAGTTTTAAGGAAGAAAAAGTATTAAGAAAGCATCAACATGTGAAAAACAAATGTTCAGTGTTGGCAACCTGTAAGATCGCACGCTAGGATACTTATTAAAGTTCTTGAAGGGGATTTCAAAGCAGGACAGTTACACTGGAGCCAGTCTTTTTCACTTGTGTGCAAGGACAAAAGACAAGCAATCTTAGCACTGACAGGATAAAAAAGAGATTTGCCTGCACCCGTTATTACTGCTGCATTTACTGATCGCCACGGCTGAAACCAGCAATTGCACTTCAGGGGGATGAAGGGAGGGCACTGAGTGATGTCCTCTGTATTCCCCACAGACTGCTGCAGAGCCATGCTCACAGAAGAGGCAGCTCAAGAAACCTGTTTTCCAGACCTCACAACCCCTTGCCCTCCTCCCATCTTGCTCTTCTCTCCCCACAGGTACTCCTTGCTCTGTATGCCTTTGGGAGCAGTTCTCCCTTATGTATTTGTTCAGTGAGTTTTTACCAAACTGTGGTGGTGTCCTGCTTTTTTTTTTCCCTTACCATTAACTATTTTCAATTGCATCCAACACCTATCATTAGGCTACACTGCTGTTACAGTTCAGGATGTTTAACATTTAGGTTATTTCCAAAACGTCCCTGCTTATTCTCAAATACAAATCAAGCAAACAAACAAGGCCTAGCAATTACTTTGCGCTGGTTTATATCGGTACCAGTCTTCAGCTATGGCAATACACAGTAATGGAGATTTTTCTACATTACACAAAAACAACAAAAAAAAGGAGACATGGAACCAGGCAAGGGTGATGCAGAGCTTAGAAGAGCACCTGTTTGAAGCCAGAACTCCACAGAACTCCTTAATGTAAGCGACATTATTTTGCAATATTATATGCACTTTATGTATGCATATCCTGTATAATCTCTAACCAGGAACAGGGACGGAACTGTTCTTCCTATCAACCTCAAGAACGTGTTTTATTTATCCTCAGTTAGAATAAAGTAATTGAAAACATCTGAGAAATGTTTTAACAGTAATAAATAATTAATTACTGAGAGTTACAGATGGAAAGTGTAAATACACTATTTTTGAGCACTTCCTAGTGTTGCCTGTCGGGAGGAGGGTCAGTTCCCATTTATTTCCTCTGCTGAGCACGCAGCCATAATTACAGGCTGGGCTCTCCCTCGTTTTGCAGTTCAGCTTTATGGGCAACTAAGACAAAAGTACAGCATCTTTTGGGCTACATTGTCTCTAAACCAGTCTGTCAAGGATCCATCACATGGGGCAGGTTCCTGAGATGCTGACCATCTCTCAAATAAGCAAGTGACAAAGAGTCAGAAAACCCATTTCATTTCTATGTAAAAGCCTAACACCCACAGACTAAGCTGATGACTACAGGATCTATCATCCTCTTACACTTTCACGTATTTGCTGCAAGAGAAAGGAAGAGAGAAGGACAATATAGACAGTGACTTATTCACTGACTCATAATGAAAGAAATTCTGGGATTACCTTTCCCTCTTCATCACTCCAAACTCCAGTTTGTGGTGCAGGATTTTAGCCACTTGTGTCTGGTTAAGCTAAGCACTGAACAACATATTTTTCTTTGCCTTGCCCTGGCAAGCTCTTTCAGAAGAGCTGAAAAAACCCTTTTTCTGCAAAAGATATCACACTATTTGTGAACTATTTCTTGATTTGACTTGAATCGCTGAATAAATTGAACAAATATATGTTTAAATTTCAAGGATGCCAAAATAATAATAGTTAAACTGCCTGCCATACAACACTGAGAAGGAAAGGGTATTAGCACTGACACCCACCATATGTATGTTGGTGGCACACACAGGTTACCTCTCACACCCAAGAGGTCAGCAATTACGTTTATTTCTCCTTGTGATTCATGAAGAAACTTTTAATGCTGTCTTTCTGAACAATGTCTCAAACACTAAGCATTTGGTTTATATAAGCAATAAAATTGGCAGCTCCATCCTATGTTTATTTGTGAGCTGTGCTCTGCACAAAAAGTTAGGCATCCTACCAGAGTAATTTAGTTTGCAGCAGATTTAGGCTTCAAGCTGCTCTAAGTATTTGGTGTTGAAAATCATCTTGTTTTACAGTGATACTGTCAAAATTCTTTCCCTTACCAAACATGTCAGCATTTAATTTACTAAGTAGTATTTGTAGCTTACAATAAAACTATCACATTTCTGATGCCACGCTGACAGAAACAGCTGGATGTGCACACTACGGAATTCACCAGTATTCACGTGATGCTTCATGACGCAAAGATGGACTAAAATTTTGGTTCTTCCAAGAAAAGTGAAGTTTAATCAAGAAGTCTACAATTATCCATACCATAATGAGAATGCTAGGACTCAGGTTAATTTACTGATGTTTCATGATTTTGTGTAAAAGATTGCAAAAAAATCAACAACGTTAGAAACGGATCATGTGGGATTATTGTCCAGGCCCAAGATCTGTGACGCCCCATAAGTCAGTACCTGAAGTGACAAAAAACCACTCGTCAGCATTTGCAAATCTGGTAACAGAACCACGCTGATTGACTGTACTGTGCAAACCTGCCTTTACTTTCCCTAGTCCCAGTTTCCTGGCTGAAATAAACGCACGGCTTCCCACACAGCCAAAGGTCACAAAACATTAGAAACATGAAGGCTGTATGAAAACCTCAAATAAATGTAGAGCATGACCTAGATCTAGACGTAAATACTGAGAGGATTTAGATCACTGAGCCCTTCAGAAACTAAAATGGGTTTAAGTTAATGAAAATCCTTCCATCCTCTTCATACTGCCACAAGTCTATTCACATATGTTAAGAAAGTCAACTTATGCATAGCTTTCTGTTCTCAGTTTCCCATGTTTGCCCCTGACAGACACATCTTGACCAGATTATCGATATGTTAACCTGAGAAAATATTAACAAGATACTTCCACTGTATTTTTACACCCACATTAAATTCTGAAATGAAAGACTGCAAACCAGTCATTAAATGGATTTAATTCATACTGAAACTGTACAACTGAGATTTTTCTATGGCCTGTTTATAACATAAAAAGCATTTATTGTGATATGGATCTGATAATTTCCAATCACCTGTTCTAATGGGAGCATGAGGGTAATAAAAGATGCAGATTTAAATAAGAAGTACCATAATTGGAACCTCATCTCTACATTTGCTCTCATACTATCAAATCCGGCAGAGAAAATGGCTGTCAGATTCCTGGGGCAAAATATATGAGGACTTCATATCACTGACTTTTATTGGATAATGAGGCTGCTGTCATACCTGGGTATAGGCGACCATTTTATGTGTGCTCAAATTAAATCCACATTCTTTAACAAGCTCCTTGAAGCCCTGTTGACATTAGGTGTACTCTAATTATTGCTGGACTTTAAAGTTTTAAGTAATCGTGTTAGCTTGAATTCAAGTCAGATCGTTAAAGTTATGGAACAGCTACAAGAGATGACAGGAAGAAAGAGGACTGCAGTTCAAAATATTCACAGAGATGTACTACACACAAGCAATATACTCTTCCATAGGTTTCTGTTTTCAAAGTGCTTAAATATTGATAATTTTCAGTGACAAGACAAAGATTTTGAATCGTCTCAGAATCTGCACCCACTATTCAATTCCAACCACAAGTTGAAGGAATCGTTTTATTGCCTCCCATCCCTTTCTCACAGACACAATCCCCAAACTAAGAATCAACAGATCCACATGCTTAAAAACTACATATTTATATATTCATATACAAACAAATATGCACATGCTCACTACTCGTTTATCAGCAGTCCTAAAAGGTCAGGAGATCCACTGAAAGTCCTGGCACCTCCCAAGATCTCGACAGTGGCTCTGTGTCCTTCTGATTTCAGATGAGGCCTTGGGGTTGGAACAACTACACAAGGACCAACACAAGCATCTTATTCTAATTAAACCTGCTTGCAAGTATATTGTGGGTTTTTTTTTTTTTTCAATTTTTTTTTTGCTGGTTTGCTGTTTATCTTATAAAAATAATTTTAAAAGCCTCATTAACAGGCCATCTCCTATGTAATTTACCTGAGAGCATTTTTCAGCTAAATCATGACTGCTCCTGTAGTTGTGGCTGCAATTCTGTAGCCCTGCTGCAAACTGACTGATTGCAAGACACTGGAATGCAGGATTTTTATTTAAAGAAAGGTATGGAGAAGAAAAGAACTGTTAAAGTAATTCCAATCACCAAACTTATTCCAATAAAGCAAATTCAAAATTGAAGATGAAATGTAATTCTTTGTTTATTGCATAGAATAATTACCTATGATTTTATAATTGGGCACACTCATAGATGATACCAAATTTAAAAGCATTGTATAAAACCACCTCCACAAAACAGACAAATGCTCTTTTACAGCTGTTCGTTTCCTTAGGTGGAACAGGTAAGCCTGTTAGGATTTTGAAGTGGTTAAAAACTGTTTCCTTACATAAACTTGTAGCCCAAGGACAAATGCATTCTTATGTGTAGTAAGCGCAATGTGTTTCTAACAAAACCAATAAACTTTTGTGCTAAAGTGCTTTACCACCACTAACAGATTATTCCAATATCCTATGAATTAATTCATTTTACTTATGCTAGTACATATTCTTATGGATTTTTAAAAACGCAGACTCTGGTCTACATTTAGTTTTGTATCAGGCAGTTATAATTGAGTGATCAAATAGTTTTCCGAACTAAAATTAAGCTTACACCTAGATAAAATGAGTGAATCTTGGGTTTGTAACAGCAGAATCTCCATAGAAAGAGATCCAAACCAGTAATTTATATAACTCAACTCCATTTAAGTGACACTAAAATAACAGAAGGATTTATGAATAGTTTCTCTCCTTGTTACACCCAGATTACTGTGTCATCTGGGTAAGGCTGAAGACTTAAGAGTATTTCACCTAAACTAATAAAGCTATTTACTGAATCTGAACTAAGTGCTGAAGTTTACTTCTAATGAGTGTTGACTGATCTTGGCAAAGAAAGTAAATTAGAATACACATAGCTGAGCCAGACAAGTCATCACTAGTCAGTAAGTCCCCCGGGACAGAAAGAAGAAAAATTGTCTCTCAGCTTATTTTTTTTTCTGAAGGATCACCACAAACGCTCATGTTGATAGTAGCACTATCTTGACATCCTTTCAGAGCTGTTCTTAGCACTGGCAATATCTTGCCCTGCTGAGAATTTTTTTACAAGTTAAAAAACGAAGCCATTTTAACAGTTCATTTTGTTTTTATCTAGCCAAACACTTAAAATACACTCATCACCCCCATGTTTGCAAGCCTGAGATTTGAGTGTTGTCACACAAAGGATTAGTGTGCAAATCCCTCAGGGCCCGGAGTGCTCCACATCAAACTGGTTTCCAGTGCAGCAGCTCTGGGGTGGCAAGGGGTGCTGGACTGGTGGTCTGAGGATCCAGCTGGTTTCACTCAGCCTTTCCTGACACCCTCAACAACCCAAGTCGCATCTCTCAGCCTCAGTCTCCAAACAGAACAGAAGCTGTGATCTCTCTCTCAAAATCTATGTCTAGAAAGCCTAAATAAAAACTCTGTCTCCACGAGCATTCTCAGTAAAATTAAACTAAGTATCACCAAAAGGTTCAAGGTGTTATCATATCTAATTGCTTCTACCAAAAAAGCAATGCTGTAAGGATTTTATGAATGTCACCAGCACTGTCACTCTCACGAAATGAAAATAAGAAAAATAATCCCAACCTAACAAACATGAAATATCCTGCAGTTGAAAGTTTTGCTGCTTTCACTCAGTTAAAGTTCATGGAGCTCACAAAGAACAGCAAGGCTGAAGGACAACGCTCTGAAGCTGTCACTTGATTTACAGTTTCATGTGTGCTTACATTTCTGCTGCTTTAATTTGGTTTTGGTAAATTTAACATCCGCTGACCTCCCATAATTTTCTCCATAGTTTAGTTGTCTTTAAAATAAAGAAATTTCGTGTACTCTGTAATAGTGAAGTGTTGCTAGAGCCAGATAAGTCAGGCCTTCTGTAAAACTTTTTAGGTGTGAAATCAGAATGAAAACAAGACAAACTCTTCTAAAACAATATTTAAAGGTTTAGTCTTATATTTCATTTATGTAAGTTGCAAGATCCAATGATATTTGGTTAAAAAAAACCCAAAACAAAACCACATAAAAAAACCCCCAAACCCCTCAAACCCAAACCCTCTATTTGGCAAAGACAGGTATTAAGAGGCAGATGATTTGGAACACAACACTGCTGGGATCACATTATTCTACTGACCATAACACCACACAGGAAGCTGGAACTCCTCAAAGGTTATTTTAGAGACATCAAAACCAGCCTAATATTATGATAATAATAGTAATAAAAAACCAGTATCTCCCTTAAAGTAAAAGTGTATCTGCTAAGCCTCTCTGTGCAAAGGACATAGCTCCTTTGCTCCCTGGAGGTTTTCAGCTGAGCCACATATTTGCTTGAATACTCATAAAAATAAGAAAACATCACCTGCCATGAATCTTTTTAAAATACTTTGTGAGACAGTCCGGGTTCTTTCTAACTGTGCTTTTTGTTACCCCTCTGTTTCCCAGATTAGGATCCAAGACCAAAAAAATTTGGTTAAAAATAAAAAGCCCCTCAGTGTTGGAGGAGAAAATTAGCATGTCCTTTGCACACGAGCTTCAGAGAACCTGGAAAAAGTAGAAGGAATTGGGTTTTCCTCTAATTGAAACCCAGTATCCAGATAAACCTGCATACATCCAACCTTTGTTCTCTTACTACAAAGCTGCTCAATTACACATGGAAAATGGGGCACAATAAAAGCTATGACATCTATTCACACCACAGGAATCCAGTTTAATTATTCCCACTAGGAGATATGAAGTATTTCCTAATGCAAATACTGGACTCTCAGAACGCTGACATCAAGGACTGCACTTCACAGGGATGAAGTATAAAAAGGGTTGCATTTCACACAGCATTTTTTGATGATTCTGCTATGGAATTGGAAAGACAAATATCTAAGTTTTCAGCAAAGTCCTTGCAGATTTTCTAACATGAAATATGAATACACGTATCAGATTACAGCAAAACATAGGTATTTCTGTAAACAGCCACAGAAACATAACACAGTACACTCTATATTCATTCATTCATGGATCTGCCATTGGGATACAAGGAGCTTTCTGCAGGCCTCAAGCATTTTAGTGCTTTACACAGTGTTTTAAACAAGAGAGTAAATTGATCTGCTAATGGTTTCATTAACAACTCAAAAGATCTTTATGGCATAAAATTCAGAACTGAAGATTCAACCTAAGTGAAACTCTTATCTTTAAAGTCCCTTCCAACCCAAACCATGCTATGACCCTACGATTTATGGCAAACACTGAGTGAAACCTCTAAGTAGAGGAGTTACATCCCTGCTTTCTGCCAGTGCTCCATTATTGACCTTGTCCATGGTCACCTCCATGTCCTCTCTCACCAGCTGCCCTCACAGGCCTCCTTTTCTACTCTCAAGTCCTTTCCAGTGTCTTCTCAGGTGAGTAAACAGAGGCAGTCTCCAAGCAGTGACTATAGGATGGTAATCTCAAGTACTGCTGAAATCCAAATTTATTGTTGTCTGTTATTTTAAAATAAATAGATAAAAATAAATATGAGGGGAATAAGGTCCTGAATTTACAGACTGTCATACAAAGAGTCCCTTGAGTCTTCTCAGAGTCTGTGGATTCTATGTGAAGTCCCCTGAAGCAGTGACTGAGGGCCAAAGCACACATCTGTCATAAGCAAAAGATTTTATTCCAGTGACAGAATGGGAAATAGAATTTAAGAAAGTATCTGTGTATTTTCATTAAAAGCATGTGTCATATGATCCTGGGAGGAAAAAGGATCATGATTAGGCTATATTAAAAAAAAAGTCACAATGTTTAATTTCAGAGGAAAATTGGGATTTACATGGTCCTCCATTATGTGCTAGCAATCCAAACATTCTCACTTGTACCAGAAATGGTTTGGTTGCAGATCACACTTATAAAAGTAAATTTATTCCCAGTGTCTGTGGTGAACAAAATATATGCATATGTAAATTATATATACGCATATACATTTCTTCTTCCAAAATACTAGAGCTAATATAGGGCCTTTGTTGAGAACTACGTTCAAAGGTGCACTTAAACACAAAGAAATCTTTTAAATATTACATTTTTAACTTGATATATAATTCAAAAAGATGTTGGATAAACGAAATATTTTAGACAAATGTGGCAGATTCACCAGTTTCACTTCTGTACAGAGACATATACACATCTTTGCCATACACACAGCTTAAAATTACTACCATGTGCCAAATAAACTTTTACAGATGTTCGGCAGCAGAGTTCAAAGAAACTGCATTGTGTCTTCCTTGATATATACCAGCCAAAAATATAAAAACAAAGAGATGTCAAGATATCAAATGAAGTGTCCATTTGGTGATGTTCAGATAAATGAGAGATGCAGGGCTGCTAATATTCTTTCTTTCCCATTACTTGAATTACATTCAAATGATACTCTGCAGTTATTTTGAGCTTCCATCATGAAGAATTCCAGCTAAGCTATGATATGTTTTAAAGTGACTTTTCCCTGTGGCTTTTTCTACAAAAAACTGGGTATTTCTACATCACAATACATGTGTGAAATCCTCCTCAGAAACTTTTGGGTGCACACATAGAAACTGTCTCCCTCTCAGCATTATATGTATTACTGAGGGGAAAACACACTCCTTTTGGGATGGGGTCACTTCTTGAAATTTGATCACAAAAAAATTAGGGTTTTTGCTTGGTAAAACCAGTAACATCCTAGAAAAGGTAAGCCTTAGTAAGGCATCACCTCTGTTTTTATTTTTTATTGCTTTGAAGGCAATTACACTCCAAATTCATGTAATAAATTTAAAAATCTTCTAATTAAGCCTGTAACTGTACATTAAGTTTAATTCGTCATGTCCTGTTGACCACTCACATGTTCCATACTTGTGCTCCCATTAATGCATTTTCCCTAAGGCCATTTCTAACATTCCTACCTTTTGAACATTTCAACATCTCCAATTACTTTTTAGAAATAATATAAAAAAGCCTCACAAAACTTTCCCCCTTCACCAGGAAATGTCTACTTTCTTTCTCTTCACTATGGATTTCCCACTTACCTCTCCATCCCTAAAACACCCCCATGCAAACACTCCCAAATTACATTTCCCTGAGGTACAGGACAAGCAAGAGTCAGTCTGAGAATAGTGACAGGTTTAAAGTATAATATTTCACAGCCCATCAGGGCTGGAAAGAAAGGCTTTTTAGCATTCAGTGAGCTACAAATTCCCTGTCCAATATGAAAGATCCTTTTCCTACTCTGTTATTCACTCTCTCACTCTCTATACCCATGAACATATATGTATATATATATACACAGGTATGCACCCAGTCTAATATATATGTTTGTACAGCTCAATCACAGGTAATTAGGCAACTTTTAAAGATTTCTACAATCTGTTGCTTACAATTTTCCTTCCTTTTCTAGTAGCACACAGGTGGATTTGTTCCATAGGAGGGAAAAGCAAGGCAACCAAGAAAAAATTCAAGGGAGTTTTCTGAAGCTAGACTTTTCTGTCACACAAGTTTTGTGGTACGCAGCAAATTCACATAACGTAAAAGATGAAACTTAATGGTTTTATTCGCCTTTCCTTATGAGGAACTTCAGAAGTAATTTACAGCTTTCACACCCCATACCATCCAAAGCTTTTGCCAATAAAAACTAGCACTAACCCTTCATGCTTTCTTCCTCTCTTAAATCTAAAATTTCCTCTCCTAAAACAGAGACTCCAGTTATTAATACTGAAAAAATGCCCTTTTCTTCTTTTTTTAAATAAAATGACAATTCATTAGTAAATACAATTTTGTGAACAATTAAATTAATGAAGTCAGATTCCTTGCAGATTTCTCTCTCACAACCAGTTACTCCAGCACCTAACAAGGTAGATTTCCATTAGTTAGGTCATTTCCAACATCTCTGTTCCCTGGTGCCTCCTAAGGGCTGAACTCATGTAAGCTACTTCCTCCAAAGTCTCTCATTCTCCAGCTGTCTTTCCTAGGTGCCTGCATTTCAGGAAATTTGGAGAAACAGATTGTCTCAGGAACTAGGCCCTGTCTTCAGATTTGGCTGAAATTGGCCAGTGTGTTAAAAATTCTGTCGTTGTGGGAAACACTCACATTGATGGGGATGCACGTGTGCACGCACACCCAGGCACACACAGTGTAATCACATAAAACTCATTTCCTTCGGAAACCAGGCTAAAAACGATTTAGCAACAGCAGATGTGAACACAGTTATGAAAAGCAGCTGCATGAGTTTTCCGTGAAACAAACAAGCATAAGGTCAACACACATGCAGGTTCCTTTAACAAAGCTCAAGTGGCAAGCCTTTGAAATATTTACATAAACATTTTAAATATCCTCTTTCTGTGGGGCAGAGGACATACATCTTGACATCAGTTCAGGTAAGGCATGTTTCTTATTTTCTCCGGGTTGAATTCTTACCAACTGAAGTCAACAGAAGCTTTATCTTTGACTTTTAGATCTACAGTCAGGATTTCTTTCTCTGAGTATATTGATACAATTTATCTGGATGTGCTCATACCTCCCCTTTCCCTGACTGCACTTATACAGTGTTTTCATATATATTTCATGCAATGAATTGAGCTATTCCAGTATCTATCACTGACAAAATACGTAAGAAAATCTTTGTAACAAAATGAATTAGAAACCAGAGACATCTGAAAACAAGTATCTCCACAAAACAGCCCTATGGGTTTTAACCAGGGAGATGAGCTTTTCACTGCTTCTGACAATGGAACACAGTTTGGGCTCCCTTCTGAGAGCCATTTAGCAAATACTTTGTTACATCCAACTTCAAAAGCCATCTGGAAATTATACTGGGGCATGTGTCATCCTGGTAACACAAAAACAGAAAACTGTGAGGGATCCTGAGGAGCAACAGAATCCTGACCTATTGTCTCCTCTTTCACCGTGCAAGAGACATTTAATTCAGAGAAGTCCACAGCACACCCACCTTTTATACTCCACAGTTCTCTCATCTGCTTCAGAAAGCTCAAGAAGAAACCAAAACAAGGCTCTAATTAACCACCCCCCTCAAGATATCTCATGCTCAAGAATCTGTGCCAAATATTAGTTTACACATGGTCTGACAATATTGGGTCCCAATACGTCACAGGAGCTACATTTCCTTTTCAAATGTTCCTCAAGGAAAGCTTCCTGCACTGAACTTCCATACTTTGAATGTTTCACCTAACAACAGTACCACTTGCTGGATTTATACCACTTCCAGAGGTAAAAAAGGTTATTTTAATCTATGAAAAATGCAGTAAAAGATAAAAAATTGCAACTACATTTTGCAATACTCTACCAAGGGCTCAGTTTTGCAGTGTACTGACCAGTTTCATAGGAGATGAGAGGGTTTGGGCTGTTACTTTTAGCTCTGTGGCTGATCTCTTGAATAAAATACATACCCCACTTTCCCAACTGGATCTAGAAATAATAACAATTTCTAAAAAATAAACAATCAGAGTTTTAACAGCTACCTCAGTTATGGGCTGCTTTCCCAAATCTCCTTTTTGCACGAAGTGAGACTCAAATAAAACTCAAATCACCTCTGCAATGCAGATCTGGGTAAAAGTTAAAAGAGACGAAGAGAGAAATGCACCCACTACTGAGTGCACTGTCAATCACATCTCCCCATCCTAGAACCTGAAAATAAAGACCATTATTAGGACTTACAGCGAAGCACAGACACCCTACAATACCACCACTTCTCAACCTCAGAAAACAAATAGTCTAAGTCTAGTACAACCTTGGTGATTACCAAGGTAGACTTAGACTAGTTAACTGCGATCAGTTATCGAAACTGAAATACATTCAGATCACTCTGAAGTTTCCAAATGCTGCTTTGCTCTCTTAAAAAGAAAAAAGGGCCATATACTGGTCCCATTTCTATCTGGTACAACAGACAGTATTTTTCCAGATTTGAATGAATAAACCAGTTGTTGAGACAAGGCCTCTTAAACTGAGTGAAACTGTAAGTGCCTGCATGTATCCCTGCTTGAAACACCATTCTCATTTTTACTCCTTTTTCCCATTCTGTCACATTTGATCTTTCACAAATCTTGGGAGCACAACTGGATTATTATTAAGAAGTTGAATAGTAAACATTTCTTAACAAGATGTGAGATTTAAAGTACTTCAGTAGAGTCAGCAGGGATGACAATGCAGTAAGAGCTTTGCCTGGTAAAATGCATGCCACCTCCAAGGTGAGCACTTGCTGTTCCCTTCGCTTAGGAAGGGGAGGGAAAGGCAAGTTCAAGTCAGAAAACGAAGATATGAAAGATAAACAACAAAATTAACTCCATCTAGGATGACCTACCAACATTTTAATTGCATTTTCAGCAAAACACAACTCAAAATTAATGAGGCCACCAAATTTGCAGAGACACAAGTAGAGTGCCCAGATTAGCTCTGAAGGCTTGTTTGCTGCCAGTGTTTATCTGATATATTAGGAATATAATTAGAAGCCAGTAATCATGGAAGGAGGTCGATCTGAGAAGTTGGTCTGCAGTGTGTGCGCTTGAGAGGTGTTATCAGTGCTCCCTGTTGAGAAAGATTATTAGTACCCAACCTTGTTTAGTGTTTGGGATTAGAACTATGTTCTAATGACATCTTCTTGCCTTTTTTTTTCAATGCAAATTCTAATTTTGTAAGCACATAACTATTTTTTTTTACTTTGCTAGAAGAATATACTTCTTTGTGTCTATAATAATGTAAGATAAGAGAAAGACTAACATGATCTGACAGTCATCAAACACATTATTTCCTACAAAGATATCCCCACCACACCTTGAAACATGCTAATATTATCTGGTGACTTTTGTCCTCCCAGATGTGTTCTGGACTCTTGGAATCAGGGTGTGGGTTTCAGCTTGAGGCTGCTGTCAGAGCAATGAAACGCTGCCTCCACTGCAGCACACAAACTGATACACAACTGCATGTACTGGAGAACAGAGCCAGATCACAATGCCAGCAGCACCACTTTGACCTAGTAAGGCAGTTGCTTATCCCACTGAAAAGTTTAGCAATACTTCCTACAATTTATTTGAAAGAAGAGGAAAAAAACTGCGCCCAATTGTTTTGGCTGGTTTCATTCTGTATACTCATACATACAGAAAGTATTAAAAATTGTCCTAGCATGCATTTCTCTGCAGTAAAACTCACACAATTGGTTTTTTTGTCATCAAAATGTTAGTCCAGCCCCTATCCAAAGAAGAAGTAACGACTACACATTTTTCCTAGTTTACAAAAGCAAAAGTAAACCAAAAGCTAAAATGAAGGAAAAGCTCTGCTTCCTTAAGTGAATCCTTAAGGTAAAGGAATACAACTGATTTTCCTTTTTTTTTTCTTTTTTTTTTTCTTTTTTTACATCTGCCTCAGGATTGGCACATTCTGGAACAGCTTGCCAGTGCTTGGCTGCTTAGTTGACTAGATGAAAAAAAGTAAAAAATAATTAAAAAAAAAGATATTTAAAAAAAAGTAATTAATAAAACCTCTTTGGTTCTAGCAAAGGTTTTTCCAATAGTTGCGAGTCCTGGTGCCTTTTTGTGTGGACAGCTCATATGTCTCTGGGCTAGCCTACCTCCTGCAGACCTCTCAATTTCTTTGCTCTGCTTCTCGGATCAAGTTCCCAAACTCTCACACTCCTAAGCATTCTCACAATTCCCGCCTTTTGCATGGTTTCTGGGCTGATTCTGGCACCGTTTTTTTCTCAGTTCCTTTCCAGCAATGAGTCAATCTGTGGTGCAGCACAAGTCTCAGCACAGCAGCTGCCTTCATCTTCCTCTTACTTTAACGAGCAATACTCTGCTTAGCATCTCACACAAGGCCAAGCTTTAAAATGAGTCGTAGAGCTCAGCAGCAGCTTTGCTGCCTTTTGTCTGGAGTTCAGGATTCCTCCAAGGCTTGTTCCTTCTCTCAAGCAGTGTTCCAACACAGAAATATTTTCTTTACCTTTCCAGCAAATTTTCAGTTGTAGGTGCCTACTCATATGGCAAAGCCAACAGCTGAGAAGATGTTTGTAGTTTGATAAGAAAATATGGCACAGCATACTTTAAAGATGGGAGGTTGTTTTAAATTTCATCTACCAAGAAGAAGTAGCACCTGCACATGCACATTTCTCTCTCTGGTTTTTTTTTAACCCTAAAAGTCAATGTGGCCATGGAATACTGAAACGAATCTAACTTTGTATCCTAATGGTTTCATTCTTCCGATTTGCATCTGCACAACCTCAATGAATTTAAGGAAGCCAGGAATTCTTCTGTGAAACCTATGATGTTAGTAGAATACAGAAACTAGAGGAAAAATAACATTATAAGAGTCAGAAAAGAAAACTTATTGTTGTACAGACAAGATACCTTGCTTATAAATCCAGAAATATTTACATAAAATACTTCTGCTTACTGCTATTACAGAACAGCCTCTTAAAGATCTTAAAGAATGACCTCTTAAAGGCAGCTGTTCCATTAAATTTAGAACAAAACCCACACATCCTATCATTTTCTTGTGCCATCAAATATCCATTCCCTTTGGAATTCAGCAATAGTCACAAAGCCACCACCGAAGCCCTGAGATAACAAGGAACATCATGCACCAACCTTCAAGAAGGTAAGGAGCCCATTTATCTTAATGTGGAGCACAGGTGTCACGGGTACATTATCAGTTCAACGTGCTATTTTATGCTTTCAAATATTGAGGATACCAGTACCACCATGAAGATGGAAACAAGTCTTCCTTTACAGTTCCTTACACAGCTTTTTCCTTTTTTGTGCATTACAATTCAACAGTTCATATCCTATCAATCCTGCTTTCATGTCTTCCTTACTAAAGTACCCTTTCCCGGATAAAATATTTTTTTAATTAGTCAATCTTTTCTGTAACCCTGAATTGCTGTACCACAAGAAGATGTGTATGAGATTAGGAGTTGAAGTGGAATCCAACCTAGGATTCTGGCATTTAAAGGTTATTTGTCACGTGGAGATTCATGCCATATCAGCTATTTTATACATGGCTACAAGGGAAACATCTGCAAGGTCTAAGAGTGATAAGGAGTAACCTGCCCTGCTACTAAAAAAAGGAAGACTGCATTCTATTCAAAGGCTGCAGATAAGACTTAATGAACTGAGATTTCATAATGAAGAAATGATGGATAATGTAGACCTAATATATTCCACATTCACAAAAGCATCAAGAAAAGATGCCAAAAAGAGAATCTTAGACTATTTTTTTTTTCTTCCCCTCAGAGGTATTTGCAGCCCTGAATAAAAATATGGCTAAAACAATTTTAAACAACTCTTAATATCAACTTTTCCAGAGATTCTATTTTTAAATTCTGATCTTGTGATTCCACTCCCTCTCCTACACATGCTTTTGCAAGCATTACTAAAACACACTATTTTAAACCACAATGGAGAATGCAGAGAGGCCACTGAAATATTAGCTTTGCTGGCCATTTCCACAGAGAAGAGGTTAAGCCACATAAATTTTAATAGCACTCTAGCTGTTCATTTCAGAAAGAAACAAAGCTAGTTGGTGGCATAGAAAAGAAGGATGGTATTAGAAGTTAAGGGAGGAGAAAACAGAAAAACCTTTTCACTGACAATAAACAACAAGCTTGACCTTTTGGAGGAGGGTTCTCGCTCCTAACACTGCATCTCAAATGAGCTGAAAAGGAGACCTTAGCAGCACAGAATGATTTATAAAATGGCAAATCCTGCAGCAGGAGAGAAGAGGGAGCCCAAATGACAATAGACAAAGGAATTAATCCCCATGACTGCGGGCAGTGTTTCACTTCTAGTGAAGTCTGCAACCAAAGGCATTTGCATCTGCATCTTGATTGAAGTCCTTTGCAATTCTGTTTAGCAGAGGCCTCGCTTTGCATCTCCACTGGAATGAAATGAAACCCATATATTGCTAAGTCCCTGGCACTTCATCTGGCTACAGCCAGTACTGCACAGGCTGCTTTTAGTTTCAGAGGTATTGAGACATGTGAGTTTCAAAGCCAACAGAAATCTCGGAAACAAACAGAACTTCCATTCCTGATCAAGCCCGTCGCACCACAGCCCTTCAAAATACTTGCAGTCCTGTCAACAGTTTTCCTTTCAAAATATATTGCTGAATCCAAAAGTTAATCTAAAACATTTTAGCTGGCCGGGAACTGCTGCTTCTCAACCCAACCCTAGTTGTGCCAACATTTTTTTTTTCTTGTCTCAGTAACTTCGAGTTGTATTCTTGAAAAGATTGTTAAAATATGTTACAAGACTTGTCCTTCACAGCAGTGATATCAGAGTGGTAAGCAAAGAGGCTTTCATCATGTAACAATTCTTAGCTGCCAGTTTGCTTTACTGCATAGTAGTGAATAAAATGGGATAACCACGTGTTGTACAAGTATAATTGGCTGAAGTGATCAATATGATTGGCTTCCACTCGTGCGGTTTTTGTAGCCATACAAATCAGTTTGCGTTTGCCTAATCTCTCAGCTGGCATTAAATAACTGAATGTGGAATTTGGGATTGGCATTTAAAAAGCATTAAAACCAATTAAGGGCAATAAATGCTCCTAGGAATGCCAAAGGAAAAGCTTGGTACCGAGATTTCTAAATTACACATTAAAGANAAAGAAAAAGCTGGTGACCGAAATTTCAAAATTACCAATTAAAAAAAATAAAAAAAAAAAAAAAAAAAAAAGGCAAGGGAAAAACCTATGTAAGCAAATGTATCTGGTGAAAAAATTATTCTGTAAAATGCACTGGAAGAGTTACTTTGTTTTGTAACTACTTTCATAATTCAGCTCTTATGTTACCCGTAATGCTCCCAGGTCTGTGTAGGACAAAGGGAACTCTGCATCCAAAAAAGTGATACATATGGTTTTAATTGCTTTTCACAGGAAAGTCAGGGTCCAATGTAAAGAAAAGTTATTCCAAACTCCAGCTTGCAAACCAGGTTTTCATGTGAAAATTTCCAGTAAAAAAGCAGCAACAGATGTAGCTGGGGCTATAAACTGGCTTGGGACAATTTTTTTCAGTCTGTCCACTCCCAATCAACTACCATCCACTTCTGCCTAATTGACACTGGTTTTACTTAGCGCAGTCAAGGCTTCCCTCAAAAAATCTCTTCCCAGAAAGAATCAGCTGTACTTAGAGCAATGTCCAATACCTTCCTTTTCCTTCAGTTCTCTTTTTAAAAAGTCATATGTGCCTGATTCTGTCTGAAATAATTCATTCTTGAAATCATAGGTTTGATATATAGTATCATTTTAAAATAAGGTGGTGAAATACAGAAAGCTACTGCACAGCAATGAAGCTGTCTCTTCTGACACTAAGCAGAGCAAAAGAAATCAACTTTGAACGTCTATAAAACATAACCAGCGTTTTCCTAATTTGATTCCTTGGCCTTGGTTACAGTCAGGGCATTAGGCAGTGAGTAAACCTTCACTTACAGAAATTGTATGCCATTACACAGTACAGCTTTAATGCCCTCAGAATAAACACTACCTTTTTTTAAAATAAATTAACCTAAGAATTTCAATAAGTGAGGAATGTCTGCTGTTATGTCCTCTACTCTTCCAACTACCTGTAATGTGTTTACTTCTGCAAAGGAACCACTATTCTGTGAGGGGAAAGCAGAGGAATATAGACTATGCAAACCTAAATGTCGGGGCCAATGTAAAGGTTAGCAGAGGATATGGGAAGAAATACTTCAAACTTCCAGAAAGAAGATGATGTGAGAGATAATGAAGATATTAGCATAGAAACAAAAAGGTAAATATCTTATTATGAGTGAAAGATACACTTTCTTAGGTCTAATAAATAAATAGACTAAGCACACTAGAATGAAATAAAAATAATACAATAAAAATAACAAAAATAGTAATAAACAAACCTGCTTAGCTTGTTGAAATTTTACAAAGCACTGACAACTAAATTTATAGAAGACAGTTCCTATTTGGTAAAAATTTCCTGTCAAACTATAAATATAAATATTTTGTTTGTCATGATTCACAGAAGGTCTGAATTGTTAGCATCTGTGATGGATACAGAATAAGCAACTACAGCACAAGAATTCAGTTAAAATGCTGATACGTTTTGTGGTTGCAAGCACCCAGTACAAAATGGCATCGGAATGAACTCCCTCCAGAACAAATCTCCACTTGTATTTTCAATAAAAGTATGGATGTGATGATTAAAGTATGGAGTGAAGGAAACATTTTCTATAAAGGTGCATTTATTCAGGCTTTTGTTTTCCTGTGACTGGATTCTTTAACTGTTACATATGTAGAGATGGGATTATACAATCTTTAAGGTACCTTTTATCTATTTTTCTGACATATTATTATATATGTTCAGCATTTAGACTTTCAAAACAACAGTCCATTTATGACCAAGGAATAAAAAAAACAAAAAAAACCCCACACACAAAAAACTCAAACAAAAAACCAAAGCCCAAAGAAAGGAAACCAAACAGAAATGAAAACACTGTAAATGCTGACTTAATATGCAACCCCCTTAAAATGTATAAAAGAGGTTTATTTTAACCTAAAGTAAACTTAATGTAATTTAGGTATCTTGCATTTTAGGAAAGAGCATTTACCAGTAACATCCAAGTGAACTGGAGGATATGAAATTCCCTGAAAAGCAACGAGGCTTTCCTTTCCTGCATATTCTTCCTACACCACTGTGTAGGTCCTCGGCTCAGCACAAGAGAGCTTTTCACATGAGAACACCTGAACAGACCCTTTAGTTCAACGATGCTTTTTCTGAGATCAGAATTTTTGGTAGTCATGTCAATAACAAAAAAACGGAGTTTTTCAATTTGAAACTGAACTCAGGGAGTATTTTATGTGAAAAGATAGCCCAGAATTGATCTGATGAGATGTGTAGTCTAGCAAGTTGAATCAACAGCAGTGATATATTTAAAGACAATCTGAGAACCAGTTTTTGCTATTCTTCTTAAGTAAGTTTGCACTCTGTTCTCTTAAGGCTTAGAATAAAAAGCAAGAAAAGAAAGGAACAGACAAAATTCCCAAGGTTTTCAGATACTTTTCACGCTAACACTTCTACTTCTTCAAGGGCCATTCACAACCTATACATAATTCTTCTACAATTCAATGACTTAAAATTGTGAATTCTACCTATGACTACATCTTCAATCCGAGAGAAACAAGTCTGAGTTGCCAATGCTTATGTTGTTAACTATGTATTTTCAGTTGGTTTTAAAGCACAGGTAATCAAATTAATAGATGCTGGCATGAGAAAAAACAAAACAAAGCAGTCTAACACAGCCATCTTTAAGGTTGTTCAAGAAACATTCCTAGTAAACTTAACACACTTTTAAAAGGAAATTCCTGGATGTAACTGGTGATATCCAGCTCTTTGGAGAATGCAGAAATGTGTATCCTCTTGAGCATTAATTTGGCTGGAGGTTGGAAATATCAACAGTTTATGGACTAAAGCACAAGAACAAGAAAAAAGAAATCTTGTTTATAAGAACACAGCAGCCATCAAACGTTTGTTAATGTTCTATAAAGGGCTCCCAAAGTTCATTAAAAGCATATATAAGCCTTTCTGTTCCCTTTTTTGAGAAAAGGCATGTTGCCTCTGTACGTGATGACAAGGACGCACTGGAAAGGTTTTTTTGGTATCTACAAATTCTTCTGAGAAGAACAGCAGCATTGCCTCCACCATGCTCTCAGAGAAAGGTTGTTTATTAATTGACCAATGGGATTTGCGTAACAACTGATAACACTAAAAAACCTTTGCAATACATCCCTGCTGTTACTTTCATTTTCCGTGCCTCCGTTTCTCCTCTTTGTCTCTGCAGCAACATTTAAATGTCCATTTTCCTAGGAGCAAAGTGTCACACAGGAACGGACTTTGGCTCTGAAAATAAAAGAGGTGAATGGGCAAGAGTCTTATCCTTGTGCTTTACTGTCACCAGGGCCGAACATATAAAATTACATGATAATGTTACATCATGCACGTTCTACAATTGCACCATATCACCTGGTGGTTTAACACTGACAGTGCTCATCTAGAGGATTTCTTGGGGCAAACAGCAGCAGAAGACAGAGAAGATACTTTTAGAGCAAGAAGCTTTGTAGGGTCTAAATTTGGGGAAGAGAACGAGGCCGTCTTCTGTCCTTGGGAGTCTCTCCTGACTGCCAGGGAAAACAGGCAAACAAGAAATCTTGCTCCAATACCTGCACATTTTATTTTAAGACAATTCCTCAACTCTATGCTTCTTATTTCATCTGAATACAGGCATTTTCTTTAATCTGAGATGAAAATAAATACCTCAAAAGAAAAAATAATGTCCTATGGTCTAGAGAAAAGTCAAAAAGACTTGACCTTCACACGTGAAAGGTTTAAAGAACCTCTGCCTTAAGTCAAATGTACAAATTCATACATTTTCAACTCTTCCTTTTACACAAATTGAATTTCTAAACATCTAAAACGTGTAACTTCACCATGTGAGATCTTTTGATATGAATATTCCTAGAGTCAGCATCTTGCCTCAGAAATTCTCTGAAACCCACTCTTAATAAAAGCCATTAACTGAGGTATACTAAGAAAGTGCCTAATTTCTCTCGTAAATGATTGAAAACAATTTACTGAACAAAGGAACAGAAGCAGTTCAGATAATTACCACCAAAATAATTATGAAACAGTGGTATTACCATGGGGCAATAATAGAGTGGCTGAAATGATGACAAATTTGTATTTGTCCAACTGAAACAAATACTTTAAAATCCTGATTCTGCTACTGTGAATGCTTGGTTGTGGGATCTGGCTACTTTCTGTAAGTAAGTTTCAAGACATCTGTGGGGTGACCACTTCCCAACTTCTTGCTTTCTGCTAAAAAGGAACAGCTTTCTTTTTTTCTTTCAATATAGGTTTTCATATGCCCATTTATTCACAATGATTTTATATTCCAACGATATGATTTATTTGCAGAGCTTATTTCAATTATCCAAGCATGATTTTTTCCCTCTAATTTCTGAAACCCATAGTCCTCATTACTACATGTACATGTACTCTACATCAACAGTAAAGAATTTATCTTTTGTTATAAAATAAAAAAATTCTACAATTCTGTCTTGATTGGTTTTGTTTTCAGTCTTTTTAGTTAACAATCAAGATTCTAATAATATCTTTTCTTCTTTCCCTAATTTTCTTTCCTATCTGAAAAACCTAATACCATAGCATTTCTCTATTTCTCATGTGGCTGCAACAAAATACAGCGGGAAATATTTGATTTTATAGCTTCATAATTAAGATAAGTGAAGCTGAATAAAGAATTGGTCCTATAAAACTAAAGAAAATCAAAGAAAGATTTGTAATTAGTAGGGGCTCATAAACATGCTACAGAGAAAAAGTACATTTTTGTACATTATAAAACATTCTTCTAAGACCAATGCAAATTAATATTTACAAATTGTTCTGAATCTTTTTTTTCTAAGTATACAATAGTTCACTTGTTAACACTGACATATTTATCTGGCCTCTCCCAGTTGTAGGAAAAAATTATGTCAATTTTCCCTCAGACTGCCTTCCTATTCTGTCACACACATTATTTCATGAAACATGAATCCAAATGTTCTGTTTCTTTTCAATTTCCTTTCACCACAAATTCCAGAGTCCCCCTCTTCGTGGCTTTTAGTAACAATTCAGCCTTTCTAGTCTAATGGCAAAAACTCAATACTGCTGTCTTTAATCAGGCTACTTTTCACTTCAATGTCTTCAATACCGAAGATTCAACCCTTTGTGAGAACTACTTTTTTTTCCAGGTCAGATGTTATGTCTGTGATTCCACATTAAGGGTCTATTCTCATAACAAACAGCAAGCCTTGACAAGACATCGGAAAAACACTGACACAGAAAGAAAATTAAGTAATAGATTTTATTAAAGAACATCTTTTAAAAGTTGCAATAGTCAAGTGTCAGGGGCTTCTAAAAGACTCAGGTGATTTTGTACCTGGATATTACGATTACAGTTCATGCAAAGCTAACCCATATCACTTGGAAAAAGAAAAAGAAAAAAAAGTGATGTTTGACTAATTAGAGGGAGTAGAGTATGTTTGTCTCTATCCTTTCCAAATCAAAGATCCATTGGTTAGTTGGTTCAAACCAGCTATGACCACAAGTTCATGTCAGACTTGTGACAGCTGAATAGATGAAGGTCCAAAGAAGCTGCATTCAAATTATGATCACAAAACTGGCATGATCCTGATCCTTTCTATCCTAATGAGCTCACTAACAGAAGATGTGACAGACTGTACAAATAAGGGGACACCATGCACTGAGGACAAAAACAAGTACAGGGATTTTCTTATTTCACGAGCTGCGGCTTTTGAATGGCTCGTCCTGTGGGCAACATACTGCAAACCATAACCCCAGTGAGACCACAGGAGCCACAGTACACAGGCAAATCCCTCCAAAAGTAAAGAACAGAAAATCATTTGATGAGAAGAAATAGCTGCCTTTCACACACTACAGAAAGGCAAGTCCCCAGCCTGCGATAGATTTTGATGCAGGCTGAATAGGGCAGCTCTTACTGTCTAACTCATCTACGAGCATCCTTGACTGGGAAGAACAACCTCCCTTGATCATCCATGTCTCTTGATCCCAAGGAATGAAATACTCCAAAGAAATGTCATATACCTCCAGAAACTCCACATATGAATAGAACATAGTAACAGCCAGTATGTAAGAGACATAAAAAAGCCTATACTACAAATTGAAAATAGCGTAAGTAGCAGACCTCAGGATAACCCAACATAAAAAACACAGGGACATCGTCTGTTCCTTTGGATTGTGTACATTCTGGGATTCTGCTCCAGAAGAACCAGATGTTTGGTATTAATACGGATACATTAAGCTCAAAACTGGTTACCTAATGAACAGCAGTCCTGATTCAGATGTGTTTATAAACACAGAGGTTATGCTGAAAGATACATGGGCATTTAGAAATGCTTTGTATATTTGTGTATGATTCTCTGCATGTAAACTGGCCTCAAGTGTTATGCTTTGATTAATCCCTGTAAGTCAGACTTTCAAAACTAAGGACAATTTACAGTAACAGCAACCACAGAAATGACACAGGAAAGAAAAGGTTTACCTATGGAAAATATTTGTTTCTTTAAAACTGGGGATTCAGCTCAGACATCCTTGCTTCTGCAATACCACGCCTTTCTAAGGACACAGGTGGCAGGAACAGATTTGCTTCAACAGTGTCAATACCAGTAGAAGATTAGAAAAATTATGATAAATATGGCTCTTCAGCATTCAAAATGTGTAGCACCTCACAGAGCCACTAGCAAACAAAAACACAGTTTGTGCCTTAAATGGGTAGGACTACATACTGGCTGGAAATCAGCTAAACTCTTCTGGGTTTTATCTAATCAGGTGACCTGAGATCTTTTCAAATCAAATTATTACTTCATGGGAAATAAGCAATATTATTTAAAACTGCAGCACATTAGGCAACAGAAATATTCATCACACTCATCTTGTCCCAGGGGATCCTGAGGCAAAATAAGAACACAGCTGAAAAGATTTTAGGATAACTCACCATGGAGAACTACATACCAGTTTCTTAAGGGGGCACACAAATTATACCTCTCAGTCATTGGTGCGCATATAGATTCGATTTGCAGTGGCTCAAAATTCTTGCCCTAAGATGGTAATTGGTTGCTTTAGCATTGAGTTGTAAAACTGGGTATATGATCCTAATGCATAACCATAGCACCTTTCATGTATTGATCATTATTGGTCCAGTTAATTTGTTTATACAGTTGTAGTTTTGGAACAGCAAAATTGAATGGTTCCACTTTGCTACGTTCTCCAAATCCAAAGTTATTTTCATATATTTAAAACAAAGGAAGAAAAAATAAATATGGAACTCTGGAAGCTGTCTTGGACTGAAAAGATCTCCTGAGGTCACTGCTATATTAGAAACATGACTGTCATGAATCAAAGAATTAAGGCAAAGTAAGTGACATACTGTAACCAGGTTATTGCACTTAGATCTGATCCTAAGGATGACAGAGTAAAAAACTTTTGAAATGCTAGCATCAATAACCTTGAAGACAGTTATTAAAAGGTATAGAATTTTTACAGAATTATATAAGAAGGCTGTAATGGAATATACATGATTCCCTATTTCCTATTAAAAGAGTAAAGGGATATTTGAAAAGACCAAGCATCTTTTGTTGCAACGTTTAAGCAGATTCTCAGGTTTCCAATCCCCTGTTAGAAATTAAAGTGCCAAAGTTCCTGGTAAATCTTAATAAGACCATGCAATTGAATTGATCTCCAGGTGAACAAAGGGGAAGGAAATACTCATCTCACAGCGAACAAATGGGAACAGAAAGGAAGGGAAATATTATGCTAGGAGTGCTATCCAGTTCTTACAGCTTCCCAGCAGACTGATGTCTGAGTACTGTAGTTAGAGCCAAGAAGGATTTTCACAATATACATCCAGGGGGACAATATACATCCAGGGGGTGCAAAACTCACTGCATGTGATAGGACAAGTGCATTGCTCTCATCTTCCTTGTCAAGTACTCGGAGGTTTCAAAATAATATTATGGCTAAGAAAACAGATTTGTATGTTTTCTACAGACAGAAAAATCTGAAGCACATATGATCCAACATGTCCACAGTCACACAAATTGTTGATGAATAGGGAAATCAGGACAACCAAGCATCAGATGAGCCTTCCAACTCTTCTGCTTTGGAGACCATGGAAGAGCTGCTCAGCACTCACAGAGAATCAAGTCTGGAGAGTACCCATTGTGCTATTTTAATTCCTTCTACTGTAAGTTTTGTACTATCCTAATCTGAAGCTAAACTAGATGTAAAAGTGATGACAGCAAAAAGGATCTTTCAATCTGTTAAGGATTGAATTAAGCACTCGATTTGGAACAAGGCTGAACAGATTTTTTCACAGGGTAAAGCTCCATGTTCTATTGATCATACAAACCCAAACCCAACTAAAATTTCACCCAGAGTTTTTAGCCTATTCAGCCACAACAAGTTTCAAGCAGATTTGTTTAACAGAACCTGGTTTGTCTCTCTAGCTCCCTGGCATGATATGAATGTACAGCACACCTTGTGCACTGAGATCTGTGTATGACTAAGAGTCTCAAAATTGTCCAATGTCTAACAGGTATGGACAGAGGCAGAGGCTTGCTATTTATCTTGATCCAGAAAGCTACAACCTCACCTTATCTACATATGCACAGCTTAACTGAAATCAGTGCAGCTCCCTCTGTTTGCTCAGGCTAAGAATAGGGGATAAGATTTATACTATAATCAGCCTCCAAATGCCTCACCTCAGCTGTGCAAACCCACTTTTACCAGATACATTGATCACTGATTCTTTTCTGGAGTGTTAGGCTGTGCCTACACAAATGACCTCATTCTGCTTCCTTGCTTTTCCTTAGATTTTGCTGCTAGCAACCCAAAACTCCCTCCCACCATCTCTTACTCATGTTTCTGGTACCAGGAATCCCAGATCCACTCCATAAAACTTGACCCATGTCAAAGACCTACTCTGAGTGTTCTGACCTGGCTTTAAGCCAATAAGATTATTTTGCAGGAAACAGACGAAACTGGAACATATTTTCTATTTACACTGATAAAGTCAGTCAGCTGGAATATATTAAAGAATTTGCTGGTGCTAAATTAAATTTTCTAGTAACTGCATCACCTGAATGGAAGTAACAGAATTTCTCAATTATAATGGTTTTATCTGTAGACCTGTTCCTTTCAGATTTTATGACCAAAATGGTGAGATAACTTCAACCCTGCTTGATGCTGTACAGCTCAAAATAAAGCTTATGCTCTTCTGTGGCTTGGAGTGAAACTGCACTTAATTTTAAATTATCTATGATAAGAAGTATTTCTAGTATACTTGTCAGCATTGCTCTGTTTACAGCAAGACTGAAAGTAAGGGTTTTTTTAAAATAATTAATTCATATTTACAGATGCTAAGTTTTAATTTTCATATACATTATTAGAAAAAGTGAAATGCAATACATGTAATAGAAGATTTGATTTTTTAAGAAATAAATTATAGTCCTTAGGAAAAAGATGGAGCTACTGAGACAAAATGTAGTGATTCTTTGTAAATTATTTTAGACATGCTACTGAATAAAGATTTTTAAATTTTCCAGACTAATTTCTAAATTTTCTGTCTACCTGTATAGCTAAAAGTAATTTAAAATATTGGAAGACATACACTAGTAAAAAAGAAGAAAAAGAAGGGAGGAAAAAGAAAAGCCAAGAAAATACTATTAAGCAGTAAAACCCCAAATACTCAAACCTTGGAAACTATAAACAAGTAAAGAATATTCATTGTTCTAAGAATAAGTACTTAGGGCCTACAAATATCAATAATGTCAACCAGCAGGAATAGCAACCAATCTGTTACATTTTTGTGATGGTGTTAGTGGTCTCTGTTGTGTCGATATCTTAGATTTCCATTTCCAACTTAATAGCTGAACTTGATTTTATTAAATACTTGCATTATACATTTTCTTTTTTATGACTTTTTGGCTCACAAAGAATAAAAAGAAGTGCTTTAATGTCCCTAGCGACCTGTTCTTAGTACGTTGCTATTTCCAACTGGTTTGGTTGTGGGTTTGATTTGTTGGGTTCATTGTGCTTTTTTTTTTTTTTTTTGTTGGAAACAATGATCTAAACATAAAATCTCAATTGCAAGCATGCAGATGGACAGAGAGCTTAGTAAGTACATAAATAATTAAAGAGTTAAAGCAGCTTGGCTACTGCTACAGTATAAACTACCAGGTTAAACAACTGCAACTCAGCAAAATTTATTTTATACTGACAAATAAAAAATAACACTTTTGAGATTAAAACGTAAGTCGTGTAATAAGAGAATAAAAAACTAAAGCTTGGAAGGTCTTCACAGAGCACAACTAAAACAATATAGACTGCAAGCCCCCAAATAAACTACTGCTGGACGGGGAAGAAGCCCAGCCACAGCGGCGTGGCTCCGAGCCAGAGCCAGACTAACCTTGGCACAGAACCGCTGGGAGAGACAATCTGGTCACCAGCAAGTGAGACTAATCCAGCATTACACCACCACTGTAAAAGGGTTACAAATTTCTCCACTTCTGGCCAGGAGGCAGCTGCAGCGCTCCTCGTGGGGACTTGCATCGGCTCGGCAATGCCGACGGAGACAAGGGCGGTTTCATTTTTTCCCTGGTAGATTTGGTCAGACGAGCGGATTTGATTCACCACGAGGGTGCAAGAGCCAAGGCAGCAGGAGAAGTGGGAACGTCTGGCTGCGGCTGAGGCAAGAACAGCCCGTTCCCTTCAGCAGCAGCACGGGCTTTGACCAGCTTCTAAGCCAATAAATAGCTACGCTGCTTCCAGAACCACATCAAGACAAACACGGCGTGCAGCAGTGCTTGGAGACCACTGCTGTAACATGTGTTTCTGATGTAAAACTGTGACCAAAAAAGAAGAGGAACAAAAAAAAAAGGTGCAGCAATACAGCAATCACTGGTTGTATACAAAAGAGAAACTGCAAGTACAAGTGAAGAACTAGCTACACCTTTACACAGTGGTAGATGGCAACCCAGCAGTTTTGGCTCCCTGAGCTCCAGACAGACAGGCAGTCCTCACATTAAAGTCTTAAGAGAGAATCTATTTTCCCAGGCTAAACTCTGGACTTTAAGGAAATCCCATCTGATTCCCAGCAAATCTGTGTAAAAGTGATCATACACATTCTTGTCTAATTGATGAAATTTTTCACATTTTTTAATTCATTTTAATTTCTAGGACGTGGAAAGAAAGAATTAAAGGAAAAACCTTAATTCCATTATAATTCTACATAGTGGTCACCAAGCACTGAAGAAATACTGTTCCTAGACAGCTGCCTGTGTGCACTGCTTGCCCATGAGGAGTCATGGAGATCTCCCGTATAATCAGATGGGATGCATACCACAGGTCTGACTGACAGGAAGGGAGGGAGGAAACAAATCATCTCCCCTTTCAGCATGCATGATGGCACACCTGCTGAGATCATCCTAGCAAACTAATCACCTGGCACAGACCTCAAAATTGCTAATGTTCTACTCTCTGCTGTCTTCAGCTGCTGTAGAAACATAACTTTATCTATATAAAATTGCCAGTCTTAGCATGCAGAGATGGGTGAAATTTCACTGGGTGAAATTTAACAGATGTGACATGCAAGGTCCCAATGAGACTAAATGGTTTATTGATCCCTTCCAGTCTTAAACATTATGAAAGCCAGACCCTGTGTGGATGGCAGACAGATCTGAATTATGATGAATCCCCAGGTGAAAACAACAATTGTGGCTAATGACAATTGGGGGGTGGAGGTGGGGAGGGGAAAAAAAAATCAATGCAATATAAAATAATTTCCACTTTAAGTAATTTCATTTGCCTGAGCATGCAGCCAGATGGATCCCATGGAGTTTGAGAAGCTCTTTGCTGCCTGCAGACTTAGAGGAGTACATGGAGATATGTGTGCCATCAGGGGAAATTCATAAACCACCAAGTGTCCCTCGCTTCCTCTAATGACATTCATCAAATTAAAATAGCTGAGTCACAGCCAGCAGCACAGGGGACAGCAAAAGACTCAATATGTGCCAGTTTGGTTTGCTTCAACATGCACAAATTAGGAAAAAAAAAAAATTAAACCAAAAAAGGACAATTTCCATAAACATTTCCTTGCTCCTGTTTTGACATCACACAGGCTGTGGGCTGCTCTTGTAGAGTATTGAGCTTAACAATGTCCTGGCCATACAGAAATCCCCAAGGCCTGCTGTAATATATGTAATGAGTAGTAATGCAGTCTCCTGCTGTTTCCTGAGTCTCGAGCTGCTACGCTGACCTTCTTCTCTTGATACTGCACATGTCAGCTGGCTCCATTTGCTTCTGGAATTAGCATTAAAATGGCAATCCTTAGAGATTATGCTACAGCCACAGCAATGACAATGGAGATCTTTAAATATTTTCTAGAGGGTTTTAATTGCATATTTTAAAAATACAAACACTTCCTATGAACACAGCAAGCAAAGCTAAAACTCACTGTTTTCTTTAAAAATAATAAAAGATTACTTTTAGAAATTTGTGTCAGGAGATATATTTCTCCTTCTCCATCTCTTGTTGCCAAGACAGCCTGTGGATGTATTTCTCAGAGCAATGCCATTAATGAGATTTTATTGCAAGTTTATCTCAATTAAAAGAATGGATGTTTTTTCCTTCCTAAAATAACTGCAACAGACATGAAAATTCCTTCAATCTTTCATCAGATACTAAAATAAAAGACAGACTAGATTAGTTTAAAAATCTGATCAGTACTTCTAAGACAGGAGGAAGGAACATAATACTTGATAAACAATAATTTTCAGGTACTGAAGTGATTGGCTAATGAAATTTTGCACGGGCATTGCATTTAGGAGGATTCCTGTCATGCTATATGTCAAAGTTGTTATATATTAAATCTAATTCCTTCTATTGAACTAAACTGCGTTTCCTACATTTGTATCGCCTGCCCTTTACCTGAAACTAAGTAGGAAATATTGTCACAAGAGATTTATAAGACCATATGGAAGCTCAGGGAGAAATAAGATTAAGAAATAGCACACAACAAAGCCTGTAAAATAAAACCTTTTTTCTTCTAAAATGAACCTTATTGTTTAAAACTCTGAAATCAATCTTAATCTGTATATTTTTTCTTCTTGTGAATACATATATTTGGATTCTTTTTCATGTATTTATGATGTAGGGAAAATAAAAGCAAGCACACTGAATTTGCAGCACAAGATATTAGCAATTTAAAGAAATACAGTGATGCAGTTAAGTACTGCACTTACTGAATTATTTTAAAATCATCATCATTATGTTTGCAGCATGTCAAACCTAAACCACTATTTCCTAGTGAAGTATCAGAAAATATGAATATTTCTAGTTAAAAAAAAAAAAAAAAAGTATAATCTGGCAAACAAAAAGATTAAGTCCAGTTGCTGAAAGTTGTAATTGGACAAGTTCAGTCCAGAAACAGAGAACACTCCACAGTCAAGGAATGTAGTAGATTCTCCCTCATTTTAAATCTTTTAATTAAGACTGGATGTCTGTCTTTAAGATATGCCCTAGCTCAACCACAAATTGCAGGTTGGATGTTGAAATTACTGAGTGACATTCTAAAGCCTGTGTTACTCAGGAGGTCCATTTCTAGTCTACATTTCCACTGAGATGAAAGGCACTCTAAAACTAAGTGGCACTTAATTTGATTTCTGTGAATTTTGAAGTCAATGCATGTTCTCAGGGGTCACAAGGAGAGAAAAGATGCAGGCACACAAACTGCAGTCTCTTTCTCCTAAATGAACAGGGCATTTTACCTTTCTTTAATGACAACACTATTCTGATTGTAGTAGCAGTAGTACCTACGCTTTAGGAGATGTGTCAGTTCATGAGAAAAACTCATTTACAGCATTTTTAAAATGGGAATGTATGTTACTTATCTGATTTGTCATTGTGTCATTCAGGCAGTATCTCAGCTAACTACTCTACCATCCCGTGGAACAGCTTAGAGCAATATTCCTACTTTAAAGACTATGGGATTACCACTTTAAATACTTACTTGTAGGTATGCATTTTCTTTTCTATTAACAGAAAACAGAATTAAACTGGATTTCTAAAAAATGCAGGCAAGATACACAGATTATAATCTCTTTCTATACAGTGCTGAGTATGTTATGGACATTCCACACAACAACTCAAAAGTATCCCAACCAATACCAATGAGAATTTGAGGGCAACAATAAGAATACATTTAAAGGCTTAAGAGGAACCATTATGCACAAATACGCACACACACCCCCCAAAATTTTCCTTCGCTAAGACAGCAAGAAATGGAACTACCATGAAAACTCTCTGGGTGTCAAGGGCAGAAAGGAGAGGGCTTGCTTAGACTGCACAAGTGCAGCAGCCTTATTTACAGCCATAGACACGCTGAGCTTTGAACTTTAGGCTGCAGCTCAGAAGTCCCATGCATTATTAAAGGCTGGCTGTGGCTCACGGAGCCCCCAGACGCTGCGAGGCCAGAGGGATCCCGGCTGGGCTGACTCAGCTCCGTGTGCTGTGTACGAGGCTGCCCTCGGCTCCACGGGTTACAGCACCCTGGCCTCCCCCTCCACTCCTGTCCTCTGACTGTGGGCTGGCACCAGGCTGGCAGCTGCAGGCAGCTCAGCCCTGTTCAGCTGTCAGAAGGATGTGGAGACAGGAATGATAAGCAACACCAGTCTTGCAGGGAAAGGCAAGAGACTGTGTCCATGTAATCAGCAGCAGTCCAGAAACAAACAGCTCAAGATAACCTGTTCTCCCAGGTTAACTTCCCATGCTGCTTGCCAGCCTCTGCAGCTCATCTCTGTCTGAGCCACTGCAGCCCAAAAGCCCTCCTTTTCATCCCCTCCATCCAGCATTTGTTTGTTTGCTTGTTTTTCCCTGCTGCTCTCCATCTCTGGCCTCTGCTTCTTGCTGTATCAACTTTTGAAATATCCACTGGAGCACAGAAGAAGGGAATCTGCTGTCTGGGCAAAGAATCATAAAGAGAAAGAACAAGGTTTAGGGTGTGAGACTTTGTGTGAGCCCTCAGCCCTGGCCCAGCCTGTGTGGACATGCCAGCAGTAAAAGCCTGGCTGCAGTCACCGTCTTATCAACAACTCCTGTGCCAACACTGTCCCCAGCACTGGCCAGCCCCACCAAACTGTCCCCAGCACCAGCAGCCCCTCCCAAGCACATGGCCCCAAGGGACCCAGCCTGCCAGGAGCCACGGGCTGTGCAGAGCATCCCGCTCCTGAGGGCAGCGCAGAGGGACTCTCACATAATGCGCAATCAGCCTGTGGAAAGCTGCTCCAGTGATGTGAAAGACGCACCGATGTTTAAGTAATTTAAACATTAATTTAATTACTCTCCTTTGGGAAGTAACTGCACTGGTGATGGGATGATCTAACAAGTTTCTCTCTCCTCTGAAAACCTTTGGAAGGAAAAGCATTTTATTTTAAAATGCTTACTTGCCAGTGCTATGATATTATCACCTCTGATCATTCTTACGTTACCAGCCCCATTTCCCTATTTCTACTCAACTTTTAACTAAGATGTCAAAACTGTAATTTTCACCAATAAATAAAAATGCAATGCATTTTTAAATGGCAGAATTACTCATTAACTTCACAGACTCCCTTATCTACTACTGAATGGCCATCCCTGAGCTGTCTAACTGAGATCGCCTTAGGGAGTTGCTCCACTATCAGCTGAAGTCACAAAGTCTTTGAAGTCCTTCTCTTGTAACATCAAGTTAAAAAGAAAACATTGCCTCCAAGGAATTCTAATTACAGTATTTCATTTCCAGGAACACAGTTTTATACTTACTCAATGGTTCAAGGTACAGACATCTTTTTTTTGTCACAATGATAAATTAATAAAACAAAATAGATTTTAAATGTTTCCCAGGCCAGAAGGTTTTAAATATGTGGATTAAAAAAAAAAAAAAAATCAAGGTCAGAAATCATCTCCAATAAAAGAAATTAAACTGTAATGAGGATTAAAAACGAGGTCATCCATCCGCTTTGCAGTTCTATTTACAGCATGTTTAGGTAGACTATTTACTAAAGTGGGTATACAAATAGATTAATGGGAGTGGAATAGAATACAATAACAATACAGTAACAAGGAGAATGTCAAAAGTTTGGGTTATGGTTTTTGTTGCTATGGATAAATACAAAACAGTTGAAGAGGTTGTATAACGCTTTATTTCTTTATGAAAAGCTACTTTAGCTTCTTTTTAACTACAATCAGATAATGGAAAAATGTCTCTCTCACTAAAATCTACATTCATTAATTTGGTAGTTTGGAAAGCATTTTTAGGATTTTGCCTTTCTGAAGAACTTAGACAAAAACTTTTCATTAAATCTTCAGCAATGACTTTGTGTGGACAGGTTCTAGTGAACAGAAGCAAAAGTTCCCTGAGAAAACATTATTCCTGTTTGGAAAATTTTGTCCACTGACTTCAAAAAAAGTGATTCAGTGTCATACACTTCATAACCAGTTTTATGAATATGGCAGAAACACAAAGAAGACTGAACTAACCCTATACAACACTAATCTAATATTGTTTATGTTACAAGACAGCACTCTAATTTTTCTACAGGGAGCACTTAGTGTTAAATTATAAAGCAGTATTTTTTAACATAAAAATCCTACTGGGAAATGATATGAGGTGAGTATTACAGAGGCAGTATGTCTAACTGATTAATTGTACCAACCTAAGAATTCCAAGTTGCCTGTATTTAACAGACTGGGAAATGCACATTTCATTGTATTTGTAATGCTGTATTAATCTCTAGTATTTCCATTTACCCAGGCAGTCAAATTAAACATTTTGGAACAGTGCAGTGATATATCTTAAAATTGCATTAAAGACATTCCCGGCTGTGAAAGCTTTAGTATTTATTAGGAATTCAGGTGCAGTAGAAAGAACTGATTAATTAAAAGACAAAAGGTATTTTGTTTGACTACTTTTTTGGAAAGAAAAAGGAAAAAAAGAAAGCAACAGAAGACAATGGGATGAGCTCAGTTACGGCTCGTTGCCACTTTTATGACAAGTTACTCATATGACAAGTTCTGCTGAACAAATGCAGCTCCCCGAAAATTCTGTCTCACTCCCACTGTTCTTCCGGTCTTAAAACCTGCATCAGCCTGGGCATAACGAGAAGTCATCTGTATTTCACAAGATTTAGGAGCAAAACTTCTCTTTACTGCCCCGCTGCCTCAAATGGCCTTGAGTAACAGCAGGTGTCCTTTTGTGAAAACATTGCATGTAGAAGAGCTGTGGGACAGCCCCGCAGAACCCAGATCACAGACAGAACAACGTTAGAAGTAGACAATGGAGGAAATGAAGAAGAAAATGGAAAAAAGTTTAGCAATCTCTGTTTCTGGAGACATTTTCCTACATAGATGTTCATGAACTCAGGTGTAAATCTAATCATAAATTCTCCACAAGTTCTGACTTGAGCAGGTGGCAATGTTTACCAGCTATGATATTATTCATATTATTTAGATATGCTCCTGTGTATTTAGGAACCTACTAACCAACGAAACATATTTGAAGACTAATATTTCATAAAAGAATAGCAGAAATTAGATCAACAAAACCAAGAAATTTCCATCAGCTTTGTGAAAGCAATAGTCCTTTTCATCTCTCCCCTCCATTATTTCTCAACTAAAGAATTCATTAAATATATCCATAGCTCATCCAGCTTCGTCATAAATTCAAAAACTCTGGTTGTCTCCTGAAATGTCTTAAACACTTTAATCAACTAGTCTGGCAGGGTTCTAGCTGCAAATTGAGCTTTGCCATCATACTTCAGAAAATATGTCAGCTAAATATAGAGTTAAAAAGAGAGCAGAAAAGGGTAACATAAGTCTAGATGTGTCTTTAGAAGAAAAGAAGCAACGGTGCTCTAAAGAATGGGTGAGACTGAAAGGGAGACATGATAAGCCCTTGTTTATGCAAAAATTCCATTCCTGTAACTCAGTAATATATCAGAGACATTTCAGTTTGTTAAACACTGCTGAGAAGTTTTACTTGGACACAGTTATCTGTAGTGAGATTTGGGAGCAGACCTGATGGGAAGGGTGGAAGACAAGTTATCTTAGACCTTCTGCATCTTATTACAAAGCATGCCTCATCTGACTTGCATGCAAAATGTGAAGAGCAAAATTATTGTACAGCCAAACTTATTTTGGATGACATTCTCAAGTGTCAAAACCCCTGCTTTTGATTTGCTTAATTTTAATTTTTCAAGTTCAAACTTTCTGTCAGAATGACCTCTTGAGGCTAGGTCTTTTTGGAGGTATGGATTAGAAGAATGATCCAAAAAGTCTGCCGTAGAATGAATTAAACTTTTGTGTAATGCAGAAAATGTGGCTTCTGTGATATTTTCTTTAAGTGGTTTTCATAGCTTTAGTTTGATTCGCAAACTAAAAAAAAAAAAAAAAAAATCTAAACCCATATTTTTTTCATGAATAAGTCACTGATAGAGTCAGTCTCAACTTCCATGAACTGCATCCCATAATGCTTTGTGGTGACTCCAAGTAAACTCAGTTTTGTCTGTCATGACAGTATCTGGAGACATAAGACTGATTTTTTTATTATTATTATTTTTACTCATTTCTTAATTTATTCTGGATGAACCTGCAGATATGTCAGCAAGTTAACAGATGTTAAATGCTAATTTCAGATGTTTCACAATAGTTTGAAAAATCACTATATTGAAAGGTTTAACAAGTTTTATGCAGAGAGATAGGTAATGCAACAGACCTGACAGGGATGAGAATTCCAAAGACTTTCCTCATATTAGAAGTCATTGCAGAGAATAAATCTTTTCATTTCAGATTTGCATGTGCACGTATATGTGTGAAAGTGATTAAAAAGTCCTGAAATACCAGCAATACGATAATGGAAAAACACATGTCTAGACAAATATGCTTAATTGAACAATATTTCTGTCAATGGTAGAGTCAAAGTTACCTGAAGAAGTGAACTTTTTCCAAGTACAGTACTACGAAGCCCCTTTGCATCCAAACGTGTTTGCACTGGACATTTTCCTCTTTATTGCTAATATATGATAAAAAGGAATTCCTAAGAATAACCAGGTCAAATCTGATATTGCTCCATCATCCTTTCAGGAAGGGGCTACGAGAAAGACACTTCTGTGATTTTGCCTAATGCAAGACTCTGAGACACTTCAATGGTAAAGGCACTCCAAAAACGTATACAAGGCAGAACTTTCCATAATGAGGACCAAAAATATTGCCACTGCTGCAGGGGATATTTCCATCCTACAGGATGCTGTCTGTAAGAACAAGTTCCTACACAGTTCCTACCTATTATAGCTGCAGGACATAATGAGATTTCAAAGAGCTGGTGTTGTGTGAGTGATCCTTTCAAACAGAAGCAGCGTTCCTAAAGCAGCAAGGTTTATATGGATAGATTGCCTACCCGTCTGCTTACCTGTCTCCTTCTAATAACTTTGTGGAATACAGTCACTTTCAACCAAATTTAACATCAAGGCATGGTCTCCAAGATAATTACGCTCCTACAAGTTCTGTGAAAATGAGCAGCTAGAGCCAGAAAAACCTAAATCAGTGTTTCCAGCAAGAAAAGAGCAATCAGAGCTTTGGCTCAGCAACCAGCATGCACACACATCAACCACAACAGGCCCACGGATCACCTGGGCATCACAGAACACACAGCATTCAAGTGGGGTCACATGTGCACCTATCCACATGGTGAGAAAGAATCAGTAAACAACCATCAGAATTTGTTTTTCCTCTTTAAACAGTATTTTTGCCTGTGATTGCCTGTATATTTGGGGTTTTAACAGCAGTACTCTACATACCAGGACAGAGCACTCCAGTGTGCAGTTCTGTTGTTGGAAAGTTTTCCATGACTCTCCTCTATAGCCACCAGGAGAGGCAGAAAACACGTCTGACTCACCTCTCTTCCCAACTCCTTTCTCTGCTGCTATAAGAAGCTCAGCTCAATTCACAGTAACAGATTCTACAGCAAATGCAAGGTAAAATTAAGTAAACATAAGATTTAATTACATTTCAAAAACATCAAACCAATAGAAAAGTAAGAATGTTTTGGGTTTAATGGATTAACTACTTTGTGTTGTTCATGTGCTGTAAATGGTACCGAGTTTCGGTGAGCACATGAAATGAGGAAAGAATTGGACAACAAGGAAATCCTGTGTCTCTTTCAATGCAATTATACATACAACAGTCCACAGCTATCTAGTCCAGTTTTCCATTTATCTTAATTAAAAGCAGTAAATTAGGATGGTCAATCACCATGTTTTGTTGGGGTTACTTTCCAAAGAAGGTTTTGTCTTACTAGTTTGACATGTTCAGCATCAGTTAACAATTGGATCTCAAAAGGGCATCTTCTGCTACAAAGTCCAATTTCAGATCCCTTCCAAAGCCTAATAACAAAAACATGTGGACTGAAACCTTGCTTATGTTCAAAATGTAAAGCAACAGGACTGATAGAGATGGCTACATTTTATCTGAAAAGGACTAGGAAATAATTAAACAGCAGATTTGAGTAAAAGTATTACTTGGTTTTTAGCATGTCAGGCTCTGCCTTTCTGAAAGACTATGGGAGATACCCATAAACTATCCCCGAATATCCTGTCAAGCCCATAGCACAAAACACCAGAGATGCCACTTTTGGTCTTGAAAGCAAGAGTGTGTCTCATAGCTGCAGCACTGTGCCCACAAGGATAATTCTATCCTGTCCATGAGAATACAGATTATTTTAAGGCCATACAATACAACCACTCCTGCACTGTGCCCCATTATTATACAGATGTTATTCAAGGGGTTTTATTCTTAATCTAGATTTCATTTTAACCATAATTAAGCAATTTACATTAATAGTAGAAAGTAAGAATGGGAGAAAACTATTTCAGTCGAATTTAATACTTTTAATACTTATATCCTCTTAAGATCACAGATACAGTTTTATTCAACTGTTGAACTAAACCACTGCTTTACAGCCCATGAAAAACTATCAGTTTAAAAATATGTCTGGAGTATCACCGCTTGCCTTTTTGTCCTTTCTATCTACACGCAAAAAACCATATCAGGATCTTGTGCTATATTTTAGTTAACTTTTAAATGACTTTTAAATATGCACTATCTCTACCATGGCCATGACTTGGAAATTTCTATTATTAAAAAACACAATGAAGTTAGATTAAAGCAGTAAAATGACTTCATATCTCAGTACTATAGCATCCGAAAAAAGCCTGTTTCAAAAACTTTCAATTTTACCATGCCTGATAAGCCTTTGCAGAAAAAAATCAAGATTAAAGCAGAGCACAGTAAGTAGCCAACAGAAGTGAATTTGCTCAAGGTGCAAAAAGATCTGTGCTACTCATTTGAGCAAACACAGGGCTCATTTTCCAAGTCCCTTAATGAGTAAGTGTTCAAGGAGCTGAAACCAGTTTTAGTTATTTGACTCTGGTTACAGTCAAGCAGAGTCTTGTTGCTAAAACCTCAATTACCACTTTGAGAATTGTTGATGGAGGCTTTGTTTATGCTGTGTGCCTTCTGAAGGCTGGCTGTAGCAAGACATTGTCTTCTTCATGGAGCAAACAACCTGCATCCAAACAGCAGGACAATGACCATGGCACTTTCCATGATCCTGTTGGTGATACCTTTAACTGCTCTGGTCAATGCTAAATATCTCGAGATAAAATCTAACCCTGGATACAGGAATACAACATCATGAAATTGCATTATTAAGTTGAAATGGTCTGTCTCGAATAGAAAGCTTTGGTAGTGGCAGGGGTCTAAACACGTGGGAAACCCCTTCCCACTGAATTTAATAGAGAATACGTACAAGTTAAAAAGTGACCCAAAATATGTAGTTTACACCACCCCAAACACAAAATATTTGAGTACAAAGACTGAAATAGGCAGTAACTACAGTACTTGACTACTTATCAATTTAGCAAATATTTCTACAGCAGTGCAGTGAAATCAAGCGTTTGGCCTTTTATCTTAGTTCTCAGATAAACCAATTAGGGTGATTCCAAAAGGCAAAATTACTTTCGCACAATTTCTTATGCCATACCAAAGATCATTTCAGTCCTGCTGTAACATACATTCTCTTATGCAGCTCTTGTAGAGTGATAAAGACAAGCAGACACGGACAATAGCTAAAAAACACCTGAGCTATGTCTAACAGATACATAAAAAAGTATGTATAAACGAAGACAGTAAGATAGCTTTATGTGGTTCTGTGATCCTAACTACTGCTGTAATAAAAATAAAACACCCAAACATTATCCTTGTTTTTTCAGAAAGAAATTTTGCTGTACCAACATATACCACAACCCCCAAATATCTATTCTTTGTGTACTTGGCTACACACACAAAACTGGTTTGTAAACCTGTGATTTGAGATTGTTAGTGACCAGGTAAAGTAAAACTACATTATTTAAGAATATTAAAGAATATCAAGAAAATTTTAAAAAATAAATCTACACATCATCATGCACATGATATATTAGAACTCGGATAGAAAAGAAGGTATAATTACAAAGGGCGGGGAACCTAGACTGATGCCTTGTTATTTTTAACTCTTCTTTGACATCTACTGTTTATACAGTCAGAGTATTTACTACCAAATTAGGATGGGGTTTTCAAAAGCTCTCAATGTTGGTTAAATCTGCTACCACTGAAGTTAATGGGGGCCAGATTCACAGATGGTGTAAAGCAGCTTAATCCTATAAAATCCAGCTTTGAGTATTTTATCACTAACTTCACTGAGTACAGATGAGGCCACTGCTGAGTCTTTTGAAAATCCCACTCCTTAATTCTTCTGCACACAGTAAATTTAAAGTCCAGTAATTAAAAAAAAAAAAAAATAAAAAATTCTAAGCAAAATGAGGCTACTAGCTCCAGAGGACTCCACTTGTCCTCTCAATGAACATCTCAGCTGAAGCCTGTAATCCCAGTTTTCAAAGATACACACCTATATATATTATTAAATAGAATCCTGGCTTTTTCTAAGGGAAGTAGAAATATGCTGACAAATTCACAATCAGCTATACACTTGTGAACTAAATATTCTCAAAGCTATTTGACAAAATCAAGGGAGGTACAATACTCTCTTGTTTTTACACTCTATCTGATTCAAATTAAGACTATAATTATAACGTATTCATCTCATGATGCAACTGCACAACTGAAAATATTGGTTCACTTCATTTACCATCAACTTTAAGAAGATGTAAATCCCTCTGTAAATAATAAATTGAAAGTAAAGAAAGAGTCTGTTTGTCCTAAGAGCAAGCGGGATGATGTCCTCTGCAAGGGTATCACCTTTTGGGGGAATACATTTCACAGTGCAGAAGGAGAAGTGAACATTTCATGTGTACTGTTAATTTTCACTTCTATAGTGTAATAGCAAATCCAATGGCTTCAACTATGCCAAAACACTTTCATTTGTTAGAAACAGTTTTGTTGCACAGACAAAGAACCGGAGAGGCTCAACTGCTGAAGCACTGAAATGTCAAAGAACTGATCAGGTAACGTGATCAGGATTCTATTGGGCATAGTTTATATTTCGCACTGTTTGGAAAAGCAAAATTCTTTTGCAGTCCCTTCCCACCTTGTTTGCAAACCCTTACTCTACATGTTCAGTCATTTTCAGCTTAAGTATTAGATTATAGGGTACCAACTCTAGATTTGTAGAAAGTGTGGGTTTGGTCCCATCCCATTTAGTGCTCTATGACTCTCTCTGAAGATATTTTGATATTCCAGAGACAAACTGGAAAATGAATAAACAAAGATTAAAATGCATTTGACCATGTGTGTTATCAGGGAACAGTCTAAGCTCCTGGCTGAGTGAAAACAGTCCTTGACTGAAGGGTCAGGCTTATGAGAAGGCTGGAGTCAACACAAGAAACTCTGTTCTCCCCAGGGCCCCTGAAGCAAATGCAAGGATTTCCCAGGGCTGCCTCTCTTGGGAAAAGCATAAAGTCAAAATTGTAAGCATTGCAAACCAACGTGTTTTCTTGCAGTTAGAAGGATACCATTCCTGCTCGGTATACATGCAACTTTCTTACTCTTCTGTGACATTTTCTCCATGCTAAATGTCTGCAAAGTAAGTGAGAAAGTTATACAGATGACTTGGAAGTTTTCATGTTATAAAGACATGGAATATGATAGGAAAATTGATTCTGAGGTTTTCACACTAATTTAGTTAAATGCTGTCAGATGGCGTATCATCATCATCGTATGTCAATGGTACATCATCATGGCTCTGGCACAGAAAAACAATGTACTCCTTAACTGAGACTGAAGATATGGAATGACAATTTCAACCTCATCATTCTTTGAGACTGAAACCTGTCCCACAACCTGGTTCACAATCAGAGTCAGATGATCTAGACTTTCCCACTTTTATCCCCTCTTGAGTTTAGTCACACAATTCAAGGGTGAATGTGTCATTTTTGCAGCTTTATTATGACAACAGCTCAAGTGTTATACTCTATGACGACTTTTGAGGCCCCTTAACATCTTACCCATCCATCTGTCCTCTGCTTAATGAATAGCTCTTTTACTCTATTTTTCCCCACAGACAACATGACTCTGATTTCTAAATAGCACCCCTGTAAAAGTAATGCTTCCCGCAATATGCTCAAAGTCACAAAGTGCTTTTATTGAAGTTGTGCTGTTGCAATATTTACACAGAACTCAAAAATGGCTGAGTTGCTGATGGGCTGACATCATCACGTACCATTTACTTCTTTCATTATTAGCTTGCCTTCCCTCTGGTTGTTTTTTCTTTACCCATCTACTACTACCTGACATTACCTGTACTCTGCATGGTCTCATATACAACACACACTGGGCAAAGTTTCTCGTCCCGTTTGCCTTCTCTCTTTAGCAATTGAAATGACTGAACTACAGCAACCGTTCAGTGCAGTGCTAATAAACGATAGCAGGGCAAGTGCCCCGCCCAAAATCAAGAACCATCTTTAACATCCACATTCAAATTGTATTGTCTAACCTGTCAGCAAGTTAAAATTTCTAAAATTTATCACACCGGGAGGTCATACAAAACTAGAGCAGGAAGAGGTGTTTAGTTTTTATTTGTAAGTGTACCTTTGCATTTAACTCCAGCGAGTAACAGACTCCTTGATTTCAGTGCTTTCAGGTCTCATGGTCCGTAGCAACACATAGTAATGAACACTCAATCTCCTTCTTCTTTTCCTTCCGGGGAAATAATGAAGAGGGGGAAAATCTAGTTGCAAAGGAATCAAACAAGATCTCTACCATGATGCACTCCTTGTTAACTACACGTGTTCCAAAGCTGCTGACTAAAGGTGAGATTTCAGAACTCTGCTGAACGTTGGTCTCCATAGGCAAATGGAAGTACAATAAACTCCACTATAGTGTTCATAGGGATTTACATACAAAATCCAGAACAGAAATTAAAAAAAAAAAAAAAATCCCTCTCAGGCGTTAAATCTTTAATCCTTGATTATTTGTCCAGCAAGGTGACAGATGGCAAATCTACTGCTATTATTAAAGCTCTTCCTCTGCATTGGCATCTGTTTTCCCTGGGGTGAGTAGGACAAGGGAGTTTGCCTGCCTAACCAAATCAGCCAAGGCTAGATATGACTCCTTCAGTATATTAATACTGCACAGAGCTACATATCTCACACTGTCTTGCAGCACTGTGCCTGCTAGTTATATATTGGGTTGTCACCATAGTCTGTTCCAGTCTTTCCAAAAAGGAGAATCTAAGCTGATATTAATTTACACCTATCTACATATTTCTAGCACATGAATTGCTGACAGAAGTAGGCATCAAATTTACCAATCTCAGAGACCTGCAATTGTAGTCATGGAAACAAGATCCAAGCATCAATTTGAATCTGGAATTCAAAATGAATGATCATTAAAAGAAGGTTAGTATTGACAAACTCTTTGATACAGCTGTGTGTTCCTGCAAGCATATCTAATCCCCTATCACAAAGACCTAGACTGAGTCCTAGGTAAAAATGAAGCTGCAAGGATTCATCCATTGATGAATCTATGGATGGGCAATCTGAGGTGTGGGTAACAGGGTGCCCAGGTTTCAGAACTGCATTAATAACAGAGTCATTTTCAATAACAACAGTATTCCTGAAGGTAATAGGAGAATTACCTGGGCTTTATAACAAGATTTGCCATACAGCTTAAAGGTAACAAAAGAACACTTTTTTCTTCATGTAAACTATGTAACAAAAGCCAGTGGAACAAAACAAACTTGGTACACTTTTCCTCACAGTCAGTCCTTTAACTTCTGTTGAGACATATGCAAACTCTGGGTGGTGTCTGGCAGGAATATGGATAGTTCTGTTATCTCTTGCTTCACAAGCAGAAACTATGATCAAGTTCAGAAATCTGCCGGTTAAAGGTTCTGTCTTCTCTAAAATCCAATTATATTTTCCCTTCAAAACATAAAAGTCAAATTTTGCTCTAAATGATGCATAGCAATGATGGAAATTTTGTCCACATTATAATGAAAATCTTTTTCACTCCTAAATGTGTAATGTTAGAATAAAATCATAAACTAAAGGATACTAAGCTTTGAGACGCTGATGATTATTACATGAATAATGCTACATTTCCACACAACCCCAACTATAATACTGTAACCTACTTTCCAGAAATAAACAGCTGGTATTCAATGTACAAAACTGTTCTTTTTTTCCTTTTGTGGGGGAGAGGAGAGGGGAGAGAGCAGGGCAAGGACTATAATTCATTCCCATTAGTTCCATTAACAACCTTTTACAAACAATTTCAAACAAACCAAATAGAGACAAAGCAAAGCAAAGAAGCCATCTGCACAATTAAATGGTCGGTCAGCACACTGAACTTATATAAGCCATATTACTGCACAATGTAAACACTATTTCCCTGGGCTGAAATCCTGGCAAAAAAAATATGCATCTTTCATGTGTTGGAGGTTAAAGCTGCTGTGAAGTGGTCTACCTTGCTCTAGAGAAAAGGGCAAACATTACTTTATCTGTGAAGAAGAAACGGGAAGGAAACAGATCCTCTCAGTGGTGTTCTGTTTGTGAGCAAGATTAAAAAGGGGGAAGCTTAAAACAGGAAAAAATGCAGCGATCAGGATCTTGTCTACCTTTTATTTCCCCTACCACCACTTGGTACAGATGTGAGATAAAAGACAAGTAAGAAGGGAGAAAAATGCATGTGGTAACAGAAGGCAGCTACCCGTTGTGAAATATGCTCATTTACTGTCTCCTGAAAAAACTCATTGTTCAATTCTGAGAAACACTTTTGGCAGTCAAGTTTTCTGAACTTCTTAATTATGGACAATTTGCCTTCTCCTGACACTTAGATTATTAAAGTGGCTAATTAGAATTAGTCTTTTGGCCTTTTGCATATTGAAAAAACCGTATTAAACAGTATGACTCAAGCATGTGCCATAATTTTTCCAGCAACAAAACAAAAGGTCAAAGGCTGAGCTTAGAATTGACAGGTTAGCTGTGCTGTAAATCAATACCAGCCTTTGTTGACCACAGCAATGGCTTTATGGATAAAGGTCAAATCATTTAGAAGGTTCAAAGAATAATAATGAAACCTCGTGCTTAAATCCATACATTTTTCTACGTTCCCAAAATATACTTTTCCTTTATTGGTCCTTTGCTGAATGGAAATATGATATGATCAGTGATAAATCATTCTGTAACTAGTCATAAATGGGAGAGAGACAGAAACCATCATCCATAAACTCCAAAAGTTCCCCTGACACCAGAAATTAAGAGGATGATGCCTTTCCCTGCTGGCCTAAGAGAGCGATTACTAGCACTGTGCTAGTGCTGTAAAATACCACTTAATTTGGAATTCACCATGAGACTACTAATTGGGTCAATAGCCAGAAAGTGAAAGTCGGCAGTGACAGTCTGTCAGTCAAGCATGCTTTTGCTCTGTGCTCAGAGACATTTCATGCATCTGAAAGAAGCCACCAGCAACGGGATGCAGCTGCAGTGACAGGAGGAAAAGCAGAGACCGGAGCAAGAGTGGCTGAACCTGTATGGAGGATGTGGGGTCTGTACGCTGCAAACCCCCTGGTACCCAGCTCATGTTTTCCATAGCACTGCCTCCCTGAGCATCCCAGCACAAAGCAGTGCTCTGAGCCAAACAGGGGAAAGTTCAGGGCTGGGCAATTTATTTTGAAAATAGAAGGGTCTCAATGAATCCAGAGCGGCTCCGACTGTCCTTTGTGAGACAGAAACATGTTCATTGTCCACACTGAAAAGATAGAGCTAATTCACACAGATCTTTTCAAAGAGACTCATCTTATCTTGAGATAAAGTGCTGCAAATAATTAGATAAAATTAAATCCTGAAACATTTAATTACATAACCTTCAGAGAGTCATCACTGGTTCCTCTATCAGTACAAATGCTGTTTCTGGGGTTTCCAGTGTTTACTTAGCAAATGCATTCAGGAAGGCAGCACCTTGTCTGATCATTTCTTTTGATCTATTAAAGTTTTTTAAGTTTCAACAATTTTTTGCTACTGGCTTAGCATCCTGATTAGTTACCACTCAGCCCCACTGACAGATTCCTATTAGCAAGGGTTTAAGCCACTTTGTCACTACACTGCAGGGGAGGGAGAGGCTTTCTCCTGTATTTCACCAGCTTGGCAATCACAGATTTAGGAATCAGAAGAAAAGACAGATGCTTTTCTCCGTTTTGATGAAGGTCAGCAGCAGGAATTTGTCCCTTCCTGGAAAGCCTGGTACTACTACTATTTTACACTTCACTGGAGTCAGTCAAGAGAGGTTAAAAAGTCTGAGGTTCCCTCTGAGGTCAGAAACATCAAGAAGCAAGTAAAGCACACGGTCTTACCATGAGGTCTCAAAAGCTCTCCTCCCACTGCTTTACTTTTGTTTAATGCATTTCTGCCCATCCTGTCAATGCAACTTCTAAATGTTTGTATGTCTTTAAGGAAAGTTATCTTCTCTTTATAGCAAAACGGTGTCTGAACTACAATTCTGCACACAACCCGACTCAAAGGTCATACCCTTATATGCAACTATCAAAAAGATTTAAACAAACCTCTTAAGCTCAGTCTTTACATGCCATCTGCCCGGCTGGAATCAGGCTTTTCTTCTTCATTTTAAAAAAGAGCAACAAAATTCCTAACCTGGCTGCAGGATGAGTCTGCCAGTTCACAACAAACATCATGCACAGATTACCTTAAAATGGAAGCATTCATTTCAAACAGACAACATTATTTAAAAAATAATAATATGAAAAAAAAACCCACAAACCAATCTTTCTGCGGTTTTCCAAAAGCATTCCAACGAGGTTACTTACACTGCTTTGAAATTGGTTTGAGTTATGGGAAGGCCACAGCCTGAGACCGGCAGCTGAGACAGCAACAGAGATGAAAGTTTTTCAGCTTCCAGATCCAAGGGGGAACACAGCTGCTCCAGCTGGTCCCCTCAGATCTCAACACTTACTAGAGCGATCGAGAAAGCGATAAAGTTTTATGTCTCGGTTTGAAGAATGCATTAATAAAACCAGTCCTGAAATAGAATGAAAAAAACTCCAAAATAATTAATCAAACCCTAAGCTTTCAGCTCTGGAAATTGAAGGGGGCTGATTTTAGGGAAGCTTGGTACTTTTACATATAGAATTACCACCTCCGCGTGAAACTCCAACTGGTGTGAGTCAGCACTAATTTATTTTTTTTCAACGACAGTCATCTGTTTATGTTAACCCCACAAAGTAATTTAACTGAAATAGAGCAGCAGCATATATGTGAAATAATCATAGAAGTTTTTTTATACAATACTAGGGGGAAGAAAAAATGATGCCATTAGATGTGGATCAAGGCAGATATAATAGCAAAGTGTGATAAGGAGCACAGTTTCAAAGAAAACCAGCAGTAATAACCTAAGTGGAAAGGACTGCAGATGTTTAAGATCACTGTTCGACAGTGATTGTGTCATATTTGTACAATCCCCTCTGAGAACTTCATGAGAAAGCTGGAGGGTGAGGGAGAGAAAATACACAAATATGGATTTTGGAGAAAACAAGCATCCTATTTCCTACGTATAATTTCAACGACACCACTAATTTAGGAATTTACCAACAAACAACCACCTGTTTTAAAACAAAGAGGATCATGGTTAGGGTTGTTGTTAAAGTATCCAGGTCTTTTTAAACTCAATTTATCCAGATTCTGGAACAGAAAACAACTTGGTTAAAGCATAGATGAAAGTAGCAAGCCAGAAACTCAAATTCAAATTTTCAGGCTTGGTTTAAAAAGAGGCTTCAGTTCCCAAATGAGGGCAACGCAAACCACTGAACATAAAGTAAAAATGATAATGATGATGATACTAGTTCAATTTAGGAGTTTGAAAATGAACAGAGCATCTCTGGGAATTTGCTTTCTGTAGTGCTGTGTTCTTGGTCAGCGATTTTGGCTGGGACAGAGTTCATTTTCCTCACTGCAGCCAGTACGGGGCTGTGTTTTGGATTGGTGGCCAAAAAAGTGTTGCTAACACGGGGACATTCCAGCTGAGCTGCACTTACACAACGCCAAGGCGCTTTCTGCTCCTCCCCTGCCCCACCAAAGAGTGGGCTGGGGGTGCACAAGGTCTTGGGAGGGGACAGGTGACCCCAGCTGACCCCAGGGATATCCCAGACCATATGGCATTGTGCTCAGCACAGAAAACCAGAGGAAGGAGGAGGAACACAAGGACATTGGGAGCGATGCCGTTCGTCTTCCCAAGTCATTGTGATGCGTGATGGAGCCCTGCTCTCCTGGGGATGGCTGAACACCTGCCCAGCCATGGGAAGTGGGGAATGAATTCCTTGTTTTGCTTCACTTGCCCACGCACTTTCTGCTTTACTTATCGAACTGCCTTTATCTCAACCCACAAGTTTTCTCACTTTTACCCTTCCAAATCTCTCCCCCACCCCTCTGAGGAGAATGAACAGGTGGCTGGGTGCCTGCTGGGATATACCCACAACAGCCAGGAACAAAGTGCCTTTAAAGAAATAAACACTGTCTTCAAAAACGTAATACTGCTAGAATTATTTTATACTGTATTGTAGACAACTTAAGAAAGGAATGTATTTCAAATGTGGTGTCCTTTTTTGACACAAAAAAAATTATTTTAAAGGAAATTAAAAATTGTTTTTGTATGGAAGTTTTTCTGGAAGAATACTATCTAGCCAAAATTCTAGAAAAACTTGAGGACTGAAATTCAACAGCTGTACTTGAAGGATGATATGATGACATTGCATCAGATCTATCAGAAAACTGTATTTTCTTTCTTCAGTCATATCATATATCATGCAATACTTAGGAAGCTTAGGAAGATTCCTCTGCCATCAGCCAAACTAACAACATTTTACTCTATCCTAAATTACCCCTAATTAATTTTAACTGCCCCTTTTTTTTTTTTCCCCACAAACTCATCAGTGGCTATGAGAAAAGGTATCCTTCAAGACTTGATTCAGAAATTCTCTCTTTCCCATTAGTGGAAAAGCTGAAAGCAAATGACCATTTGTATCAAAGCAGCTATGGTTCTATTGAGTTAGCTAAACCACACAGGCAGCTGGAAATCAATAGGAACGAAGAGCTGCGAGTCAGGATGCAGGCAAGCACACACTTAGCCAGTCAAGGCTCCAAAACTATTTACTGACAATTTGCTTGTTAACTGTAACATGATCAGCATTGCTTTACGTCACAGGATGGATAATGGAATTGTACAAAATCATCGCTCATGCTTCATGATGATTAATTAACACACTGAACAAATGAAAAGTCCCTCTCCACAGTAAACCTCATTTAAGAACCACCAAGCAACAGGTATGGCATAAAGTACTGCTCTAACACAAACAAACCTGATATGTTTAATTATGTACCACACACATAAATCTTAAGCTGTTTTGTTTGAATATCCTGTAATCTGTCTTGTCTGAAACGAATCCAATCATGTTTTTTTCCCCTCCATAAAGCGAGCTTTAAAATAAACAGAAATTAGCCTTTTTCCCCCCCTTTTTGTTACTAAATTACATATTTAAAAAAAAAAAAAAGCAGAATCTTTGTGTCTTCAAAAGGATTTTGTCCATTTTATTGCAGATGCTCAAGAAATTAAGTTCACAAAGAAGTTAGCAATAATTATTATATGCTTTCAAATGCAGGTGCAAATTCTTGAAGCTTTTGTTTCAGCATTGTGGGAAGTGATTCATTTTTGTGTTTCTGGTTTTAATCAGCCTATATTTGGAAAATGGATTTCAGAGCTTTCATACACAACCTCCAATTTTAAGAGTTAGTAAGGAAACAAAAAAAAACCCACACAAACTTCCTGAGTAAAGTGGACATAGGAAGTAAATATTAATTCATTTACAGTAGGATTCTGGATGTAATTAAGCCAACAATTGGCTATTGTGGGCCAGGAATTTCTTTCCAAGCTCGCCACTGGACCCCATATTTTGGACTCCCTTACTTCAGACTTCAGAAGCTTCCTGTATCAACATGGCAACACTGCCGGTACTTTAGTGTGAAAGACAAAGCATCCACAGAAAGGGATTTATCCCATCCAGCAGTCTGTAGAGAATACAGCACTGTTTATTTCAGTTGTTATCTCTAACAAACCGTGCCAATACCTAAGTAGAGGTCACAAGGCACCAGCCAGAAAGAAGAGAGTGGCACAGAAGAACTGGGCAGGTCCTACAGAGCAGAGAGCACCTGACTCCGACAGGGAGAAACCTGGGGAAGTCTGCCAAAGCTATATTTCCTGTAGGATCCATGTGCAGCTCTCACTGCTCCTGTTATAACTCCCTTGGGGTCAGACTAGACTTCAGAAATAAAAAACTGGCAAAGGACCATCATGCAAAGTGCAGCTCACACCCAACAGCTCTTAAGTCTTATGGAAGACTGCTGCTCTACCTAAATTTTCAGTAGGGGTCACACTCGGTTCTCAGCACTTGTATTTGCCGCCAGCCAGTGATCCCATCATAGAACAATATTATGGTGGCAGATATTCATGAAAATCAAAAAAAAAAGAACCCCAAAAACCCAAACCATTTTTCAGTCCCATATAATGTGCTGTACATCCAGGCACAGCTTCGAATCTCATCTGAGGAATACATAGCAGAAAGAGCATTTGAATTCAGAGGGCCAGAATATTAACATGTCATAACCTTAATAATTCCTCTGAACATCTGACATTAAAATACTATTCCTTAAATGTGCAGTGGCTGAACAGGTTTGAAAAAATTACCGTTCTGCCTTACCAAAAATAACTGTTACATGGTTTTTATACTCCTTGTAAATCAAGGGTGGCAGCAGCAGGTAATTCCATTTGGCTAACTGAACATTAAATGTGATATTTTCAGTTAGGAATGCTTCAAGACAAATACATTACCTCCTTCAGAACTCACATTTGGGATACATCCAACAGTTTACTACCACAACTACAGTAAGAGTACTTAGAATTTAGAACCCAAACAAAATCCCCACGACTTCAATGTAAGAATTGGTAAATAAAATAAAACAGTAAGAAGTACTCTTTTATTTTCTTAATCCTTATTTAGATCTATTTATATTAATGTAATATATTATTAGATCACTTATTTTGAACAAGAGTTCAAGTTTCCAAAATAAAGTAGCTAATTTTCCTAATCTTAAAATAACTGAAAACAATGATGTTATTGTATATGACAGTGAAATTGATTTGTTGGAGTGTCAAATATGCCAGAAAAATCCTGACTTCAGAAAATTTGGTAAAACTACCTGTGAAACTTAGAGGAAATAATGAAAATAACTACTCTAAAATTACGCCACTTAATTTACTCAATTATAAGATAGAATTCAGCAATTAGTATCAGGTAATTTTAGGAAAATTATCCTATTAATTACATATTTACTGGAATTTAGGTCAGAATTACATATTACATAAGGCACTATCAGCAAAAAGACAAGAGCTCATACCATTTACATAAAGAACAAAAGCACAGCTCTACTTGAGAGTTTGTAAACCAGAGCACAGAGCTTTTTTTTTTTTAATGGCTTTATACTTTTCTACTTAAAACATACAGCTATTTCTCTTAAATAAGGCCTTTGCAATTGGAGCACTTGCTCCAGAAGTGTTAGACTTACTTTCAGTAGTTCTTTGGGATTCACAGGAGACTCAAACTCATCTCTCCTACATCTTAGAGTCTTCCTGAGCAAGCATTCTAGTACACCAATGAAAACCAGCTTCTGCAGCCTTTATCATTCTAAAATGAGGGTCATTACTGATAAAGATGCCATGCTTTAGGACCCATCCTACACAAAGGAGATAACCCCAGGCACCAAACTTTTCAGATGGCACAGCAGCATTCAGTTTGCATTTCCCAAGCAACTGTAGACATGAACTCAAAATTAGATGCTCAGCAGCTTTGAGTCCCCACAATAATAAAAAAGTAGACAGCTGATAAAAGCATGGGCTACCAGCAACTTGACAGAGCTTTTTTGGAAATATTTATATGGGTTAAGAACAAAAACTCAGGTGAAATTTTGTAGATTTAGCTCTCAGATATCACCAGTACAATTTAAGTAATTGTTTTTAAATATTTGTACTACTTTCCCTTTTGGTAAATACAAGCATGATAATAATTAAAGCTGCACATTACCATCAGTTACAGCACATAGTTTGCCAGCATTTTTTCTATGAAGTTAAGACACATCTTCAAGCTTTGCTATTGCTTTTACAGCATCTTGCTGGCAGCAGCAAAACTGTCCCTAATTAAACCAATTCCACACCGCTGCTGAGTCAAATGCCTGAAAATAAATCCAAACATTAAGAAAGTCAGGAAATTCCGTTATTTGAGGAGAAATATGACCTCAAATCTGGTGTTATTCTGGGCAACCATGACCAAAAACTTGAAACTGGGGACAAAAAAGTAATGTACTGGGAGATGGAGATGAATAGCAGAGACAGAACTTTGTCTTCCTTCTTTAGTTCTCAGGAGGCTTTGCCATGGGAAAGCAGTTGAAAGCTCCTTCTCATCTCACTCTCAATGTCAAAAGACAAATACTGGCTAAACCCAAATCTATGATGGGCTGAAGAAGGATCTGATCAGTGCCAGACGCCAAACCTAACAACTGGTACCACAGGGACACTGGGCTTTGCATGAGGTTACGGCCTCCAGACTTTTGTCTACCATGTTTTGAAGATCTTCCCATAAAATTACACTTTTTAGTCAGACCAAGAAGATCGTTCTCCAAGTGGATGATCCCAATGTTTCTTTTCTAGGATAATTCGTTAAAATAACAGTCTCTGTAATGATACAGACTGAAGTTTAACAAAATAATGAAGAACTTGAACTAAAGTCAATGCTAAAGGTGTGACAGGTACTGACTTTATCAGATTTTTGCTTGCGTTCACACAAAATCTGCTAACTCTAAACATGTTCCAAAAACAGGTGAATGGGATAAGCTAATCTGTCACAGACCTGAAAACCACACTCCAAATATGTGCATGAAAGACAGAAAAATAAGAAGTGTCACTCAAAGGCTAGGAAAAAAGTGGAATTACAGTCAGAACAACCTCTTCATTAAATAATCTTAATTTGCCATTTTCCTCCTCTGAATAACCTAAATCATTGAGATATTCTAAGTGCCCCAGCCTCATTTCCAGGCAGCATAGAATCCATCTGAAATACCATACATTTTAGAAAGTCATCTGTAAAAGAAAGTCATATAAAGAACTAAATGCTTGAGAATCTTATTGGTTAACATCTGTAACTAATTTTTTTTTTCCAAGTAAATTCTTCACAAAAACCTGTAACATTAAACAGGTCTATTTGTTTCATAACTAAGAATTTCTTATAAATATTACAACTTACTCACAAATGTTCTGCATTATATATAACATGATACTAAAGCCTATTGCTGTGGTTCAAATGGCCTTTCTGCAACTCATTAATGGATTTTAATCTGGTGAAGGAAGCTGGCAAAAGAGACACTTCTGGTAGGCAGTCCAATCTTTTGATGCTTTCTACCATTTTACAGCCACCCTTGAAGCCATTTCAGGTTCTTATATAGAACTATGCCGTATTAATACTTCAGGTAAGTGGTTTAGTATGTTTTATGGAAGGTTGAAAAAACCACTTATCAAAACACTCTCTTCCTCTCAAAATATATTTGTCTGATTCAGTAATTTCCAATTAAATGACATTGATTACCACCCTGAATGGTCCCTTTTTTAAGCTGTTACATCTGTTTTTATTGTGTATTAAAATTTTAAAAGTATCATTAATACTGTAAATGATACAGTAAATGTTTTTAGCACACTAACAACAGAACAACCTATAAATGTTTTCAAGGAAAACAAGTTCTGAGAGAAGAATATATCTTCAAGTGATCCAAAAGTCACCAAAATGAATAGCAATACTATGGCTCAGGTCCCTGACTTCAACTCTGGAAAATACAAATATTTAAAGTCTTATAAGTCATTCTATTCGCCCTCCTTTCAGCAATTCTCTGACAACGACTGCAGCTATTTGATGAAATGAGCAATTTCTATTCACTCATTTACATCCAAAAGTTTATCATCGTCTAAATAAATGAACTGTGTGCTTTCACTAGAGATAATAAAACTATCATTAATTTCAATCAGCAATGAATTTTAATCATGTAGACCTGCAGTTGTTTCATAACTTGCCTGCAATTTCAAAAGCATTTATCACTGTCATAATTTGTATATATTTTTAGACTTCAGTCCTGTAAAAATTTACACATGAGAAATGTGTTCCAGTGTTGCTTTTTAATTCCCTTAGAAAAAAGTAATGATCTGTATTTAAAGTTTGTAGTATGTACTTAAAACTCAAAAATATAATTAAATTATAATGGAGTTGTTCCAGTTTTTTAAAGCAAACTAAAGTAAAATCAGTAAACTATTTGTAGTGTTTTCTTGGTTTCAAAGATTTAAAAGGTCTATTACCCCTTTTTGTGGTTTGATATGGCGAGAACGTAGACATGGAGACCATGTCAGCTTTTGGCTATGTACAGAAGTGATGACCAATGGTTTAATGCAGGCTCTAAAACTTTCAGGCTGGAGCACATCTTGTAAGTATAAACAAGAAAACCAGTTAAAGAATCAGATATGTGTTGCCATTTCTCAGCCTGGGAAGGTGAGTTGCTGGTCAGAGGAGAGAGCAGTGCCAGCAACTGGCCCAGAGAGCTACGGCAGCCACCTCTTCCTACCTGGGAGGAAATCAGCTCACAGCCAGCTCTTGAAAAACAAAGTTCACTCCTTTTTTATTTATAGGCATGCTCTTTTTCCATCCAGGTACTCTCCAGTGAGAGCCAAGGACTCTTGATCTCATTGAACCGCATGTTAAGTGACTACATTGTTCTTATCAAAACCAAGATGGTAGTTCATTGTGCACTAACTGATATGAAGTTATATATATTATATACTTTATATACTATAAACTAATTCAAATTAGGATTTGTGTACAATCTATTACAACATCCATATGACATTAGTGATATCATGTTATCAAAATAAACATTCTGTTTAAATTAACAGAAGATTAGCATTCAAACAGAACCACCATAGATATTTAAAAACATAATAGTTCAAGTCCAACCAAACTCCTCTGAAGTACATGAGTAATGTTTTGCTAGTACGTAAAAAGAAAAAGCAGAAACAAAAGTGAATTTGGACATGCTGTTTCTTCTGAACTATCTCATACCTCAGCTGAAGTTCAGCCCTGTCAAGCACTATGGTGCAGACAGGTGAACATAAACCATACTGGAATAACCATTTAAAACAAACAATGAAAGGCAAGAGAAACTTTAAACGACTGCTTCAGCAAAACGAGTCTGACCATCTCTCATCATTATCTGTACAACTCAACCAGAGAAGGAGATAGAAACTGCCCTGTTTAGCAAAATTATATTCTTTGCTTCATACTTCTGAAATAAATGGATAAAGAAATTTTAATTTCATTAAAACTGTGTGTAGCATTAGCCTAAGGTACTTAAGGGCTTTTATGTATTTAAGATGATTTTGTAAAGCTTTAAAATAAAAAAAAGTAATTTAAATTATATATTATTTATAAATAATCACATAGCAGAAATTATATTCAAATAAGGAGCAATCAAAGTCCTCACTGTGAACACGTCAACAGCAGTGTTCGTTATAATTTTTTATGTTTTTAAATAAAGGGTTTGTAGACTGTGGAGCAAATATTTAAAGGGTAAAAACGGAGAGGAAGACTTGACAAAATGGAGCGCGGTTTATTGGAACACAAGGAGCTAAGAGGGAAAGTAAATCTTGCCATGGAAATGGGATGGCCACTAACAAGATACAGAGAAAATGACAGTACCTGTGTTTAGAAATGATGTAACAGACTTGGAAAGAAACCATAGAACTACAATATCACCTGTTTCCTCCCAGGAGAAAGGGGACAGAAGAGGGGTAGAAGAGTGCAGAAGTGCTATCTGTTCTTGATTAAAGACTGGATAGTAATTTTTTCTTTGGCTGTGAGACAGTCACAGATAAATTACAAGTAATGTCTCTTCACTCCTAAAAAGCACACTAATGTGATTAATCTGTAAAATTTTAAAACCAATCAAACCAAACATAGTAGAAAATAGCTCAGATATTTGAGCACTCTCCTACATGAGAGTAATAAATTTTCATTTTTTAGACTTGCAGCTTGGAGTAATAGCAGTTGAGCTACAAGGCTTACATTTTTCATGTGTAGAAGAGCAAGTGCTTGTACTGATTTGAGGAGACCGCTAAGTGAAAGTTGTAGCACTTTCATTGAAGGGTGTCATGGCTGTTGTCGAAAAGGACTTGAGCACTGCTCTTATCTCTAATTAAAATGTAACAATTTATTCGCTGTATCTGTCAGTTCAGAAAGGATGGTACTTGCGAAGCATCAAAGGACACCCCAACTAGAAAACGCACTCGAGTTCAGAACCAGCAACAACTGCCAAGGAGCCGCCCTGAAGTTCACCATCTCTGAGTTAATACGTTGTCATTGCAGCAGCAGAGTACAGGGAGCATACTTGCAAAAAATAAACCAGGCAAAATAAACTTCAGGAAACAAATGACAGTTGACAACATACTTTTCTTCCATATGCATATCCGAGAGAGAGCAAGAGAGATGGAACACACAACATCCTAAGAGGAATGGGAGTGTGAATATTTTGCTTAACACTCATGATAATGTTTCCCTCGTAGAAGGCTGTCTCAGTTGTACAACTCATTCGTGGAATTTCGCCAAGGACTAATGAGGCAAAACTTTCACCCACTGGGATACCATTCTTTTTGGGTTGAAAAGAAATAAAAAACTGAAAAGTGGTCAAAATCCTCTGATCCTCCAGCCAGTCTTCCACAACATCTCTACTGCAGGACACATCAGGGTGGACTTTGCCATAATAAGTAACAATTTTGTGTGCAAAGCACCACAAGTGCCTACAAAGTACTAGGCTGTGTCTTTAATTACTGGTAATTACTTTCTGTAAAAACATATTTCTTAATATTATGATGTTGCACAAGAATATTTTATAATGATGTAAATATCTGAACCTAAAGGTGTTTTTATATTGCACAAAAGTACAATGGAATTGCTACAAAAGCACCCTGATCAACCCGCAGGACGTGGGGCCTCTCTCTCCGGGCAAGACCTACCAAGCTCCAAGGTTCAAAATATGTAAATACCACTTATCCCACTGCTAAAAGGTTCAATTAATTTAGAGATCAGCAATTTTACACAAAATATCAGAAGTCAAATCACACACTACCACAGATGTGCACAGATATTTCAAGACTTACTCCATGACTGCCTGGAGGACTCCTCCTTTATCCAGGAACTGGTTAGAGAGAAATGCTGCAATGTTTACATTTGCTGAGATGATGAAAGAGCAGTGAGGCATGATGGAGTGTATGACTTTGGAATTCAGACTGTGATTTAGTGGATTTTGCATGAACAAAGCAGTCTGAAATCAGCGCCTGCCACACGGATCATTGATGATTCAGAAAATATTTCAGTGGAAATGATACACATAGGCCCTTGTCAACATTTTGGCAACAGACCACTGCAGTTTTTCTGCCAGACGTGCAGAAGCTGAACTGGCATAACATCATGCTACACCCTGTACATCCTGCACGTATCTTTCAGCTGTGATTGCTCTGCTATAACAAATGGCATCTGAGAGCCCATAAATATCAGTAAACAGTTCCAGCCTATTAATAGCTTGTCTCCCTCTTTAATTTGGCATTTCATACAAGTAACATCAGGCTATTTCTGCTGTTCTGAATAGAGGGTATTTGCTTTTGGGAAAGACAGACAGAAGTATGTTAAAAAAATACTCAAATAAAAAAAAGAAACACACATAGCTTGCCTTTTCTAATACCACTGAATATATGAAGGATTTAACTCCTTGGTAATAGCTTTACATATGTAACTGAGTGATTGAGTGCAACTAGGATAAAACAAACACTTAAATTTTTGCCACTACTTCCAGACAGGAAGCTCTAAAGCCACATGCACTCCATAGCCTGTGAGGAAACCTGGTCAAGACGTGTGGCAAAGCCTCTACTTCTTTATCATATACTTTCATTTTTGCCTGCATTGCTGTTGCAAACCCAGCAGCAAGTGTACAAGAGGTCTAAATCTCCTTCCATCCAGTGCTCAAGCTCATTAAATGTCATAAAATGTTTCCAAACGGAGAAAGCGGAAAGGGCAAGGTTCATAATAGGATTTACAGAACAAAACATCTCTTTCATTCACTGTAACTTGGGAGAACATTCGTACCGAGAAAAGAAACAACCCCAACCACCAAACAACCCCCTAAATGATCAGTGGAAGAAGTTCAGTCATCTGACTGCCCTAAAAGCTGTTAAACAAACCCCATAAAGCCAACCTATTAATCCTCCAGCAGGGCTACTGTAGAAATAATAATTTATGCAAGCCCCCTGGTTACTCTGATGTCTTTATCTGTGGAAGTGCAGTGACCCCTGAACGTCTTTGACCTGCTAAGTGCTAACAAATCAAACACTCAACGGCTTTTAATATATTTTCAGGCTGGAGTCCTTCTAATCAGATGCTGACTCTTGAGTTCTCCAGCAATGAATATTTCATAATATTCAGCCAAATAGTGTTAGAGTCAGAAAGTATCAGCTCCTGTGGATTATATGCAATCTATTCTCTGCATACAATTATAATAATTTTGTTTCCTGAGTTCTCATCATTCGGCAATATCAAGTGAATGGAAAGAATGAGACCAGGCATGGCAATAATACTTAAATAATAAATCATTATGAAAAATATATGGAAATTTTTGGTCTATAAAAGTGGATACAGTTATTTCTTAGGCAATTTTTCTTTATACCTGAAAGGTACATTTGATACATTACATTCAGAAGTTTATACCGACAGGAAGTATGAAGTGAAAATACTAAACTTTTTTCCACTGAAATTCCATGTCTGTGCATTTATCATACTGGCAAGGAAATACACTATTCTTAAGACAGCCCCAAATGTGAAATCATTTTCCAAAAATAAAGACATTTAATTATAAATTTACCAACCCTACTTTATAAAAATGTAAAAAAAAAAAAAAAATAGATGAGCATTAAAAACCAAAAGCAGAGTGGAAATTAATGATAAAAGATTACCCAGCACAAAAAACTAATGACTGTAAAAGAGATTATTTTCTTAGGTTGTTGTCTTCAATTGCCAAAGCCAAAGTCATCAATGTAACTGGTCCTAAGCATTATAAATCTTGTTAATACTTATTCAGTTCTGCTAGTTTCCTTTATCTTATGACCCAGGGTATAAAAAGGGCTTCATAAGGAAGAATATAGAGAAGATCAGGAAAAAAGTTCATTGGAAGCTACTTAAATGTGTACTGAAGAGCAAGACTGCCATTCCCCTAAACACATCCCAGCAGATCATCCTTCCTCTGGTTCTTTTTTACTGTCATGGGAAATACCATGTTATTTCAAGCTTGTCTCTACCTAGCAGAAATTAAATGCTAATAATGTTTAATGACTCATTTTCCAGTTAATCTACTACTTGAATGCAAAAATACTATGCTAAGTAAAATCCTTCCAAACGTGCATATTAAATAAATCCACAGCATTCAAAATAGGGATTGAGAAGGCAAACATAATTTGCAATGTGTGCCAGTAAGTAGCTTACCTTCTCATGAACTCAGATTTGATGATTGTTTCATTGGTTTCTCCAGCCAAAAATGGCTTGTACTTCAGCAGTTTGCCAGAGGGAAAACAAACTACAGTATCTTGTGAAGTGCAACAACAGAAGAATGAGCAAGTGCTAATTTGAACGGTCACTAAGCTGAGTTATCAGTAAATAATCAATCCTTTCTAAAAGATGCATTATCGGTCTCTCATTTTAATATGGAAAGTATATTACCTTCTGAGCAACCTCTTACTGAATTAGTTTTGTCCATTCAAATTTTAATAATGCAGTTTAAAACGGAAAAAAAAAATGAGCTTGACCTTCGGGCTTTGTTTCCCCTCCACACACACACTGGGAGGATCATAAAAAATTCACAGCCTGACTTATCCTTATTGTCTCATCCTGCTGAAACCTAGCTGCCCACATTCACTCACAACATCTGTCCAAAAGGAAAGTTGCTACAGGAGACAACCTTCAACACACGGTTTGCCACTCACACCTCACATTGTGACTTGCACTGAAAAGGCTTGCAGGCTCTGCTGAACCTCCTTCCCCCTAAGTGCAGAAATAGAGTCCCAGAGAAAAGGAACAGGCAGCAGTAGCCATATTCTCTCTTCCTAATGCGTGGAATAACCATTTCTTAGAAGCCAGAAGGGGAACTCAAGTTTTGATCTCTTGCTGAAGAACGCCCTCTTTGAAACACGGATTTGTAGCGATTTTCAAACCATTAACAATGCTGTGCCAATTTGCTCTAGATGAAGTAGTACTTTCTACCTTCTATGATGGTAGCATCTCCTGCATTTCCGGAATTTCTACAGAGTGACAAAATAGGAGGAAGCACAAATAAGTAAGTCCTTTGAGATCTATGCATGAACAACAGTTATACCTTCACAGTAATTAAACAATATCCACAGTTAGTGCAATAAAACTAGCAATGTGAAAGGTAGCCCATAAAAAATGATTGGGATTTCCCCATCTAACTCAACACTTCAAATTGTCTATGTACAAAATCTAAACTTACTTTTAATTGTTAGTGTCTAATTACAAGAAAGATTTCCCAACTAAACATGGACAGTTGCATGGGATGATTTTCTACGGCATGAGGGGAACTTTTACTGAAACCATGGGGCAGATAAGTACAGCTTCCATTTATGCATTTGAAAGTATCCCTCTTGTAAAGCCTTGATAAAAATAAATGTGAAATACTTCTGAACATTGCTGTTCACTGCTGAGAAGAAGGGAAATCATGTATTTCACTAATGCTGCAAATGCAATGATTCTCATCCTGACCTAAAGGAAGCCTGATAAAGTAGACTTGTCTCATGAAAAGTATAAGAGCTACTAAGTCCAGGCACTCTAATTGTTCTCCTGTGAGTACCACCCTCCACTGAGGCCAAATTTGTAAACTTTTGGCTAAAATAAAGCTGTGTTTTTCCGGCTCATTCGAGATGAGCCTGCAGGACTCCGTTGCAGCTGGCAGGAGACTAAACTGAAGCCTCTCCAAACATTTTAATTCAGAAAATATTCGTCTGGACTTGAAAGAATGTACTTTCCAAATCCTGGGGAAAAAATGGCTTTTCCTCCAGATGAAAGAAGCAAAGCTTAGAATAGAGCAATAGACTGGAAATATTTGGCTTTTCTGTCTAACAAGTAGATATTTTCTGAAGTATTGCTACAGTGTAAAAGACAGTCTGGCGAGTACCAGCATCACAAGCAAGTGGTTGAACCTGTGACCTTGGCCAAACTTCTTACAGCAAGTCCTAGAAGGCAGTATGACAGAATTCCAGAGCACAATTCATATTTTTCCATGTGTTAATTCTCATCCCATATCCAAACCGGTTTTATTTCCCATTTAAAAGCTGTCAGAAAAAAAGAATACCTATCATTTATAACACCTCTGCTCAGCAAAGACTTTTGATTCCCTTTCTGCTACCTTAGCATGAAGACTGATATTGAAATAAGGTGTACCGCAAAGCTGGTTGGCACTGTATGTGAAGCAATGCCTTTTGCTCAAAAGTATAAAATGTCTAATACTGTAACTACACAGTAACAACATTTCTTTCGTGCTGTTTTTGATTAACCCCTCATGACGTGGAAATAAAAATATGCATCGCAGTGCTTATGTGCTAATATCAGTTTCTTCCAGAAGTACATTCAGATGTACTTTGTCAACCTTTAGGTAACAGACTTGGATCTTTATCTGCAGTAGAAAGTATTAATTCATTGATATACAAATTAGCATGAACTATCTCTCTGAAATAAGTAAGAAAGAAGCTAAATTGTGCTAATACTACTTGAATTAGTCTCCATGCAGAAACACTTTTGAAATAGGCTTTAAATAACTTAAATGCCACAGAAAACATTTAGGAAAAAAAAAAGAAAAAAGTTATCTATGCAACTAAACAAGATTTATCTTTAGTAAAACAATTATTTAACAGTAGTAAATGAAATTGCAAACATCTGATTCAAGGTTTTAGAGATACCTCTCAAGAAAGGTTCGTGGCAGAGATTTGGATAGGTTCGGTGTTCTCTTAGTTATTCCAGCTTTGCAGCAAACACAGTAGAATTATTCCTTATTCTTTTGGTTAGAAATAAAAAAATCATATATATTTCAGAATAATAGAGTCTGGAAAAGTGATCCAAACTATTACGTGCTTTGTCTTCCTTGCAACTTTCCAATTTTCAAAGAAGCATAGAACAAGACATCATGTTGGAAGGGAACTCAAGGTTCATCTTGTCCAAGCCTTCTTGGGAAAAAAAAAGATCATACTACAATTTAAAAAATCATACTATCATTCTCTACTCCCATTGTAAAATAAACATGAAATGCCTTCATGTGACATTCAGCTTAAGTGAAACCCTTCAGATGTGAATCGATATTGTTGAGATTTTCCTCTCCACTGCAGCAGGTGATGACAAGTCAGGCAGAAGAGAAATTGCAGTTGCAATTCCACACATGTTGGAATTGCAACCGATGTACTTCAGGGCCTGAAGGGTTTACACCATATCATCAACTTTATTATTATAATATCATTATCAAAATTCAAAACACAGCCCTGAGGTTCTTCAGACACAGATTCTGAACATAAATAGTAACACTCTGTGGTAAGCTGTATATTTTTATAACAAACCTAAGCACTAAAACCGTATTAAAATCTTGAGGCAACTTCTTTTTTCTTGTCAGAGGCAAAGATATTTCCACCTTGGATGAGGCCAACAAACCCAGAAAGAATGAGAAGCTTAAAGGCCATAAATTTAGCAGAGGTGAAGAGTGGTTATTCTCAATATGAAGGTATATGCACAGGTGCACAGGCACACACATACACACACAAAAGAGCTTTTCTTTATTAGGCTCATCCTTTCTTCTCCAGCCTCAAAGAAGGTGCCTCACTAACCAACAGAGTGACAAGCCATCACATCAAGATACGAGGTCTCCAGCCTGCCCTATCAAATACTGCATACACTCGGAAATGCCAGAAAATCGTTTCTGCAAGATGAAAGTCTATCTCAAATTGCTGGTTGAAAATTCCATCTCACGCTCAGTGAGCAGACAAAAAATACTGAACATGCTGGAAAATGAGCACATTCAGCTGCATCTTCCCTGCATAAATATTGGATTTGGGGTTTTGACAGTGCTTTTGTGGGGGTTTTTGGCAAAAAAAAAAAAAAGAAAAGAAAAAGAAAATCATTAAGTTGAGAGGAGGACGGGAGACACAGAGATGGACCAAACCATACACGTGTTCTTATAAGCTGGAATCCACTACTGGAATGCAAAACATTAGCCAGGAAAAGGAGACATCCTCAGATTCTCATAGCATTGTTTCGTACCATGGCATCTTCCAAGCTTTATCCAATTCCTTGCTAGGCAAGTTTTTACACTTCAATAAATGAGAAACAGCCTATCTACTTGGTCCAAGATGAGTGCCAGTCATGTGCTGGCTGAGAACCTTAGGAAGAGAGTGACAAAAACCTGAGTATTTCTATAGGCTTGAATGCTGATCAACACACTTGGCAACACACTTTCAGGAGAATTTTTTTCCAACTTGGATAATTATCCAGTCATCTAAATGCCCACTAAGGCATTTCTGAAGTCACACATGACATCTACCCACGTATAGCAGGAGGCCCCTAAGTGTATTTAAATGCTCCAACATTCCACATTACAGTTCACTTTTATGTAAAGCATTTGTGAAAAGCCATGACTACTCCTTCAGAAATTCAGTTACCAAAAATGCTTCAATTACAGGGATAAATACAATCCAATTGATCAACCTAATTACTGGAGCTACAAAATCAAACCAGAATGTGACATGCAAGCTCTAGATTCTTCACCTTGCATACACTAATCCAAGCTTTATAATTTATTGGGGTTTTTTTCCCCCTCAGTGATAACTTTGTAACTCTACTGTCCACAAAGGCTTGCCCTTGAGATGCCGGGAATAGGATCCTTGATATCAATGAAGTTAACTGTCTAAAATTCATGTTAATCTTGCAGGCCAAAACTAACACACCTGTGACATACCATCTCCAAATCTAAAAAGCAGATTTGAAAAGACACGTCCACTTTTTTGTGAGAACAGATCTACACATGTACTGGGATGTGCTCAGACTCAAAACTCTGAGAAGTCCATAAAAGCAGTATCTAGGAAAAGAAAGTGAAAAAAAAAAAAAGGCAACACAGGCTACAAAATTTAAATTTAGGAAGACTTCAAAACACAAATAGGTCTAACAGAACAACAGCACCTTACTATGCATGGAAGTTCTATGCATATTAAAACTGTGAACAGCCTAAAATTAGTTATTACTTGAAAGATTTAAGAGGAAAATCCACATACATAACCTGCATGCATTAAATTAGGTAAGTAATTACTGTGATGTTAATGCAAGTTCTATCTGCAATTTTAATTATCTTACTGTGCAGGTTCTTACTTCTCTTAATAACCAACCATGCATTCTGAAAAGAACATAGGAAAACTTTTACAGTCCACTTCATACAAAAGGTGTGAAATGCAGTAGTGAAAATAAGATTTAGAACATATATGTGTGTGTGTGTATATATATATATATATATGCACACACACACACATATAAAAGCTTCATTGTATGTTTTCTATCTTAAAACTTTTATCTTCTTTAGGCTCAACACTTATACTACTCCCATCCTTTAAGGAGAGAACACAAGGTGTGAGGGAAGAAAGGAAAGTAGGAGGGAAGTAAGGAAAGACTGAGGGACCTTTTCACCTTGATGGGAAGGAGAAGGAAAGTTTTGGCTTTGTTTTTCCCCTCCTGTTGCAACTGACTGAGCTACAAAGAAAATAACCACACGTGCCTGTACATATTTCATGTTTTATGTATCAACAAGCATATACCTCGATGCTTAGGGATGCATTCAACATTCCCAGATGTTTTCTGTTATAATTGCTGCTCACAAACATATCCCATTCATTTTAGCATCCATATCAGTAACCGTAACAAAAGGTCTGGATCTCATGAAGATTTCTCTTCTTTTCTAAACTCTCACAGCACAATCCTCCTGGCAATGAGCTATTCAACAAAACAATTCTCCCTCCCTCTACAAAGATACCAGTCAGGAAGTCAGATATTGCATCAGGCAGCCCCTAAACCAGACCACCCTCCTAGCCACCACATTAGATACCGGTCCTTTGGAAGCCACCACTAAAATGCTAAAAGCCCAATCTGCAAAAAATTGGTTCCAGGAGATAGGAATGGAAACATCTGACTGAGTCTTGCTGTGGTGCAAAGAACTGAGATTTTCCCTGTCATCTCAGCCGAGTCCATGCTGGGCTGGCAGACAATGGGACTATTCTGAGAATGCCTCTATGAAGCTGTGCAATTATAGCAAATTGCCAAGTGAAAAACAGATTTGTTTATGCGCAAGCCTAAACGTTATTTATCAATCAGATGGGAAGCATCCTGCAGTTAAGTTTCCTCTCTAACTAGGTTTGCTCTTTGCAGAAGAGTTTCCGAATGCTCCAGTTAACATGATCAAAATACAGCATTTCCTTTTTTCTGTCCTTAAACTCTGTCCTGCTTTGTAAGGCAGCTGACAAAGTCAGCTTACAGCACTATCTTCAGCTCTGGCTTTGCTTTCTTCACAAGTGCAAGACAAAACCCAAGTAAGCTGCTCTTTCAGCGGGTGTTAAACACGTCACTGTGCTACGACAAAAGGCTTCAGCCCTGAGATGATGCTTTATTATGTTCCTTTATACCATTTCAGAAACAGTTCAGTTCTTGCTGGGATCATCCACAAGCCGTCCTCTCCACCTCTGCATGTTTCCTTCTACGTTACTCTCAAGAAATGAGCTCACAAGACTTCAGCTCATCAAACCAACTTTCTTCGTTCATTTAATGCCTTACTAAAACAAACGATTTTTTCATGGCATTCAGCAAGGTGAATTCCTAGGCACAGACTACTCCTGTTAGTAGAGAAAAAAGCAGGTTTTTGAAAAATTGCTTCAGTTAAGTTGAGCCTAATTCTTTTCTGTATCTCCCTATAAAGTTTGTCTTACTTAGATTTTCATCTCTACAGGTCAAAGATATTCTAGTGGCTGGGTTTCAGCCAGGCACACCACCAAGCACTGCGAACAGTCATTAAATAATCAACAATATAAGCCTTTTCTCTTCAGAAATGAACAGTTATGACACTGACTGGCTGGTTTCATACACCATGGTGTACAGGCTCAAGAGATAAAGCATTAGGACTACAAGCAGCAGAAACTCAGGTAATCCCACAGAAAGCACTGCATCTCTAGGCCCAGCCAAATGAGCCATAGAATCAGACATAAGAAAAGGGATTTAATAGTTTAATTATAATTAAACAATTGCATAAAAAAATTCCTATTACACCTTGAAAAATACTCAATGGAACAGGGATAGTAATAAAAGGACAGACTTTTGAAGAAAGTTTTCTGCTCAGGTGTGTTCCCTACCACTTATTTCTGCTTCTGAAGTTTCAATTTTGACATATAATTAATCAAGCAAAGGCCCACAGTAAATATAAAATACGACTGAATGGCACTTGTGAGGTGAAAAGTGTAAATACAAACACAAAGGGACAGTCTCAGCACTAAGTGAAGGTATTTATCATTGCCACTCTGTCATACTGAACTATCCTGATATGCAGAGAGACTAACAGCTTCCCTACATTTAACCTGAAACTTTAGCTGAATTTGTGAAAGGGAGTTCTTAAAAAACCCCAAAAAAATAAAAAAAAAACCAAAAAACAACCCACCAAAAAATCTGATGCATATGTGTTTTTCATCAAAAACTGCTAACCAAAACAAAACCCAAGTACAAAGCCTATCCCTGCCTAAAACTTCTGCATTGTTATCTCCTTATCATAAAAAATGGTTACCTTCTCCTTCTAAAAAAAAGTAAGGAAATCGTCACAACTGAACTACATTTGCTGACATGAACAGCTGAGTGCAACTGTGAATTTAGCAGTGTGCTTTCCCCTGCTCTGGAGGAAACAGGACAGGAATAAGCACTTGCTAACTTTTTCCATTTCAGTTCATGAGCATGAACTGAAAGCTGCAGAATATTCAGAATTACTTTTTTGAGAGTGACACCCTCTCACAGCCAGAAAATGCTGCATGCAGGAAAGCAATCAGGATACAACCATTAAAATGCTCAATAGAGAGTTTTAAAACAAACTTAATGCAATGGTGATTACAAAGAAACCAACAACCATACTAAACTAATTTTACTTAATGTTCAGAGATAAATAGGCACAATCAGCTCAAATTTTACCTGTATATGACATTTTTCTTTGCGGTTTTAATGTCTAGAATATGTGTTTGTTGGATTGGATCCATTTTAGTACACCCTGTCCTGCCAGAGAACCTATTAACTCATTAATGACTTAGTTAATCGATTAACTAAGACTCGTGCATCTGCAATAAAGTCAGATATAACCATCCACGGTAAACTTAAAGTTGGCTAAGACAGAATAAATAAATACTTTGATTAATGGATCATTTTCTTTTCACAAACACAGAAAATTAAAAGCACCTGGAATCTGCAGGATGGCTCTGTACATAAAGCAATCTTACTACAAATTCCGTCAATGAAGAAAGAATTTATCTTGCACTTTATTTGACAGAGGTGACTAAACTTTCTGACTGAGGTGACCAGGTTACTCAAATAGTTATCCAGACTTCCATTAGCATGAAACAAAAGAAATACTGGGCCCCTGAAATCTCTGAGGTTTTTTTAAAGGATGGACACCAAAGTTTGACTGGACATACAGAGTAGATAAACACATGAAAAGCAGAAATGAATGTTTCACCTATTATCTTAAAAAGTTGTTGGATTTATTTACTTGACAATATGCATCATAAACACCTGAGAGCTACTCAACAAAACAGGCATATAAAGAAAATGACAAAGACAGTGCCATCCTCTTTCTAGATGAAATGTCTCTATTAAAAAAAAAATATATATAAAATGATCTGTGCATGTGGGGTCTCACAGAACACTACTCCAAAATTTGGAAGTGTGCTATTAAAAGGCATAGAAAAAAACAGTAAACTTGTTAAAGGCAGCAGAAGAAAATTAAGAAGGAAATATTGGACTTACAATGGAATTTTAGTTGTACCTTTAACTATAGCTTTTACATTCAGACAGAAGATAAAAGGGATGCTTGGTACATCACTGCTGCCTTCCATTACCTGTAATTATCCATGTTCAGACCACACAGGGAAAAAGAAATATACACAGGACAATCATTAGTCTTTCCAATACATGGCGCTCACTTACCCATGAAAATCCTACTTGAAGGATACAAGCTTTTGCTTTACATTGTGGATGTTTAAACTAAATGCTAGTTAAATAAGGTGAGTTTTAAAAAGTCAATTATTTTTTAGATATGTCCCTTGTTAAATTTTATTCAAGGATGTATCCTCACAATCATGTACTTCGTAACAACAGCCAATTAGTACCGATGTTCTGAATTAATGAGGCTAGACCTCAGTTTCAAAACTAAGTATGCCAACTTTCTAATATAATTATTGAGATCTGTCTTAGAAAGCAACGCTTTTGCCCTCAATACTCTAGGAAAAAATCTGCTTCAAAATGCTCACGTCTCTTATAATTAAACCTACTTTCTGAAGTTCCAGTCAGGTTTTATTTAGGATCGTTTTCTATTCCATTGCTTTTAGGTGAAATCTGGGTTTTTTAACTGTAAGGAAATACCTTCCTCTTCTACATCAGTCATACAATATAGATTTTTTTAGCTCTCAATTTCACTAGGCCAAGCAAAGCTGCTCTTATAGTATCTTCTTACAACCCTAATTCATCATGCTTCCAGTCATTCTTGTAGCTCTCCTTAGTATTACTTCTATTCTCAATTCATGCCTCTGGAACACGTGAGATAAAAGTTGAACACAGCATTTCAGATGAGGTCTCACCCAGTCATTCTACAATGGCACAAACATGTCCTTATCTACTTAATAATAACATTTTAAGCTGATTTTCAACAGATGATCCGTCATCTTCTGATACCCTCACAGACCTAATTTTCAGTCACTTTTGTTTCATAAGATCATTGATTGTATTTGACAGTTCTGTTATTCTCCTTAAATGAACAAATTTCTGTTCATCATTCTAGTACAGGACTATACTCCTCGGCCATCATGGAATTTAATCTGTTTTTACCCTATCTGCTGGATGAAGTCCTAATCTGTAGATTCATGTTCCTGTGTAAAAGCAAAGCTGAAAATGCTTTGAAGCTAAAATTAGGGGGGAAATGGCATTTAATGACAGACTAACACGTCTTTTCCTTAAAATATGCTATCATTAAGAAGGAGAGGGAATAAAGTATGATCAAATATTCACCTGTAAATTTATTTTTTAAATCCCAAACAATTTCCAAAACTGAAAGCATATGACCTCATATACCCACTTTCTCTCCCACCTCTGTATGATTTGATAGTGCCACCGCCATACTCACTATTGAAACAAAACCCCAAAAACAAGGGTTATGGCAACTCAGACATCTTCAATGCTGGGTTAATCTCTTTCCCTTAAACCAAAATGCAGCAGTTTTTGCCAGACACTACCAATAGAGTAAAAACATGTTTGTAGAAGGACGCCAAAAAGTCATTATACTGAATTAAAAAAAAAAAAAAAGTTAACATGTTCAGCAGACAAAGTCCCCTGTCACTAAGTAACAGAAATGCTGAGGAAAACAATATTAAGCCCCACCACTAAAGCAGGCACCTTGGATTCTCCTTTTGTAAGGAAGATTCTGGCCAGCAGCTTACAAAGACTTCAATTCATAATAACAGCTCATTACTATAAACCACAGACTACTTTAAAGACAGACTGATCTTTTGGGGTTTGGTTCACTCTTGAGAACATAAAACTCACATTTTTCATGCTATCGCTGCTGTAGAGCAGAGGAGGATTAGTATGTAACATCACCTCTTTCCAAGATACAATTGCAAGACGTCCTTTCTATAAAATTCTGACCTACTTAGTGGTTTCAAACTTGGCCTTTCCACTTGTAGAATTATGTCCCAGCTTCTGCTGTGGCAAATCAAACATATTCAATGTCTAGAATACTGAGAGAATTAGAGAAATCGTGCAGGATAACTATTCCTTCTCATATTTAAAGTAGATTTTAAAGTTTTTCTAGCAGGAACTATTTCTGCTGATGCTGTACACTTTTCAAACTCTGCTTTTTAAAACCAGTTTCTTTGTGGCTTTCCTTGCTGTTGCATAGGGCTGAAAATACTTTTCTCATCTTCCTAATTCACACAGCAACAGCCATTAAGTTTCCTTTTTTTTTGTAGATGATTTTAAAAGTTAGCCATCTAATTTTACTTCAGACTTTCAATTTTCCTGTAATATCCTTCAGTACTGGAGGAGAAAAGACACAGAGCTAAAATATTTAGCCATAGTTCCCTTCTCACTTCATCTTTCTTCAAAAATTCTTTAAACATTAAATTATTCATAAAACCATTGAATTAAACCATCAGACTCAATTAAAAATATCTTCCCTCTTCTCATTTTCTTCCACCTGAATGTTCTCCTTCCTTTACAAAAGATAAACCACTCGACAAAGAGTGTTATTCTTACATGTCTGATTTATTTTATTCACCTTTCAAGAGAACTGAGGTAACTGTGACTTTCAGAAGGATTTATTGTCTCGTTTGCACTATTATCTCCCCCTGGAGATATCACATTTTGCTGTCTCTCTTCCGCCAAAATAGAAATAGATGGGCTAGCTGAACTGTTAGATCTGATTTCTGGCTTGTCCGTATTCCTTTGTCCATCGACTGAAGCTCTGTCTGCAGCAGCAAGACTGCACCAGGTCTCCTTCTTTTCCCAGGCTACTGTATAAACATTTCAGCACCACTGGGATCACTGAACAATTGCCTGAAAAGTTCATCAGTTTCAAGGTTCCTTTCACGCTTATACCCAGCCCTGATAGGTCTTTACTTAGATTAAAAATCAGACACTTAAATAGCAAAGGCCTTGTCAACAACCTTCTAAATCAGCAGCACGTGGTATCTTAACACAGCGTAGAGATCTTCCTCTCGCCCAGTGTGACTACATTCAAACGTCTTAAATCACCTTCATTCAATGTGCTCATTACATAAAGCAAGCCTTTTTCCCCCCTCAGTGAATGATTCTACAGTTGTGGCATAGTCCCATGCTTGTTCCTGTGCCAGAAGTTTTGCTACTTTTTCACTTCCACTGTTTCCAAACATCTTTCTATCTCTTAAAAGTGAGCTAAGAAAATCTTCGCAGTTCCACTCACCAACTCGCTATACTGGGATCTTTCTGACAAAACAGATTCCACTGGAATGATTTTAGTACTGGTATATTACAGAATATTCTGGAGGGATACTGAATAGTAATACTATTTAAGAGAATGCTACATCCCTCTTCTGCCTCACCAAAAGCCCACTGTTTCTCAGATCTTCCCAGATGATCACAATTACAAACCAGAGCTGTGCTTTCAAAAGTTTACTTAGCTATGCAAAAAATGTGTTCCTGCTTTTGCTATTGTAATCACTGCACAAGACTTGTGAAATCAGATTTATGCAAATGATACTAATCTTTCAAAATGTCTCAGTGGCTGGGAGAAAAGTGATGTAGGGTCACGACAGCAGTTTTCAAACATGCCAAGGTTGCTGCAAAGAGAATAAGGACAATTCTCAGTGCCCCTAGTGGACTGGACAAAGAGCAAAGCATTGAAATTAGAGCAAGGATAATTCAGATGAGATGTTAGGGAATGAAATAATGAAACAATAGAATGTATTGCACTTGGGAAACAGTGGAGTCTCCAACACTGCCAGTCTTTCAAGAACAGACAATAACTCCTGCTGGCACTTTCTCCCGGGCTTACCCCTCAGCTAGGTGAAAAATATGGCATTCCTGGAGGTACTTAGAAGACAAGTAGATGTGGCACTTATGGACATGGTTTAGTGGTGGACTTGGCAGTGATGGGTTAATGACTGAACTCTTGAAGGGTCTTTTCCAACCTAAATGATTCTAAAATGTATTCTTATAATTGTAAAGGATTTAATGGTAACCACAAACGCTCCGTGAATCTGGTCATTTAAACGGCAGTTTACTTATTCTTCTATATATTCTAATTGCAGTTCTATACAGTTCAGAAAGTCTAGAACATCAGTGTATTACACATTCTCACGAGATCCCTTTATAGCCTTTAACTTTCTGCTATTTTTAGCACATTATCTAAATTTTACAGGGAAAAAAAAAAAGGAAAAGATAGACTGGTGTCCACATCCCTTTTGCCCTGACCCCTACACTCTGTTATTTCTGCCTCACTCTTAAGTACAGTAATACTCATCTTTCTTACCTGCAGCAGGAAATCTGTTAATGTTACTCTTTTTCTCAACATGCATCACTACTACTCTGTTCATCCAGAAACTCCACCCTCTATTGTTAAAAAATACCAGAACCTAAATAATTTTCTCAAATTCTGCTAGCACTGGATTCAGGACATTTTGTTATAACTGTTATTTCTTGGATTTTCTTTACCTCTCCCTTATATTCTGCTTCTGCCCTCTGGATGTTCCTTGGATATCTTTTTTTTCCCTTTTATTTGTTCCTTTGAAGTTCTTATGAGAATCTCTCTGACACTTCAAGTATGTTCCGTACCAGTAAAAAAACATGGTAAATCAGTGTTTTATCAAAACAATGTGGAAAAATCCAATTTCATTTACTGAAAGTCCATCTTGGACAATTTAAAGGCTGCAATTTCATTCCAGTTGCACCCTATAAATGCCAGACAGAACAAGGAACTGTCACTATAACTGGCAAGTTTGATATAAGATATAAACACAGCAAGTCTCCGCTTTTATAATGGCTCACTTCTTTGTTATCTCATGGCTCTGTAGGTGATGCAAAAGAAAATGGAAAACATTGCCACCACTGGAGTAATTTTTAAAGCAAGTATGCAATTTTTCTTACATATAAAATTGAGGCCATTTATGTGATAAGATTACCAAAACAATTCTCTGCAAATGACTTCCCAATGCAAGTGCTTTACAATAATGCATCTCCCTCTGACATGTACATTATATAATCCCTTTGTCCAAAGTGCTTAAATCACTCTATAGGAAATTAACCTACTAGATATTTCAAAGCTGAAAACTCAGTATGTCTTTATCAGCATTTATTATTCAAAAGAAAAGTAAAACATAGCTTCTTTTTATATATATACTCTTGGATAAACCACTGGGATGAGTGCAACAATGCAAGCTTTACTGAATTTTCCTCCTTGGGGTCAATGACTGAGATAATGAAAAACTTGTTGCATTGTCACAAATACCACTACAGTGGTGCAATGCATTTACTGATTTATTGCATGCTGCAAAATGATTTTGTAAGAACTTCACTGTGTACTTAGGTTCAATTTCACATTTGTTTCCATCCAGTGGTCTGGCCCAAACGCAAGGTTAAGAAATATGCAAGCAAAACCTACATAGCATGTTTGATCTTATAAAAAATTCATGAATATTGTTACCACATGCTTTCTTCACACAGAAAAAGGAATCTAAATACCATCTGTGCAAGACAGTCTAATTAGGGGATTAGGACCACAGAAGTTCTGCTTGCTCGCATGTTCCAGCGCCTGCTCCCTTGGCCACTGAGGCAAAAATGTTAAGAGAAGAAGAGAGAAGGGACAGCAGCACCCTTCTGGCTCCAGTGTAGACAGGAGTTAACTACCCTCCCAGAATTAAGTTGTGCAGCTCTGCCCACGGGAGTTTGCATTTTTCTCCCTTGATGTATAATGCCTGGCCCAGCACAAGGCCTGTGAATAAACTTGGCACCAGATGAATCACATTTTAATAAGTTCAAATGATATTCTGCAACCAACTGGTATTTAATGGCTGCAGCATACCACTGGGACCAATTTTTCAGGATTTGGCAGCAACAATAGAAAACTAAATGATAAAAGCACATAAGTAGTTCTTAAACAAAATAAATGAGGTATAAACATAAGTAAAGGCTGTACTGAATATATAAAAAGTCTGACTACACACAAAACCAAAGATCCATTTGGAACCACACAATTTTAGAAATAGAAGTGATAAATGTACAAAGCAATGTTCTACTACAATAGTCCCTAACATGCTTCCCCATCAGTTTAATATTGTTTGTTTCCCACGTCATTTTTCTTAATCACAGGACAATTTATGAATGCTAGTAACAACATGCAACCAAAACCCTTAAAGGAAAACCAGATCCTTTTATTTTGAACATGAATTCTGACAAGTTTCAACAGCTTATATCATATTCAACAATTTGACAGAAATTTGTAGGCCTAAGCAATGAACTGCCCCAGAAAAATGTATTCAAAACTTTTATTTTTTCTCTTTGGCTCACCAAGTGCTCACAAACAGATGGATTCTATTTGTTCAACATATTTAATATTTTTATTTTCTTGTTTATTTTTTTTTTTACTATTTCTGTAGTGGCTGCTGATGGTTCACCTCGACTAAAGAAATATCAAAATGTGAGGCTGGTCATGAATCACGATTATGCAGTTAGTCTGCTTTCTGACTGAATGCACACGTGTATCTCATGTATCACCAACTACAATCTGTATTCTGAAAACATTTTCCAATTTAAAGCTAAGTCAGAATATCTTTGTGAAGTAGTATATTTTTCCAGACTGTGGAAATATTAGATGCTATGCCCACTGCTGAGCTGATCTTAGAGTTAGGAGAATGCCTATGGAAAGTCGAAGTGATAAAGCAACATTGTACAGAATAACCAAGCAGGAAGTGAACACCAAGTCTCCAGGATTGACAAGATTGGATCAGGTCTTTACCACTGCTCAAATAAAGCACAAATACCTTTTAAAAGCAGAGCTTAATAATAAACACGATCAGTATTGTGCAATAATTAAGTTGGAGAAGGAAATTACTCAAGTCAGTAAGTGTTGAGGTATCTAACATGATTACATCACTGACCCTAATTTTGATTTCCAATGTTCTCTTGTTTAGTCTAGCACTGCTGTGGAAAAGCAAAGACTGATTACAAGGAATAATGTCTTAAAGTGATTTGCCAAGATCCAGCTGGCCATCCAGAAGAAAAGCAAATCCCCAAACATTATTTATTTAATTACTCAAGCTAGATTTTGAAGTAGCCCTGAAGTATCAGGGCTCTACTAACTTTCCTGGAAAGATTTGCTTTGATTAGAATTTCAGTAAATTCACTAAAACAAAAAAAGCCCCAATTCTTTAATCAAGTAAAATGTTAAGTAATTGGCCAAGCCAGATTTGGACAGGCTTTTCCCAGCATAATGATCTTTGGTTTCCCAGCTGAGTTCCACAAGTAGTGGAGAAACAGAAGACAAAAAACACCATCTCCACATTCTACCATGGGAGCAGTTGACTCCAAGTGCTCAGACCCAGAGCTCTCACTTGTTAGTGACTGATATTCCCGCCCCCATTCCGGACAGGCTGATGTCTTCTCAGACACCGGATTCTGCGCTGAACTCACGCTGCCAACAGATGTGAGGGTGCTGCTTACTCAGCTTATGAACACTTGCCAGAATTGCTCTGCTGCTTCAGGCTGCACTAAATTAATCCCAGCAAAGGCAAGGTTTATTTGCTCCTCCGATAGTTTCAACAAAACACCGATGGCACAGCTCTGAGCAAGGCTAAGGCTAACTGAAGGCTGGAGATAGCCTTGGAAAAGCCAGAGCTCTGCTGGAATGCTCTTTCAAGTCCACATTACCTACAGGGTATTCACCTCAGAAAATCCACTTACCCTTTACAAGATACTGCTGTTTGCTCTTCAAATGTTTACACAGAGAAAACTGTTAGTAACAGTGCATATATACATTTAAGTCAAGGACACAGAGGTAGCCAGTGCGGGTAATAAATTCAAACAAAGGGCAAGCTATGGAACCTTTCCCAAGGCTCTAAACTAGAAGGAAGACAACATTTTTTTCAGCACAAATTCTTTTCAAGATGACTGCCATTCTCACAAATTCAATTTTTGCATGGTTGATTTTGTTTTGGACTTTTATGATCATAAAATCAAATCTAAAATAACAGAGGCAGACCAACTTTGCTTCCATTTTCAATACCTCACCTGGAAGAAATGTCTTGGTCTACACTGGGAAAGTGAAGTTTTCCTCTCTGTTCTGAAAGCCAGACTCATGGTGTTACTAAACTCACTCTTTTTCCCTTTTACCTGCCTGGTGAGTCCTGCTGCAAATCGAGCTCTGGATACTGCTTTCCTGTCTTTTGCCTACCAGACTGCATATGTTGAAATACCTTTCGTATCTATACCACAGCAAAATTCTAACAGGTACCTGAAAAAGCCAGCACAGCAATAAGTTGAGACTTTTTAACCTAATACAACTTAATTATTTTAAACACGATTTTTAGTTGGACAGCCAGAATGAGCAATACCGGAAATAAATATGATGAACTTACAACAAACTCCACATAATTGCAAATGCTTAGAAATAACTCATGTATCAAGAAAGCTGAAATCTGATATTTCAAACTGCAAGTAGTGCATGTGAGAAGGAACTTCTCACATGCAACATTTATTCCACATATGCTGATAAAGGCATTACTGCCAGTGGGAGCACTCAAATGCTAACGTGTAGGCTAGGCAACATTAAAAAGTTTGTCTGCCCCTGGTGCAGCAGAGAAAGAAAGAAATATGGAAAGTTATATACTCAACTTTTATTTATGTACACATGGATTTTCTACACCCACGCTACACAAAATACATATTTGAACAATATCCAACAGTGCAATATAGAACTTGTACAATATTTTGGGTTCCAGGAGATATTCAGCCTCCTGAGTAGTACTTTTATTTTTCTGGGTTTTTTCTTGGTTCAGCCTTGACCTGCATTTGCAGCTTTTTCATGGCCATTTATAAAAAATATTCTCATGGAGAAAAAATTTCTGAAGGGCACTTTAAGAGCTGACATGTGGGAGGAAATGGAACTCTAAGTTCTATCTGCAAGATAACTGAAGGGCAAATCTTTTCAATCCTTTAAATAATTATCTTCAGTGATGAAGATACAAAATAATGTCATGTTTATTCATAAATAAAGAATTTTTAGTCAGTAGTTTTTGGACTTTATGTTAAAAAAACCCATCTTAACAGGCCTTGAAATATCCGCTAACTCAAACCAGCACCTTATTCAGAAACCTGTTGGAAGTCATTATTTTTAAATTCTTAAGTTTCAACAGAAAGAAATATTCTACAGGTGAGCTGCAACCTAATTATTTCTTTTTTTTCTGATTCTGTCAAGCATGCTTTTCAACTGACACACTCAGCTTTACACTTATCCTCAAGGAACTGCTCGTTACAATCTTTGCCAGCCCCAGCTTCCTGTTATTTACAACTTCATATAATTATTTTCTCAGAAATACAGCAGTAAAAAAGTTTTCAAGCTAGATAAATGAACTATTTACAGCTGGAACAAATCAGACAGATTCTACTTCCTCCACCAACACTGTCTGCTGGAGTTCCACAGTCATGAGATTGTCACAGAGGGCCTCAGCAGGGTTTAATGAGAATGTCAAGTGTTGGTACTCAAGCTTTGTGGCAGGAGCAGTGAGAGTGAATGGAGGACAAAGCAACAAGACAGCATTGCCTTATTTTCCCTTCTCCCAAAGGCAAATTGTATGAGGAAGATGAGTTAGGCTTAAGTTATCAAGCCACAGGAAATGAAATTCATGAACAACAACAGAAACATGGGAGAATTTCACCACTTCTCCCTGTAGAAGTCACCAACTCCTAAGTTTGAACAATGTACCCCACCTCTTTTCAATCACATTTCTGAAATACTAGCCCTGAACTTTCTTTAAAAAATGCTACTGTGTTTAGTAGAATTTAGTTCAGTAGCTGAGAATGCTGTATGGAGGCTCCTGAGATGCTGCAGTCTTGTGAAAACTGGCACAGCAGTGGAGCCAGCAGGAGAGCTCAGGAACAAAACAGAGCCCAAGGCAATGGAGGGTCAGAAACCTCAAAGACCTTCTAAAGCCACCTCACTTCGACTCCAGGCTCTTTATGCCCCTTTTTGAACTCTCTTGAATATTTAAAAACTCCCCCATACTATAATTTCCTTTTCTGTTTCTCCATTAACCTCTACAGAAAAACACCTCTCCCAACAAAACATCAGAACAGAAAATATTTCTTTCCTTGCAGGACAACCAGACTCAAATTCTGCTCTCCCTCAGTATTGCATCCCCATCAGTTGTGAGGTGCAGATGCTTGAGTAACAGATTTAATAGAATTATTGTTTTCCTAATACACAGAGTTAGGCTTCTGGCAGCCAGAAACTGTGGTTTGAAAGAGTTTGCATCTGGACTTACGTATTTAGTTGCCACTGGCAGACCTATTCTTCAGTTATTTATTTCCTTTAGAAAATAGTTTGTACCAGTATATTGCACCATTTCATCACGCCAGAAGAAGAAAAAAACAGGCTGAGATTTTCCAATTCAGTAAGCTGGCAATTTTTTTCAGAGTTTCTCCAGAACAATGCCTCAATTAAGTAAAATGATAAAGCATTCTCTATTTAATGGGAGTGAGAGAATAGACACAAAAATCATTTTCTGACAGTCATCTCAGAAAACATGCAATCTTTAAACATTACATTCTAATTAGAAATGGTAACTAAAAAGGAGCAATGGAATTTTTCTTGATTTTCACATGCTGGTTGTCAAAACACAAGAAAAGCTTAGAAAATGTGCTTTTGCTTTCTACGCCCATATTGGACCTTTAAGCCTTTTGCTCCCTAAACTGCTTAATCCGGCCAAATGAACATCTTATTTTCCAAAGCATTTCCAAGAGGGAAATTATACAAGCCTCTCCTTGAATAGAGCTTTTTGAAAAATGTTACCATGGTTGTTATTTCAATGAAAAAGAATCTTATCAATTTACCCGGAAGTAGCCAGTTAATAAATAATTCATCACATTGCTTTGCAACACCCATTTCATATATTAAAATGTTAGGGTTTATGAGGGAATCTCCAATATAGGGGAGGATGAGCAGACAATGAAGACAAGATGGTCTTCATCATAGTTCTATGGCTGTTCTCCCAGTTTCTTTAAAGCAAGTATACAGAAAAACACACAAAAAACCATACCAAACAAATAACCAAATAAAACTAGCTCAGCTGTGGGGTGCAGTGGTCTAATGCTTCACACAGCAGAATCATCCAAAATATTCTGGTGGTCTTCCAGAAGAGAGAGAGAAAACAAAGGAAAGGAAACAAAATTTTATCAAAGGTTTAAGAAAAAATGATGACATCTTCCATAAAAAAATCTAATTTCTCTCAATTGAATAATTGATAGGAATGTGAATTTTTTATTGAAGATTTGTCATTCAAATTTATACACTTATTACTGGCTGGTTTAACTGCCGGTACGTCTGGCAAGGGGTCAGTGCTACCAAATATCCTTCATCTCATAGTACCTAGAATTTTGACTACAAGAGCTGATAGAATTCCTACAATAAAAACGCCTCTGTAAAATCCCATCAGCTCCAGAGCTAATTTGGAATAATAACTGTCCCTATTCTTCCATATTCTGCCACGACCTTTTAACCTGCTCCCTTCTAGTACATCCTATTCATTTTCTTCCTGCTTTCCCATCAACAATACAGCTGTTTCTGTCCTCAGCTTCTCTGTGATGTAGATGAGGAGCAGTCTCAAAACCAATATGCTTCACAGATAGTCCCTTAGAACAGGTGTAATTAGCTTTCCTACACTCTGGACAAATCCTGAAGTGAGTTCCTTAGAAGGCACTAGCTAATTTAAAAAAAGGGAAGAAAACCTTTCCCCGACCTTCTCAGAGTTTAACCTTCCTAGAACTTTGTTTTTCTTTTCAGATCTAGTGCAAGCAACAAAGAAAGAAGGACAGTTCATCAGCTGCCTTCCTGGACACATAAACAGTTATCTGAAAGCTTTATCAACATTTTGGAAGAGACTTCACTTTAAAAACCGAGTTCCCACAACTTCCTTTGTGGTTCCACTCAAACAGTGGGCAATAGCATTAACTAAAACCAGTCAGCCAGATTTAGAGTATGCGCTCTGTTTGTTGTTTTAAATTGTTGAATATCAATTACCTTATTATTTTGTGATTAGCATGAAACATATGCATCTACGTCTTGTGGCTTTTGGCAGTGATTTAAAAAAAAAATCCAGCAACTTTGCATGAGGCTGTAAACCAGCATGTTTCCAGGCATTTTCAGCGCTGACTAGAGTCATTCTCAATCTGCTCACCAGCATGAAGTTAATTAGGAGAGGCATGAAGCTTATGGCTGGGTGCAGAAATCAGCAATGGAGCAAAATTATCCTTTTTTTGGCATCAGCCAGTAACTGCCACTGTGTCTACATGATTTTTTTTTTTTTTTTTTAATGCTTTCACTGTTAAGTATCAGTTAAGCTTTAACTTTGTATCTTATCCAATTTTCTAAATCCTTCAATGAATGTGAATTGATGAACATATGAAAACGTGGAGAGCTAATTATGTGGAGCTCAGGGAGGTACAATAATGTACTAATTTCCAGAAAATCCAGTTTCAGACATGGCCTTGGGATTCCTTTATCAGCAGCTAATTTTTGACCAGAGTGCAACTGGCCATTTTATTCACAGAATGCCAAGTCAAGCTTGTGCTGCAACACAAACCCCTCACCAGAATATCCATGTAAAAGGGAAACTCCCTGAATGCATCATTACACTCCACACAGGGAAAAAAATATCACTGCAACCTTGGATAAACGGATTTCATCAAGGCCCGATCTATTTTTCTTGTTACAAGATCGCAGTGAAAGCAGAGGAAAATGATGAAAGAGACGTAGACAGGAAAATCTTCCTACAAGTGTCCCTAGTAATATATTTTATTCCTTATATCATATTAGATCAAGGATTTATTAGGAAACAGGGTGCATTAAACAAACAAACAATAATCTAGGAGTAGATGAAATTCAAACTCCTTTGTTTTAATTCATTTTGCAAACTAAGGATGGATTTCCCTAGCTAGGTCACCTCTTACAGTAAAAAGGACCTCTCAGCTACATAATAAGGCATTTGTTACCCCTGCTATGCCTCAAAATGTGCACATACATTAGTTTTTCCATTTAGACAGTCTGCTTTTGAAATTACTCCCAAACATCCCCCTCTGTACTGTATTTCAGAGTGAAGTACGTGGCAGTCCTGCAGCACGTGAACTGGATTCCCTGCAGATGAAGCCCAGACAGAAGACAAGGTCCTGGAGAGGAGCTAAGGTCATTCAGGCCAAACATCTGGACCAGACCTTGTTTAAAGTAGAAGCCCCAAAAGTCACAAAAAGCTGACGCTGGGGCCTTACCCCAACCCTTTCACTACTACTGCAATGAGCATTTGTCAACACCAGTATGAACTGGGTCTTGTTGGTTGTCCTTTGGTTTATGCTGGCAGAGTTTCACCAGAGAAAGCTGAATCTCATATCCAATACAGTTCTCATACATCGAGGAGACAACATTAGGTGGGTGCACAAGGGCAAATGGGAGGATGGAGCAACAGGAGTTCAGATGCATTCAACATTCAACAAGGAGGAGGACTGGGATATTCCAGGTCAGCCCTTTTGCTCTCTTCTTTAGAAAAGAAATATTATAATGGCTCTTTTTTGGAAGCTGCTATTGTCTCTTCCAACACTGACATATGTTTCTATTCAGAGTATTTCTTTAGGAAGTGCCATGAGCTTACCACATTCAGAAAAAGACCATTTTGTTAAGTCAACCCTTCTCTGATTGTTTAACCCCCAAAACAGTTCTCTGAAAGAGGGCTCACACTCTTTGGAACATTGATCCCAAATGACACAGAGTACTAAATACCAAAAGCCAGAAGATTTAAGATGGAGTCCCAGCGTCCCAAAGCAAAATGTATTCAGCACATTGACACCTCTTGCATCAACAATTACCTGTGCACTTCAAAGCATGAAACAGGACTTGGACTTTGAAACTAGACACAAGTTCAGACAGAACCACCAGGTTATTTCAAAACTTCATAATTACAGCATTCCATCATGTCAAATTCACATTAAAACATAATTAGAACATTAACATTTTGCTAGATAAATACAAAAGATGAATTTTATAATGGGCACATCAATCAAATATTGCTATGTCTGACCTTAACTTTTTCTCTACTTTGAAGAAGATTTAAAGACACAGTCAGGATATCACAAGCAAAAAACCCCAAAATGTTACGCACAAGTGGGAACTAAGACAGTCCTACAGAACATGTAGGTTCCCATGAAAGGAAAAAAATGTCACCAATAAAGGAGATGAATACTGAAGACTAGGAAGGCAAAAGGAATCAGAATTTTGAGTTACAAATTACATTAAATCTCATTATTTTTACTGTGTCTTACTTGTGGCAAAAAACATGCTTATTTCTGATAACCTTTTGCAAAGAAATACAAATAATTTTCCCTCTTTCACCGATTATTCAAATAAAATATCATTGCAGAATTCTGGATTTGGGGACAAGATGAACCCACAGAGGAAGCCGCTGCATTTTTCTGAACTCAAAATTAACATTAGAAGAACTTTGATGTAGGAGAAATTAATTAAATAGAGAAAGCACAAACCTGAAATAACAAGAACTCTGGAATTCAGTGAAACTTTGGGTTCTAATGAAAAGAAAACACCTTGATATTGCTAATTCTTCTAAAGGTAGAGATAATAAAAAATATATACTCAGGACAATAATATAAATATATAACTCATGAGTGACTAAATAGAAAGAAAACACACTATATTTACCACTATAAATACAGTTACCAATTCCAGCAGTAATATTTGCTTATTAATATGATGGAAATGCAAAAATTAACACAATTTGAGTACTGTACAAATACTGCATCAATTACATTATAAGTACACCCAAAATACAAACAAGCAAGCACGTTACTGATCATAGAAAAATCACATTAGACTGCAGCCATTTCTATGCATATGAGGGTTTTTTGAAGATACTAGCCCCTTATTTATTCTTTTGTCAGATGAAACAAATTTTTGACAACTTTTTGATTTTTTGCTCAAGCAAAAGGAAGGATTCAAGCTGCTCGCTGTTAAGGTAAAAAGTTTTTATACTACATTATTGGCATTTTGAAGAACAGCTTTCTCTATCCTGACTCTAGCATAAAAAAGTTTGAGATTAGCTGATTTTACTAGGTAGTCACTACTTCGTAGCAATCATTTTATATTCAGGAAGGAGCTGTCATTTTATAGCTATTTTTACATAACCTTAAATTCTATATGAAGACAATTACAAATAAGGTAGTGGAAAGCATGGACAGGTTTTAAAAAGAGTAACAATACTCTTCTGTTCTGTGTTGGCTTTGCTCCACTAATTGGCTGAATTGTGCAGGATTGCTGGGAAGATTAATTGAGGCTAATGAACTGAGGTGCCTGCAAAGGGCAGGAAGGGCCCAGCTCTCCAAGGCTGGTCACAGGGGCTGCTTTCAAAGCAGGAGGAATATACAAATAACCCCAAGTCGGGAACAGGAACTTGTCACAAGGCGAGAGAACAACCCAATTCGCGCAACCCCATTCCTTACCTACACATGCTTTTCCAAACTTAAAACAAAAATTGGCAAGAAAAAAAAAATCTAACCAAAACCAACCAACTTGCTCTAAATTTAGTCTTAATCATTTAGTCACCTGCCAGCTGAAGGTGTTCATCCACTCAGACATATGAGATGCCCTCAGATCACGTATTCAATACCGCTTCGGAGCCCTGGCTGCAGGTGGCCCGGTGGCTGTGAGGACCATGGCTGGAACACGTGCCACCAGAGCAGAGCCAGACTTCCCAAAGGCTCTCATCAGCCCTTCAGGCCAAACAGCTCCCTGAAGTTCTGCTAATCAATTAGCTGAGCTCCAGGCCAGCCCAGAAAGGGAATGGTTCAAAGGGAAGGGTGGGGAGCAGCAGGACAAAGCTACCTCTTGCACTGGAAGAGCTTTTCATGTGTCTCTGTGCCTTGAGCACTGTTCTGCCACCGAAAAGCCGCATTCATCAATGTTCAGGGCTGCTGTAAATACAGAAGCACAGAGCTGGCTATTCACTGGTGATTTACTACCAGGCCCAACACGCAGCTGACATGAAACACGTTGGTCCTTTGGAAGCTGCCACCAACAGACGGGAGAAGGGGGACGTGGCACCTCCGTGTGACAGCCACGGGAGGGGAGCGCGGCGTCGGCCACCGCCCCACAGAGCGTCCCCGGGGAACGAGGGCCTCGTTTGGATTAGCAGAATTGTATAATTTCTGAGAATCCGGAAAATTAAAGCTTGCGTAGTCATGAATGCTGCCATTATATACACATAATGTCCTAAGTGTCATTCAGAAGTGCCTGGAACCGAGGCTATAAATTAAGATATCCACACCTCCCTCTGAAGGCTATGGATGTTTTAGGGCTGTGGGTCCTTATTCAGAGGAAAATAAAACCGGTTTTCCATGTTTCTATGGCTCTGTAAGCTCTTTTAATTTAATTCTGAGAGAGACGTTTCAAAAGCATCTTTCATTGACGAGGAAGTCTCTACTTAAAACTTTAACCAAAATTATCTCGGTTATCTCTGAAACCTTTTCTCTGGTCATATGCTTATACCCCAGAGCACATATGATAATGTAGTATCTTCTCAACAAATCCAGTCCTCTTAAATGTTACTCAAGATGAAGGACAAAAAGCACTCTGACCTCAATGACTCTGAAATTCTAATTTCTTATTTTTCATCACGAATTATAGAAATAACAATTGCACATTTCTATTATTACAGGGCAGTTAGTACTTAAATTTTATGCTGAGATATACAGTTATTTTTAAAGCAAAAATACTACCACAGCACACTTCTGACTTAGGCCGTTCTTGCATAAGATACAAATTATTATAATGCAAACAAAAAGAACATAAATGACATGGCAGAATTCTTAACACACATTTATTGCTTAAAGAAGAAACAGTGAGAAGCTGTTTTAGGAAGAAGAAGGAAATCACTGCAACTCAAAATACAAAGACCATAACAGCAGCCAAAGGTCACAAGTTTAAAAGTGTGCCAAAAAAGCTCTGACACCAGCCCAAAATAGGCATGCTGCAAAGTGCCATCTGTGCAATGTATGTAAATGTAAATGTTTTTGTGATCTGTCTGAAAACTCAAAGGAAATATAACCACAGCCTGTGGACAATTACATTTTCCTATTTCTAGGAAATACAGGTGTTGGATCTCTATTCAAGGAGTGAGTCTTCACACTGGCTTGTGTTTTGCTTTAAAGGATACAACCCCTCTGATAATTCTGTTTTGAATACAACACACACACAGAATCTTCAGTGCCTTTGTTGGCTGTCGAAAAAACACTGCAAAACCAGATGTAGCACTGGGCTGTACAGCACTGAACCTACTAATATTACTCTAACTGGATCTGCCTCACTGTCTACTGAGTGTCCTTAAAATAAATTAAAAATTTTTAAAAAGTACTCTTCTTCCCAAATTCCACATCATCTGATCCAATGTTTTCATCCAATAAAGTACTCTGAGGTTTTGTATTTAGTCCTCACAATACATTTATTTCCACAAAGCTTTAGGGGAATACTTTATTATATATTCTAAATAAATATGGCTTCAGAAAAAAAATCTGGAAACTTCTCTTAAAACAACAGCATCAAATTTCATAGCCTGAAGAACTCATTAATGAATTTTCACCCAAAATTCTTTTAAAAGATATTTTACAAAAAAAAAAAAAAAAAAAGAACAAGGGGGAAAGAAACCCTGAAACCTTCTCTAGGCTTTTTACTTCTAAGTTTTACTTGAAAAAACATTTTAAATACACACAAGTGTACATAAAGCATACTACACTACACTTTTTATTGCACTGCAACTCTATTGACTGAGAGTCCTACAATTACAACATTAACCCAAGCACTATGTTTCAGAGCAATAGCTGGTTAGTGTAATATTGTACTTCAACTGACCTGAAGGTTTAAAATATTCCCCCAAGAAGGGACATGACTCAGAATTAAAGACTAAAGCAATTTAAATTTTATGGCATTTTTCTAAAATTACCCAAATTAAATATGAGAAAGTGAAAAAGTACGTCAAGGACTTGGCTATGAAAGTTACATCACAATTTATCAGTAGATCTTAATATATACACACATATATATGTGCTTTTAAATACCTTAACCTACTTGTCACGGGAAGCATAAAACAAGGTATAGTAATTTAAAAAATAATAATAAACATGAGTTACAGAAACTAGAAAAAATTATCTCCCTGGGGAACAGCAAATTTAGGTCTTACAAAGCCCTGGAAGAAAGGAGGACTGTAATCATTATATTTGCAAATGATGTGGAATCAAGGAAAGTAAAAGCATTGAAGAACAGAAGCAGAAAAGCATCAAGTCTGAAGAAACGTATGAACAAAATTAGGCACGTGGGTGGAATACATTCTGCACTGAGGTTAAAAAAACATATTCACTTTAACTATGAACTATAGGGGGAAAACTGGAATGAGCCTGGAAAACATTCAACATATTCACAAGAAAAACTTCCATGAAGAAAAGAAGATTGGTGATTCCAGGAGGATTACAGGCTTCAGGCAGCCATTAGTAAAATTATAAAGTATTCTAGATGAGGATTCATTAGCTACATAGTATTTACTTGGTTGAAAGAGAAACTAGAAAAGACACAAGTGTAAGATCCTCTACTACAACTGAATGTACAAATTGGAATCATTATGAGACAAAATGCATAGAGTATTATTTGGGTCAATTTGCAGTTGATGCAAATCTGGATGGAGTTAGTCACTATGGTGTTTATTTAAATAATCTAGTTTCTGAATGATGGAAACACAAAGAAAAAGGGAAGAAAACCAGAACAAGTCTCAGGCCTATCATGTATAAAGTACACAGACTTTGAAATCAGCCATAAAGAATGTGTATTAGTTACTCCAGTGACAGCAGTCTGAGAGGGAAAAAAAGGCAAGAAGGAAAAGGATTATAAAGAGCCAAGAATCCATTGTTTAGCTAAGTATGGAGCAATTTAAAAACAAGTGTCCTTTTCAAAACCAGATTACAGGATGAAATATGAAAACAGAGGATAAAATTTACCAAATCTCTTGTAATGCTTCGAAATCAAAGCTCCAGCCATAAGAAATCATGATAATTCAATCTAAGTTCTTCAAATAAAAAGATGTTTACCTCACTTAACCAGATAAGGTAAGTCCATAGCCTTAGCTGGTTCTACAGCTCCCTGCTGGAATTAAGGGTGCAGGGCAGTAAACTCAAGGCTGAAGCTTTGGAAGCACATGCTGTCTGCTGTTTTACTATAAAAAGAGTCCTACAGCTAAATGCACATCAGTGTTTCAGAGAGACTTGAAGGGGAGTGGTCTGGTTCCATTTTAGACCAAGTAGACCATGCCCACTGTATGGAGCCCAGCGAGAAACAGGGCAGTGAGGCAGCTCCCAGGCTGTGCAGCCCTTCCAGCCAGCTCACGGTCTCTTAAACATCAGTTTAATTAAAAACCTAAAATTATCAGTGGGACCACTGGTCCTTGGGAAGCCTGGATGCTTCATTATTTGCCATCACCCTTACTGGGAGTCTTTTTACTATTCTGAAACTTTAAAGAATTGAAAGAGGCTCTGATTGCAGCCCCCCCCCCCCCCCCCATTTCAGAACCGTTATCAGTTCTTGAATTAACGTCAGTAATTCATAAAAGCTGCAACTCAGTCTTTATTACCTGGGCTGCCATGGGAGAAGCACTAAAAAAGCTCTCACCGCAGGCACATGCTTCAGTCACAAAACAATTCAGATGATTTTACTGATACTACTCAGAGGCATAAGAGTTACAGGAAGACTGCTAACCCTGCCTGTAAATCAAGACTACCACAGCATTTCTATCTGTAAGAAACACAGAAATAAATTAAGTAATAAAAAATAATCTTTCAAAAACAGAACAAGAGCAGCTACTGGCCTTGCCTCATATCCTGCCAGCGTAAAGAATTCCTTCTCACAAGAAAAAACAGTCCATGTTGGAAGCAAGCAGAGAGGCCTGTGGGAATTTGAAAAGTGTAAGGCTATTATTTCTAGGCTTTCATTGCCAGAAATGTGATCAGAGCTCCAGGAAAACGCAGAAACCAGAAGACATGGCAATTTCAATGGTAACCACGAGAACTCCGAAAGTCCAGTTATGCATAGCTGTGGTTCTTGAAATTATATCAGTATTACCACACAAGCCTTCATAAAACAGATAAATATTTAATTTTAGCCCAAGAAAGGCCCTTTTGGAAAGGCAGCCAGTTCTCCAAAATGCACAGAAGGAACTCAGGTATGTATCTTGGAAAAAAACCCAAACCCTAATTTATTTGCTGGTAATGAATGGATGACTTTTTTATTTTCCTACCTGAACATTAGCACAAACATACCTTGAAAAGTACATATTTGAAGTACATATTTGAATTCATGATTTCATTCTCAGTTCAGGTACTACCAGCAAAGGTTTGAAGGATGGGGAGGCAGACAAGTGGTACAGGGGGGAGTTGTCCAAAGAATATCCTTAAAAAAACAGCAGTCTGGTCCACATACAGAGTGGGACTGTTTTAATAAATCAGTTCAGCTTCACATGTTGACACGTTTTAATGGCTCTACCACTGACTTGTATATTTTAACACGTGTCTGTAAATACACAGAAATAAGCCAAGCTGACACAGGCAGTTTGAAACCAGTACAAATATTCAGCTGGGATACTAAACTTATTCAGTTAAGTCGGCTTCAAAACCTACTTTAAAAAGTAAACAAAGCTTAGCAAGTGCACATGCGTGACTGTAAAACACTTATAAACCCCCATGAGTCCAAATCCTAAATGTGCCAGAAGTCCAGCTAGGGTGCAGCTTCTACAAAAAAAGTGAGGAAGGGTTTTTGGGTTTGAGAATGTTTCAAATGTATTTGAATAGAAAAACACCTGTATGTGACATCCTTCTTTCTTCAATTCACTGTTAGAAGGCCACAGAAAAATTATTTCAAGTTTATCTTCAAAACAGCTGTGATAACAAGCCTTTGACAAAGTATCATTCCTAAAATACACGCAAAATAATTATGCAAAGTGATATTAACAGTAGGCCCCTGCATCTCCTGCACACTGCTCTACTTTACTGAACCCCCCTCAATCCTCCACGGTACTGGTATGTATTTCTCATGATGTCTGCTGACTTCACATATAATCGTGCTGCCTTTTTTTTTTCTGATCCTAGAAGACAGACAATGTTTCCTGCTCTTATAAGCTGGCTTTAAAAAAAAAACCCCAAAAAACCCAAACAAAGTCATTTAAAAACAAACACAAAAAAACCAACCAAACAAAAAACACTATACAGATGGATCCTGAGTTTCAAAATGTGACTTGCAAGACCAACCAGACTGAAAACCTAGGACTGAATGACCAAAGGAGAATTCCATTCACCTCATGTAACAAAGAGAAAACTATTTCATTATTATTCAGTTTTCACAAGTGCAAAAGATATTTTTTAATTATGCAAGTCTAGGAAGAATTATTTTATATTATTTAATTAAAACAACAGTAGAAATCTGTTACCTGAAACCTCAGAACAAATGTTTGTATTTTCTATGTAATCTAACCAAAAAGAAGACAGAAATAAATAAGAATAGGGAACTTCATAAATATTTGCTTTATTGTCTTATATTTTCTTTTTCTTTCACAATATTCTCCCCTCCAATTATTGTCATATCATTAGAGTGAAATTGCTTCCTATATAAATCATTATTTAAGGTAATATCATAGATGTATCTTTTAGGTTAATCGCTGATATGAAAACCTAATACTGTAGATATTGTAGTGTAGATACTGCAGCAGGATCCCCAGGACCCAGAGGCATCACGTCAGCATGGGATCTCAGAAGTTCCCTCTGACAGGAGCTCGTAGCCAGAGCTGTGTCAGGACTTGATGGCCATGAGAAGTGACAGTCATTTCTGCACGTCATGGAGAGCTGATCAACCAGCTCCACTTCATTAAAGTGCAGCCTTGCAGTGGCATTCATTATCAGAACAGAAGGGAAACCCTGCCTCCTGTTAAACACAATACTTTGAAAAAGAAGAAATTCTGAGAAGATCGCAGCGAAGACAAAAAAACCTTTTGTTAAAGGACTCGAATTTGAAAAGTCATTTTCAACATGATGGAACAGCAGCATCTAGAAACTAATTAAAATTCAGCACAAAACAAAATTCCCATTGAGGTGGGGGAAAACATTCCTGCACAGAAATTCCTTAAACCTGTAAAATGTTAGCCTGACAGACATGAATCGGCTCCTGCCTTCTGATATGTAGGAGACACACAAGCCATCAATTCTTCACCCACACCTTTGGTAAATTAGACCACATCAAGTGTCTCCTATAATAACTTTTGTGATAGCCCAATTTCCCCCGTGATGGCCATTTTCATGCTTGTTTTCTTTCTCTCATTATGTCAGTTTTTCCCTTGTCTGCATCATCCTCCCCCAGCACTGGTTTAATAACAAATAAAGAAATAAAGAAAGAAATTCAATAGTTGATGGCCATGTCCAAGGGAAAGTGAGTACCTATTTGAATTGCTTATCAACATTTTAAAAACAGAACACAGAAATTACTTACTTTTTTCTAGTCGCTAGGCCAATCTTTATGGATGAAACACCTTTCCTATTATTCATCTTTCACTTAAAGATCTACCAAGCTCAGGAAGAAAAAGTAAATCAAGTTTTCAGAAAAAGTCCAAAACATCAAGAAAGAATCATTAAAAATTAAACACACCTATTAACTGTACCATGTTATAAATATTAAATTGGTCTAAATATAACATATTTATTGACCAGAATTTTTAGAGCAGGACTTTTTTTAAAATCTAGTGAAAGTGCACATACTAGAACAGGATGTACTTAGTATTAAGCAACCCTATATCAGATCAAAGGATTTCAGAGCCATTTCTAGCCAGAGAATGACATTATTTATACTACTGTCTCCACAGAGGATAAATCCATTTCTTGTTTGAAAAGGTTAGGCAATAAAGGGAGATTTATAAAACTAGTACAAATAATTGGTTTCCTTTTCCTTATCCCCTGTTGGCTTCAGTACTCATTGGATAACCTTAAACCTCCACCCAGTCTGATGCAAAAATATTTTTACTGAGATTTTACAGTACTGTTTTCCTAAAAGATCTACATAATTATCATTATGTTTCTACCGAATCAAACCCCTATTTTAAAGGGAGGTACATCTACATATATTTTTTCACAGTGTCCCAAAATTCTCATTATATAAAACTGACTTTTCACAAAGTCAGCTGCACTATTTCACTCCTCTGTGGAAAATAACAGTTACAAGTATTCAAGAGACAAAAGATGGGAAGGTATTTCCAGTTTAAAAACACTAATACTAAGGATTTATTTAAAAGAGAGTGAAAGGCTGCAAAAAATAAGACAATAAACAGTGACCTTAATTACCTCTGAAATCTGTAAACTGATACTAGGTTTTATTATGGTTTACTTTTTAGTTTAGTTCTTGCTTAATATCAGTGTTAAGTCAATTAAAACAAAACAAAACAAAAATTTGTTAGCCACAGGTAGCACTTTGGTAAAAAAAAAAAAGTTTGACATGCTGTGGCAGTCATTAAAATTTGCAAATAACATTTGTAAATCAAGAGTTCCAAGATTTTATTGCATTTCACACAATGCCACTTATACTATCACCAATAGCTACAACCTATTTTTAAAAGCATGTCAGACTTGCTGATGACTATCACCAAATACACTACATTAATAAAATCACTGAAAATTGCTTTTAAATAAATGCGAAGAGAGAGAGACTCTGAATGAAATCTTACGTTCTCTTTATCCATAACGGAGGCAGAACAATGGCAGCAAAGATCAAGAATTCTTTTTCTGTGCAATTAAAAATGAAGTCCATCTAAACCATAATTGTACAGGAGGAATTTCTCAGCAAAATGGTTCAGTGCTAGTTTTCATGATCTCATTTTAGCAATTTGATCCTGCTCAGCAAAAGACTTGGATATTTACTTATTAGGAAGTTTCACATACTTAAAACTTTTTGATTCCCAAGTGACAGAAGAATGAGCTTCAACATTTTGCAAAATTGCTACTTAAATATTTGGTGTTTCACCGATGACAGGTTGCAAATTAATGCAAATTACTACAGCACTTAATGCACAACTCTAACACCTGGGCACCAGAAATTAGGGAATATTCACTTATTCATTTCACGCAGGCCTTGAAGCAATAAATCAGGCTCAATGGCTAGAGTGCAACTTCTTACCTAAAATGGACAAATTGAATAGAACAAAAGAATATTTAACTTGCCTATAAATAAATGCAGTTTTTGAAGATTTATTACTCTCTATTGGAAACACTCAGCGAATATCCAGCCAAAGGAATGATGTAAAGATCACAGATGTTAGGAGGGAGAGTATCCCCTTATTTTTCTCAACTAAATATGTGAATAGCCAATTGCTCCTATATAACATATATAATAAATTGCAGCAAGCTAACAATTGGTAAGTCAAACTAAGAGAAATCTAGTCAAGCACAGCTGACATTAGGGTCAGAATCCTGAAAGAAAGTGATATTCTTCTAAAAAATGTGAAGAAGCAACTCGTGAGGTGGTCACAAGCACAGGAGAATCTCTGAAGAAGAACTAGTTATTACAGTGACCATAACAAAATACATTCAACATGCAGAGGGGGAAATAAAGAACAAGAATAAAGAGGTGTACTACAGCAATCAATGAGAAGTGTATTTTTGCAAAAAAGAACATCAGGACAGAACTTGGAAAGGTAAAATGCTTGTACCTGACAGAACTATTCAATGATCCCATGACAGATTCCTCTTATTTTGGCACTTTTAACTGAATAACTGGGTACGTCAACAAAAATACCAGAGAAGACACTTGCTCTTTTCTTCTTCAAAGTAAGTTTTGTGGGTTTGTTTTGTTTCTAATCACATTACATTCTGTAAATAGCTCTACAATGCTAATAGTCACTGAGGGTGGAAGGGCCCTCTTAAATCTTCCAGTCCAACCTCCCTCCTGAAGCATGGTCAGCTAGAACAGGGTGCTCAGGTCAACTCTGTTGAGTCAGGTTTGGAGTACCTCCACAGACAGAGACCTCACAACCTCTCCAGGCATCCTGTTTCTCCCTCACAGCAGACGTGTGAGTTCTGCTCAGAAGGAATTTTGTGTGGTTTTGTTTGTGTCATTGTCTCTTCTGTCACTGGGCACTACTGAGAAGAGTTTGGCTTCCTCTTAACCGTTCCTTTCCAGCAGGTATATTCAGATATGGATAAAAAATGAGCCTCTAGGCCTAATCTCTTCAGAAACAGAACAGCTCACCCACATTTTTAGTGATAACATTCCTACCTGATCTCCACTTTCCAACTGTCTCTCAGTAATAACTCCTACTGACCCTACTATTTGTCTGAATTATTGAAGCCTCTTCTCACTCATTCAGCTATTCAATACTGGAAAATATCTACAGTGGCTTTCCAGTGCTATTCAATTCTACTCCAACCCACTTTCTTCAAAGTAATATTAAGCCATCAAATCTGAACAAAATCTCCGAAACGGTAACCAGGGACAACGTATTACACAGTACCTCCAGAATATTACACATGGGTCCTATTTCTGATATTACCCTTCCCTTGAAGTACTCCACCATTCAGCCAGAAGCATGCACCACAGTTTCTAGCCGTATGTTTAGCTTTCCTCAAATATAAATTGATGAAATGGACCATTTTTAAACTCAGACTCAAAACCATCAAACTCAATAGTAAAGCGTTTTTTTTCTGAGCAAGATTACTAAGCAAAAAAAAACCAAACAAAAAAACCCAAAAGGAAAACCCAAAAATCACCTTTTTTTCTTTTTTAATCCCCTTTTAATTATCTTCCAGCTAATGGAAGATACTACTCCAAATGCTGTTTTCTTCTATTTTGTTTCCTTTCAGTTATACTGCAGTGCTCACCTCAGCTAATAGATGTCTGCAAATCAACCAGGCTGTCTCTCCAAGTATCTACTGACCAGAAGGTATAGCCCAAAAGCTAATGAGCTGCTAAACATCGCTGCCATTGAAGAGAGATGTATTGTGAATTTGCAATTTTGCCAAACACCATGCACAAAACTGATGATTCCTGTCAGTAGCTGTAGTGTGAGATCACGATTGACTCCAAGACAACAATTAAAATGGAATACATTAAGCAAGTCGTTATGGATAGGAGCAGCAGAAAGCTTGTCACTGACTATGGCTTCATTTCGCTGATGCAGACACCTCATGAAAGCCTTAATAATTCGCCAGGTATTGCAGATTATCAGTCCATGTATAAAACTTATTTGGAATAGCCTATAGCTTTGTTCTACTGCAGGGAAATCACAAATTTTATTTATTTTGGAATATAAACATCTTTCATGCCCAGACAGAATAATGGCTAAATCACTCAGAAGAAAAGAATTACCATACAGTCATTTCACTCATACAATTAAAGACTTGATTTACAAAAGGACTTATTTTCCAAGAGCTTGAATTCCACACTGGACTTTACTGCCATGTGCCTTAGTTCCCATTTTACTGCAGAAGAGGAAAAGGCAGCTCAGAACCGGACTCACACCGAAGGGTTTTGATAAATGCACTCCTGGACCTGGTGCACAAATCCTGGGTATAACTTCCTTTAAACACCAAAGCCCTTTCATGAATCTCCATATTCACTAAAACTTTCATGGCAGAAGAAGCTTCACAGGGAGCTTCATCATTTTAGAGACTTAGGCACTGTTTTATCACTGTATTCATAAACCATAAACTGTCTAGTTTTAGATGCTAAAGATGCATCTTTTGCAAGAAAAAGGGATTCTTTCCAAATATAGCAACATTTGAAAGTGTCCTTTATTTACATTCAGTAACTCAGTGGTCAAAGCTCTTGCCATATGTCATCACATCCTCAGGGACCATATCCCTAATCATCTGGACTGCTACAAGAAAGGGTCAGAGACGTTTATTTTTCTTTATTCATTTAAAATAAACAAATAATTACAGTTTTTAAAAGATCAGTTCACTCGTGACCACTTCAAAATAATATTCACATTCGCTTTGCTCCCTGTCAGTGAACCTGTCCAGAATGTCAGACTGCAGATTTCAATATGTTCTTCCAATTATAACTTTTTGTGCCACTTGAGTTCTGAGGTGCAGTGAATTTTCCATAATGAAAAGAAAGCTACAATGGCACAATGCTCAGGCTTCTTTGGAAGGCTTCTAGTTTAAATGAGAAATGAAAACAAGACAGCAACAAAACCAGACACATTTCAAATCAGAGGTAAAAAATAAAGCAATACACCAAGCTAACTTCAGAAATTTTCTATTTATAATGTATTTTATCTCCTCAAACTAGAGCTGATAAATCTGGAGGTCTTAAAAATGTGTATTTTTAAAATTATTAGTAGTAGCAGTAGTAGTAGTAGTTTGCTGTGCTTCATTAGATAAATTCCAAGCTTGACTTTTTGCACCTAACAAAGCATAAAAGACTAAATCTGTGAACTACTGCTTTCATTATACTCTCCTTTTTAAGGCCAAAACCCAGCTTTCAAGCAGCACTGAACATTATCTAAGTGCAGTGGCTCATGAAATACTGGACATTAAAATCAAGCAGAGTTTATCCCGGGAGTCTAGATATAAAGTGAGATGTTTCTCATGTAACTTTTAGAAATGAAAAATAAGAATTTTCAGCATTGTAGCTGATCATCACTGCATGGGTGAAAAACACACGGACAGAACAGTACAGACATTTTTCTGCTTAGGGAATACCTGTTAAATGTGGATCTGTGAGCAGTAATCAGACAGGAAAAAAAAAAAGGCATTCTCCAAGGACACATACGATTAACAAGCTGGAACCAATTAAAGCCAAGTGAAATCCATTAGAACAGAAGCTCCTCAAAGTTCTGTTCATGCCTCTCTGGGTGGCCATGTGCTGCCTAGACATATACATGGAAAAAATCTAATGTTTCAAGTTTTAATGTAACCAACGTTACCCACCCTAGATGATACTCTATGCTGGAACTTTCATTTCAGCGTGTTTGAAAAGCAAAAATCACTCTTTGGTGACATGAATTTAAAAAAAGAAAGCCATCCATAAACCCCAGTATTTCTATTTATTTAATTAAACAAGGTTTTTTTATACATACTCTTTTTATTCCAAGATGATCTATAATAAAGATATATATAAAAAAATAAAAATCTGTCTTTGGTAGTATCTTTAAAAGGTTAATTTGAAAAATCGGAAATCCATACCTAAACTTGAAAATAATGTTGGCATTTCCTAACTTAACTTGCTTAGGAGAAAATCATATCTACAGTGGTCTTTTACTTTGAAAGTTAGTTGCAACAGTTCTTTTATCTGATGTTTCTTCTATCCTTAGTTTAAAACAAAAAGAAAAGTTTTACCAAATGACAATTAACCAGACAAAATGCTGCCAAATTTCGTTAACTTTGCAAAGCAATTTCATTTCATCTCCTCTATTACGGACTCTCTAGGTAATCATTTCACTCTACGAAAGCCATCAAAACACCTTTTCCAACTCCTCTGCAGGGTACTACATGTGGCAGCTCGGGAGGACTTTAAAGTTGAGGCCACTTTCTTGACTGATATGAAGGTTTCCAGTTCTAAGGTTAATACACCGTAATTTCTGCAGAATTTCTGGTTTTGTCTGTCTCTTCTTCATTGGAAACTCAAGCTTCAACAGCCCTCTGATAGGTTACAACTGCACAAAGCTCATGCTCCTCTTCTGGACAGAACCTTTCTGCTGTTGCTTCAAACCTGGGGTGGGTTTTTTCCCCCATGTTTATTACATTCATTTCCATTTAAAGCCAAAAAAAATTTAATAGAAACAGTGTCCAAGCAAAAACATGGTTTCTAAAACAACAAGCACCACCACTAGTGATCCATTCAGATGAAGACATGAAATTATTTTTAGTTGGGGATAAAAAAGAAAGTGTGTTCAGACACTCCCTCAGACTCTGCAGTCGCTGCATTCCCCTCACATCACCCAGTCTCATCCATCCGTCAGTAGGTGTTCCTTTCTCCCTTCCTTCCACCAGGACTGGTGTCAGCTGATCTCACAGACACGGCTTTGAAGACCCCTTCTGTGATGGTAACTCCTAGAGCTTCCTCCCTCTCCTCACCCGTCCATGCCGGGTCCCACAATGCTGATGCCCCTTACAGCAGCTCAATGTTACCCAAACTCGTCTGGGGCTCCAACCACAACACTGGGTGTGATGAAATAATCTAAGGCTGGCTCATTTTATCAATTAACTGAACACAGGCACACGTAGAGACTGGCCAATGTGGCTCCCACTGGCCACGGCCCAGAGGCAGAGTCCCACGGAAGCTGTGGCCGCTGCCTTTCATGAAGCAGCAATACCTGGTTACCCCACAGCCTAGACAGTTGCTAAATATTTAAGAGAAAAAACAGCTCTGAGTAATAAAGTTCTCCTAAGAAAGGAAAAAAAAAAGAAAGCATCATACTCATGCTGGGAACCAAATTAGTGTGTTCAGAAACGAGAAGTTACACACAGCTGAATATTAGGCAATATGGCTGGAAGTAAATACAAGTGAAGTTACAAAACAGTTTTATTTCTTTTCCATACGACCTTTCAGATTCCCCTGAACTAAATGAAAGAGGGTTGATTCTCAAACCTTCCTTCAGTACGGAACTTTATCAGACATCAACAAAAAACCTATATAAATTATAAACGCAAGATTTTTATCTACCATCTGCTGATAAATATCATCACAGAGGTCAGAAAGCCAACACGAACACAGCTCTATTAGTAGAAATATCAAATCACCAAGCTTCTGCACAGGTAGTCCGACACTCTCCCCTTTGGAAATCAAACAGAGGTAGATCAAAGGGTTAACACACACTTGGTATTGTTCTAACAAGCAGGATATCAGCTGGTAGGTGAGACCATACAGAAAGGCAGCACTGACGCCCAAGGAAAATACCAGCTGTCTCTGCTCAGAGAAGACAGATTACCACCTGTCCCCGTTATCTTCCACACACAATACAAGGCACGTTGGCCATTTTAACAGGGATAACTGCACCCATATGCTGTTTAATTTTGAACTGCACTCTCCCTACTTGTAAATATTCCTGATGGATCAGTCTAAATTGTAGATTAGCTCAGTGGTGATGTTTAGCTAGAGGCTGAGCTTCACACTTTAGCTCCCCGAAGCCTTAATGTGCAGTGTGCTGCGTTAGCATCACCACTTTAGGCAAACAGCAGAAAGCAAACACATATGCACACGTTTGTGTACACACATACATGCACAAAGAGAGGAAAAAAATTCAAAAAAATATTAAGATTTTAAAAATACTTTGTAGAAAAATTGTTTTAAGCCGCATTCTGGCAAAAGAGCTTTGTTTCATATACTGTGAGAAGCCCTGTTTACCTTTTAAGCAATACATGAAATAGCAGTGTTACAAAAGCATAAATACTGCTACAGATTTCAAAACAAGAAAAAAAAGACGAAAAAGAAACAATCTTCCCACAATCTACACAATTAGGAAAAAAATTACATCTGTTCCAGTAACTTTTACAGTGCCATTTATGACACAAATACATAAACAGCATTCTTTTTTTAAGAGCAAATAACTAAAATCTCAGCAACAACTTTCTGTTGGTTTGGACACTTGATTCTTGCAAGTTACCTGGGTGTTTTTATGTTCGAAATGTGGCTCTGAATAATTACCTTTATGGCACAATTTGAGTTCATAAAGAAATAAGAAAAAGAACAAAAAGAATCATCTAGACTGCCACCTTCACAATCACAGCTCTTCCAAAAAAAATAAAAGCAGACTCAACCCAAATCCACAGATCCCATAGGAGTAGCAAACTTTATTAGAATATTCTGGCTCTTCTTTTTATTCTCTTTCAGCCATTCTGTGTGAATGTGTTGAAAAAAAAAAAAACCCAAAAAAACCCCAACCAACCAAACAAGAAACCACACCAAAACCCCACCAAACAAACAAATAACAAAAAAACCATCCAAGAAAAAATGCACTTCAGAATTGCTGGCATGGAATACAGCTGGCTGCTGTCCGTCAGCCAGATGTCAGTGGTTAAAAGCTGCATCACTTGCAGGGAATAGCAAGGATATCTGACTAGGAGGCAGGAATACATCAACAAGCAGTGGGATGAAGGACCTCAAATTCTGAGTGCCTCTGAAGCTTCAGAGATTTGCAGAGCTCTCTACTCTTGCTCAATGCCTGTGAATACTTCACCCTAGCAGCTGTTCAGATGTTTGTTTGAATATTTTTTTTCTAAAAAATGTTGAAATAATTATTTTGTATAAAGCTCTTGCATCATGGTCTAGGCTGCTAGTTATTGCAGGGCTCTGAGACAATGCTCGGTGGTTTTGACTCAGAATCAAGTATTCACTTATGCTGCTTTTAGTTTTAGAAAAAGTTAAAGACTCAGAGACATGAAAGATTCACACTGAAAGCAAAGGATCATAGATTTCCTCTGGTCACTCATTCCTTCAACTCACTCTATTCCATCAGGCATGAAATTCGTGATAGTTGAGCAGAAACTTAACACCAAATCCATCTCCACGTTTTTTGCTAAGAAACCAACAGACATCAAAAATCCAGCACTAGTCTTCTCAGTATTTCAAAGTTCTCAATTTTTAAAACAATAAAATTTCACCGCATGTTAATTCTTAATAAACATTTTAACACCTTCCATGTCGGCACTCACTTGGTATTAAATTGCTGAGCAAACACCAAAAAAAAAAAAAAAAATTAAAGAATTCCCACACAAAAGTCCCATACCTACAGAACAACACTATTTTCAACAGTGACATATGATTTCTTACTAGAATTTCACAGGGTAGAAAATATTAAATTTTCATAAAATTAAACAAAGGCAACTTTTAATTTTTAAACATGATGCAAGGGATGCACAATTTATCGATGAATTGTCTAAAGATATCTACTCATTTAATTTGCTCCCACTTCACTGAAGCTGGTAAAAATTTATTTTGCTCTCAGATGAAGCAAGCCAAGGTTTTTCTTTCACTGATCTACAGAACAACTATGTTGCCTTTAATGAAGACTCAAATGCTCTGAAGATGTGCTTCTTTAAATATAAATGAATTTACCTTCTTAAATTTATTCCCCTGTCTTGTAAGGGAAGTATACAACCCTTAAATTAAATTTTAAAATAGTACTTGTTAATCTACCAAAACAGTATTCATACCTGAACTTCAGACACATCATTCATTTATATTCTATGTCCAGAAAAATTCAGTTGACCATTAAAAAACTTATATTATTTCACAGGTTTCATATGTAAGCATTTATTCCCTATAGAATAGTCTTATTAATTTGACCTAACACCTGCAGTGGGATACAACATCATTATACTAAACAGTAAATACTGTAAACACAGATTTATTCTGTTAGCCACTACACCAAAGTTTTTTTTACAGTTGGTCCAAACAAACTCTCTTTCCACCTGGTTTTATGAATTGACAAATTCTTTTTAGTTTAGGCACTTTGAGAGAAAAAAAATCTTTCATTTTCAGTGAAAATTTGACTGTTTCAGCCTGATTAGACTTTTGTTTCAAGTAACCAAAGACAGTTGTGTAATCCAGTCAAGAAACATTGGTCCCTACTGTCATCACTTAAGGTTAGCATAGCAGGTGAAAATAAGGGACATCAAAAGGTGGAATTCTAAAAGTTCAGTTGATCATTAGGCTAAAGTCAAAAAAGAAAATGCACTCATAAATACTGCATAGAAAGAGAGAAGTCACCAAAAAGATGAAGGCATATTATTTTTTCATACCTTTACCAAATATATACTTACAGTGTGGCAGCAATATGCCACAGCCCTTCCTGCTTGCAGCAGTATTTTTCTGTGAGAAATGCCTGGAATCCAATACCTATATTACACTGGTAATTAAGGAAGAATTCAGCACGCACACCTAGTATCCTTATTTATGAAAGAATGCTTAAGAAGTGCAAAATGTGAAGAAGTACTGCAAAATAAACCCTCAAAAATCAATGAAGTCCCCACAAAAGTCACCATGCCAGAAGTTAGAATTTCATCCAGTCTCCTCAGAAAGAAGGCTGAGGGGGCAATGACCTAGTTCCAGTCATGGAGAAACGCTGGATATTAAATGGTTCTTCTGACTCGGAGAAAGCATAATAGCAAAATGTTTACTAGTCTGGAACTGAAATCCAAGAAGGATATACAGGAGGCCAATTTATAAATTTTACATGGAAAGAGATTCATCTAAGGGAAGTGACAGAATATAAATGTGTTCTGGGTGTCCCAGGCACATCAGGGTTTTTTCTTTCTAAAATTGTTTGAGAACAACGCAAGTTATTAAATTCAATAGAGCACATGGTGTGATTCTCGCAGTGTCCTGTGCAAGATCAGGAGCTGAACTTCATGATCCTTGTGAGTCCCTTCCAGCTCATCCTATGATTCTATGCAACTCTTGACAGCAAGATGAGATTCCTACCTTCATCCTCTTATTCATGCTCCTTTATCAGGAGCTCTCCCTGAAAAACGCCTGTTTAAATACGTTAGCCTAAATACAGGCTAAGTATCAGCTAGCACATAGCCTTTTCCTAAATAAGTTGTGTCAAAACAATTCTGTACAGTTTACATAGCATAATTCAAGTCAGATTTTCTCAAAGGAGGTTGCCTGCAGTCAGGCTGCCTCCAAGCAGGGATGTAATAATGGTAGGGAAGGACAGAGGCAAGGAGCTTGGACCAAAACCTCTTAACTTGGCTAAGCTGTATCCACAAGAGCACATCTGACCTAATTTGACAAAAAAGCAGTTCATGTCACATCAGCCAGCTCTTTGGGGCTGCACATACAGAGGAAAGGGATGAGGTTATCCTCCACTCCCCACTTTCTGAGCCGCACAGTAACAAGAGCAATTGCAGGACGGGGATAATGCAGCCTAATACTTCAGCAGCTGCAATCCAGAGAAGCAAACTCCACAGTACTGGAATTGCTTGTGCACTCAAAATAGCCTGTGCTGGCTGTGCATTTCTACATGCAAGAAATCCCTTTCTGGTTTTTTATTCTTTGAGAAGACTTACAAAGAAAGAGTAAGCATCTGAAAGGGAATAGTCTGCTTCTGCTGCAGCTCTTTTTTGAGCCTATATAAACTCTCAAATATTTAATTACCTATTATATTGTGCAGCTATTATATAGATTACACCAGGTTTGAGTTTATATGCTGTGATTGAGATAGAGCAACCCAGAGCAGCAAGAGGCTACACCCAGTCCCTTTACTGGTAGGTTATCTCTGCAGCCTTAACAAAGCGCGCAGACATCCAGGCTGAGCTCACATAAAACTTATAATAAAATAAACCTTTCCAAACTACAGTCAGGTTATTTATTTTAGATCATTCCCATTAACATCTCCTCTATCTTCTCCTCATTCACGATAATGTCCATGTGCACAAACTGCACAACAAATTGCTGATCTTGCCACACACAAAGCGAGTTGTGGCACAGCCCCACAAGACATGCAGCAGCCGGGTGTTTTAGTCTGCATCTGAACTGAAAAACCCCGGAGACCCAAGCAGTAAACCAGCTCTGGACCATGTCTGGGACTCACTTCAGGCTGCCAGCTCAGGTAGGAAGCACAACTGGCTGCAAACAGGTCGGAAGAAGTTAAAGGGCAAAGCCCAAGTTCAATATCCAAAGGCTGGAACTTGCTACCTCTGCCTGGGAAAGTGTCGCCAACAGCACTTTTAAAGTACAAGAGAGCCACTCCCTGCAGCTTATTCAACTCTCCCTACCCTCTCCTTCAACATGCTCACTCCTAGTCTAGGCTGTAAGCTCTTTTTGATCCTGGGAATGATGGATTTCGTTCTATGGTCAGCATAAAAAAAGGATGAAAACTAAAAAATGCTTTCTTGACTTGCTCAGTATCTATACCTATAAACTGAAGGGGGGTGGTGGTGGGTTTTTGACATATTAATTAATACTCTTCTAGGAGGAAAAAAAAAACCTAAACCAAAAAGGCATTAGAAGTTATTAAATTTGTATTTTCATACTGAAGAATTTTCTTACAGATAAGAAGAGAATTAACAGTTTTGTCACAGATCATAATATGAACACAATCAAGTAAATAAAAATAAGCCAACCAAAGACATTACAACCAGAATAAAGGTAATGACGTTTTTCCTTATAATATGTGACTTTTGAAACTCTAGGAAAGGTTATATATCATATTTTTACAAAACTTCATCTAGGAAATTAAGTACTTTCTCCTGTTGCCCAGTGTAACATAGGCAGAAGAAAAACATATTTGTAAGTGGTTTACACTTCTGTCTCTTTAATTTCTTTGAAATAATCAGTATAAATTTTTAATCAAAAATTAATATATTTTTAAAGAATCTCATTTAATTAACAGAAAAGGTAAGGCAATCTCACACTGCATTTACCAGAATTTTCATTTTCTCACACGCAACTGTGTGCACAAAAAAACCCACCAAAAACACTAAGATAAGTCTGAGAGTACAACTCTGAAAGGACCTGCTGGATCAATATTGACTTTTGTCAGTGCATCTCTTGATTTCCCCCCTAAGAAAAAGTAGTGAGGTAACCTACGAGGAACAGCTAAGAGAGTTGCTTTACTGCATCAGATTTATGACAACCTGAAATCTATTACTTTCCCTTATAAACTCAGGCATGGTTTGGCACTGACATTATTTTGAACTCTTTCCATATGATTAAAATCTGACAGGATTTGAGGAGCAGGGGGAGGCTGAAAGACACATTCTCCAGAGAAACCTTCCAACCATGGTGATTCTGAGGCCACTAAAGGTACATCTTTAAACACATTATTAAAAGTACTTCTAGATTTATTTTCAACTACTATTCTTAATAAACGAGCCTTGCTGCAAAAGACCTTCATGCACACTGGAAAACAGATTATTCAACGATGTTCAAAGGCTATAAACATGCAAGGCCACATCACACCAACTCGAATCAATCATCTTCTCCAGCTGTCTGTAGAAAGAGATAATGCACAACCAAGCTCCGTAAACGCCTCAGTGAGAGCACTTGCTTATTTCAAATAGAAAACAAACTAAGCTGAAATTTGTAATAATGGCACAAGTCAAAGAACAGGCCAGTGCTGACCACTCTGAAAACACACTGCAAAGTATCTAGGATATTTCTGCTAATCATCTGAAATGGAAAATATCTCCATTACTTAGCTTGCTAAATGCTGACTGATGGGATCAAAAATTACACTAAGCTTGCCAAAGTCAAGGAGGCAAGTAACTGAGCAATGCCCTTCCAGCAGGTGTATCTGCTGCTTCAGGAAACTGTCTGTCAACGTGCCACCTAATAATAGAGCTGGAGTAACAAACAGCCCAGAGATCTGCCTCTGTAATTAGTATTATCCTAATGATATATGCTACGAATGTGCAGCAGTTTGATTGAACTTAGGTGTAGACACAGCCTTCCTTCTCAGGTAATTTATTTTCCTTTTGCAAATATTCCATATCAAACCAAGATACAGTTTGTAGACTTTGTACCAGTCTATTTATACGGACTAATTTAATATAGATCACTTTATGGAGAGATAAACCCCAGTTGGGGAAAGAAAAATACGTAAAGAAAGAAAAATAGCAAATAAAAGCGAACCTTAAGGATAGACAAGTTTCTCAAGATAACTAGGTCTTCAAAAGACAAACAAAAAATAGTAGTAATAATAGAGATTAACAGCTCCTTTACTGGAAGCATGCCCAAGGCTGAGGTAAAAGCAAGGTACAGGATTCCATGAATAAAAGCCAAATATTCTCCCCATCATTAAAATAAATTAAAATCTGTTCACATTAGAGTTTCCCATTCTTAACCAAAGAGGGAAAAACCCCGGGCTATTTCAGTATCTTGCTTACCAGAAAGCAATCAAATAAATGAAAAGTTACTGTATTTAAAGTTAACATTCTCTCCACTCACTAACAGAAGAGCATGTTTCTATCACCCAATGACTAAACACAAATCAGTTTTGTCCTCATATACAGCCTTTTTCTATTCCATCTTGAACTAGAATCCAGGAATTTTGAACAGTAAGATTCCCTGCCTCCTTAAATTTATCGTAACATCTATGCTGAAATGGCAGCCAAAAGAGAATTCACATTACACTCCCTCCAAAATCTTCTTGTGCATTACAAACACTCGATGCAGAACTGCAGGGATTTGGCCTCTGCGCACTAATGAACAAGTTCAGGTGCCCACAGTCACACCATAAAGCCAACTTTCCCCAGGACATACTCAGTACGTCCCACAGAGACTTTTATTGGCTAACAAGTCTTATTTCACACCACCCCTAATCCTCACCCCAGAACAAAGCTGCAAGAGAAACAGTAATGCTCTACCCAGGAACCTTTTATTATGAATTAGCTACAAATTATCATGGCTACTATTTTTCTAAACAAAATGGCAAAGCACACTCCAAAAGCATTTGGGTAACTTGACCATCCTAACAATCAACACTGAAATTGCATGCTAAACAATGTTTAGAAAAAAATTTACTACATTGCCAAAAGAAACCATCCTACCTTATATTCCACGGCTGTCACAAAGAAACAATTACTTTCCCATCACCATAAAGCTGCTTCTCCCCACTGCAACAAAGCACAGCATCTGCCAGCATTAACTTTATTTCAATCCATAAAAAGGGGGAGGGCTTTCAAACAGTACTTTCCAACATATTTTGAATAAAATCCTCTTTCATAAAGAGTGCTTCTCTCCCTCTAATGAGCCCTAGTGTAGCACTACTCCTTCCCAAGTCTTGTTGTAGAGCCTCTCTTATTTCCACATACACCTTGAACTTCTTGAAGAAGGTGAAATCTGTACCATTTCCCAGTCAGTGTCTTAAAAATAAAGCTGCAAAGCCTGCCATAACTTTTTATAGTGGCCATATTACTTTTTTTATAGATGATACAGTAAATCTAAGATACAAAAATAAAATGCACAGGCTCATAAAAGATTTTTATTGCATGCAGTAATTGAAAATACGTTTTGTATTTTATTTTTTTAAGGTAGAATTTCAGTGCGTATTAAATTAACAGAGTTTTGGACAAGATGCCTGAATAAATTTCTGCAGAGTTTTTATTCCAAGTGAGATATACACAAAACTTACATAATGCACACATGTATGTTTAATTAAACAATTTAAATCATAATGCCAGTATACATTTAATTTAGAAGATCAAAGGTATGTCATATAAAGTTAAAATGTTTATTACTTCAAGCAATTGAAGCTATATGAACATTGACACACCTTAATGTTCCATTCAGTTGTTTCCCTTGTAATTAAAAAAAGCAATGCCATGTGTTGCAAAGTTTGATACTCTACTAGGCTTATAGAAGAGGCTACCTGTGATTATTTATTCCCACTATGCACATATATTTCAGATTCAGTTTCTACTCATCAACCAAAAGAGTCTCCAATACACCTATAGTGGGAACAATTGGATGCAAATAATCATCAGGCATTAGGCACACTAAGCCATACATCTCAACAAATCATCTTAGCCAAACTAATACCCTCCAAGGGAAGTAATTATTATCTTTCCAAATCGTTTAAACAGAAAGACAGAAGCTCAAATAATTAAAAGTCAGGAATAAAGAGATCATTACTCTTAACGTATCTTCCTGTGCTTTAGGTCTCAGCCACAACCCAGCACTGAACTTAGAGCCAACACCACACGTCACCAGGAACAACAACCTGTTCACTTCTATAGGGGCAGAAGTTACCAAATTCCAGAGGGGCTGTCGATACAGTTTCAAAAAATAGAAATCCTTGGAAATAAGAGATGCACAAAATTTGACCTAGCTTGGACAGATCCATTAAAACGAGTTTTCTTGGTTTCATGTAGGTAACAATCCTATTTCCAGGCCTGCCCTGTGAGTGGCCTTCCCTTCCCTCCCTAAACCCTCTGGGCAGCATCTGCTTCAGGAGCCCATGTCCCAGGGTAAGCCCCTGCAGCTGCAGGGCTGCCAAGTCCCATTTCTACACTCCAAAGAATACCAAAAACCATGAGATCCAGAAGAGAAGGCATAAGGGGGCACATTAAGGACTAAAACTGCAGGTACAACTAACAGCATTGTCAGAAAACAGAAACAATTTCAAGAGTCCGCAGAAAAAGGGGAAGAGGGGAAAAAAGTGAGGAGGCATGGAGCCCTGAGGGACTGGCACCTTCTGCCACTGGTCAAGACTCTTCATTTTCTTACACAATCCCAGCTGGCAGATCTGATGAAGCTGAGTGCCCACCCAGCTGAGGAATAAAAAAACTTTACCTGCTCCGTGCTGTGCACACATCAAGACATTTTTAAACAAAATCTGCTGAGCAAGACTAGTGAGTAACCAGCTCCTTTCAGCTGTTTCCTGCTCTTTTGGTGGTCTATGGCTTTTACAAGATGCCATCAAGATGAATTACAGACAGAGACAGTAACTAAAGGCTGCTGAATAGTTAATGTCTTCAGATGTAGACCACAGACCAATTCAAACTTTCTGCTCTCCTCTTTAACTCTAAAGACACCACACAGAGCTTCATCCAGTCCTGTGTATCAGTTCATTTCAATATAGGAATACTTCAAGCAAACGTTTAAAAAACAAAACAAACCCAAAAACTTTAAAATGCACATTTCCTCATTTCAGTATGATATGACCTAAGGAATTAACATTTCCCACAAAAGAAAAGCTTAATAAAAGCTACTACTCTTTTCCAACAAGTAGTGCTTCTCAAGTTCTCCTCCGCCCCTTCCGCTTTACTTGGATTCACTTAAGAATAACTATATATTTCTTCAACACATTAATGTTTCTTAGGAAGCCTAAAGAGTCTGAACAGCAAATTGTACACTTACTTTCTCATCCTGTGACTTCCCTTACTGTATTCTTAATTGAAAAGTAAATAACAGCAGTGAAATAAACTCCAGTGCTGATTTAAATTCCCAGAGCAGTATGAAAGCTTAAGTACAGCAAAATAAGCAGTGTTTTACCTACTGATTTACTTTTTAGGCAAAGAATTGTTTACACCTTCTTCAAGCTGTAGCTGTGCTCAGGGTAGTACACTCATATATATACATACAGAGAGAGAGACAGAGATAGAATGCCTGCACCTACGGTCATGGAATTATAGTCCTCATTGGCACTTTTATACAGCATGATTTGACTTGCAGCCTCAGGTTAACTCTGAACATTTTCTTTAATAAAACTGCACAAGGTTGAGCAGAAGTCTCATATATCCCAAGCTTTTCAGATTTGGAATAATCTGTGCAACTTTTCTGAGCCCGTTCGAACATCCCTTTTTTGTGCACGTGAGTGGGCTCAGCATTCCAGTAATGGTCTCACTGATACCTCACCTGTACCTTACCTCTCTAGGTGTATTTCACAGCTTAAGTAAAATCTTGTTAGACTATCTAATGTGATTCCAGGTCCTTTTCAGCATCATTTCCTTACAGATTACGGTCCCATAATGCAAAACTTCCGAACATACACCTTTCATGTTCAGACATATGATGTGGCATTTTAATGCAAGCATATACTTGCCAGGCCATTCAGTTCGAATATGGAGAGTGGACTTTTAGCTCTACCACTACTGGTTTATCTGGGTTTTTTATCTTGTTTATCTTACTTGTCTTATGTGCAAATCCTGCAAATTGTGACTGATGATTATTGGGTAAATGCATTTTGAACTATGTAGATGTACTCTTTCCAGCTCTATCTACTAACCCAGTGAGTCTGTGTGTGTGTTTAGAGGAAAGGGTCACTGCTTGACTCCTTCTACGAAGTAGTCAGATAATTTGAAGCAAAGTAAGTCAGTTTTTTTACTGTTAGTTTACACTGCTCTTCTATGGACGAGCTCTCCTCACGCTCATCTAATTCTCTAGGAAGACTGGTTTAAATCAGGTTTCTTTTTTGTCATAGTTGAAGTCAGGAAAAAATTAAACTTACTTTCTTCTTTCCAGTAACAAAATATTTAAATGATGACAGCACACTGAAGGAGCAAAACCAGGGACTGTAACTGCTAATTACTGCTGCCATTTTCTACCCTCCTAACTTTGAAGCTCTGCATCTATTCCATGACATAGAGCAGAAATATGCATGACTTGCAATTCTCCCTCTACAACAGGGATAACTAATTGACAGCCTGAAGGCTGAACCCAGCTCTGCAAGATGGTTTTACTTGGATCCCACGATGGCCTAGAGCAAAGACTGCACACCGTGTACTGTGCTAAACAATTTTCTTAGCCCACAGGAGAGCGGGAAAGAAAGAAAGGGAGTGAGGAGAAGTGGGGAGTGGGAGGAACAAAAGAACGTGGGTGATGGCTGAGGGGCTAGAACAGAAGTGTAACAGTTCCAGCACTTCCCCAACTTCACAAGTTGCCTGTCCAGAGAACAGCTTGAGTGGGGCAGAGCTGGAGCAGGCTGGGTCCTTCAGAGCATCTGCCCCTAGCTGGGCTAAGCCAGAGGAGGGACCACAACCACACCAGGCTCTCGAGCTCACACACCTTTTGTGACGAGCTTTTCAGAGATAGTTTTGCCATATCTGCTACATAATCAGGGAAGAGAGTGAGTAAACTTTTCCCCCAAGAAGCCCTAAAACAGAAGGGAGGAAAGCAGCACCACTCCCGCACAGGAGCTACAATCGCTCCAAAGAGAGGTCACGCTGCTGGAGCAGATAGTCTGGAAGTTCCTGGTCTAGGCACAAAATCTTCGCGCCCTCTATCACAGAATCACAGAATGAACTAGGTTGGAAGAGACCCTTGAGATCATTAAATCCAACCTGTGACCTAACACCAACCTTATCAGCTAAACCACGGCACTGAGCGCCTCATCGAGTCTATGCAGTAAAGCAATGGGCCTGAATTTGAATTTAGATGCTGTCCCTGAGCATGGGTGAAATTAAAATCAACGGCTCTCATCTGCTTCTGAAGGAGCAGTCTTGAGTCCAGCAGGAACACAGAAAACTGAAGGCAGAAAAACAAGTGTCCCTGTTTCCAGCACCTTCTACAGCACCTACATATTTCTCTTTTTTTGGCTTTCTCTCTCTGGGCAACAGAGGGTTAAAGACTCAATCATCTTGATCTATTCATCTGAGCCATGAGCAGCTGGCAGGAGAAAACAAAAATATAAGGAGGCCCATAACCATAGGGAATCAGCAATACAAGCTCTAGAGGAATGAATCCAGGAAAATGGAAAATTACAAGTTGGAGAACTCATTTTTTAGCCCAGCACCACCCAAAAGGGGTAATTTTTGGAACATTTCAAAGGGTTTCCAAAGTTATTTGTAATTAGTGCTAAAAATTGCTATGAAACATTTCAATTAGTCCTTAAAACAGAGCAATGAAAAGCAGTCTTGTGAGGAACAAACAGAACGGCAAGAGAGTTCCCGATCTCTCCAGGGCTGACTTATTTTTTGTGACCATCTGAGATCAAGATTTAATTTCTTCCTGCCTCAGTTTTTCTGTCTAGAAAACAGCAAGACAACCTTCATTCCGAGATATGGACAATTTAAATATTATAAAATGCCTTTAAGAACTTGTTTTGCAACACTTACTTATAGAGAAGAGAGGACTTTGCTCAGGTGCTAGAATTGAAGTATTCCTTGATTCTCTTTCTTCTGTATAGAGACAAAATTTACTAAAGTGAGCTGACCTTTATGATTTTGTTTTTTACTTTGGGAAAATATTGTGACTATTTTTGGGTATAAAAACTTAATTATTTCAGTTACCATGTTAAAATGAAAATATTTGCAATGCTTATCATTACACCTTTTATTAGTATCAAAGACTGGTTCAGCCCATTAAGAGTGAAAGAGCTACGAATTGAGGAGATTTTAATTATATTTTACTAGCTAATTCCATGATGTCAGTTTTGAATACTTCAGTGTCCACTTCAATAATTATTAATACATGTCTAATACATTTTATTTGATAAAGAAACTTTGCTATCAGATCAAGTGTCTTGCCAAAAATGCTGCTTGATGCCTATGTATGAAAGGACAGACCTTTACACTGGATTTTACGTTTATTTAAAAAAGAAACATATGTAAGTTTTCATATATTTTGAGGAAAACTTGACCTATTAATAAACCAAAATCACAGGTATTACAAAGAGCAGTCTAGAAGACACCACTTTAAAAAAATCTCAGTAAAGTCACTTTATCAGTGGAGCCTTTCCTGCTTTAAAACACACTACACCAAAGAACTAATTCCACTAATAAAAGTGGAGCCATACAAATTCTCTTCAGATAAAGACGTCTACAAGAGAGACTTGCTAGTGTCTGATGAAAAATTTAAGAACAGCATGGTATTCAAGGAATCTGCTTAATTGTTGCCATCCTACTCTTGCAGAATTTTTAGTCTACATATTCTGTGTGCTTTCAGGTGAAAAAAAACCATTCATTTCTTTTAATATCAGAGAAAAGCCTGCAGGTTTTTTACGGAACAGTCTATCAGTAGTACTGTTGTTGAGTAAGGATAAGGTACTGAGCTGAAAACCAGACTTTAACACTAACAGTTTCTGCCAGGAAAGCATTTACTAACAGTAATTGAGGAACAAAAGCAACCAAAAATGCCTTTGCATCTGGAAATGGTTACCAAAATGGCAACTATGTATAAAGTAGCACAATCACATAACCCTAAGACTCTTTTTTTTTTTCTTTTAAAAGCAAGTGTTACAAAAAATATTTGACACTTCCCCCTTTTTTCCCCTTAAACTAAAATACTTTAAAGTTATAAATTAATTAAAAACTAACAAACAAGCTTTTTTTGTGTGTTTTTTTCCTTCCACCTCACTGTGACCTTTTGGAACTGAATTATATAGCATGTGTATAGGTAAAAAATTAAATTTCAGTCTAGCCAGCTCTAACATGCAGCTCCTCTCCCCAATCAATTTTGATAGCATAGAAGCACAAAGAAGCCCAGTTTAGAGAGTCCACATGTGTTTAATCTTTGATTAATTGAACAAAACCTAAGCACCTCCAGACATATTTCTTTTAATCACAGGAAAGATATCTTTTCTAGTTGCTTTGCTAGTAGGAGAGAGTCAGCAGATGTCTGCCCGGTCTAAAGGGAATTTCTGTTTCTCTGGAGAAAACAGTTTAAATAGGAGAGGAATAGACATATGCTGACTATGCACTGCTTAACAGATGACGTAGAGAAGCATCTACTACCTCAGGGAGTGGAACGGGGCAGTTTTCAAATTAAATTTCTTTCAAATTCAAAGCGATCAGCTGAAATCAATTTACATACAGGATGCAAGTCAAGTCAGGCAGTTCTCATCAAAACCGCCCACAGACACAAAGATGCAAATCTGTCTTTGTCAGCAGCATGATCTCAAAGAAGGGTTTTAACCTGATGACAGTAAAAAAGAAAAAAAAAAATGCATTTCTTCACAATTTTAAACCCAGCGGATACTTTTGTTTTCTGAGGAATGATAATTCACAATAATATTTTGTTAATATGGAGCATTTGCCAAATATTCTCAATTCACATATAAAATGTATTGGCACAACGCAAATTTATCTCCAAATACTAACTCAGAGGCAAGTCTTTCAGAACTTCAGAAAAACTTTTTTAAAGTGTCATACTGGGGAAGAAAGCATCAGAACAACCAATGTATGAGGATTACTAGTCAGCATTTGACGTCTGACTTTATACTTCTGCCTACAGGCGTATGTCCTGTATCATCAGCTAGGAAATGGAAACACTTGCAAAAATAGGAAAGACCTTCATCTAGTTCTACCAAGATGTCTTGGGGGAGGGAAGAGGAGGAGGGGTGGAGGTGGGGGAAGAAAGATCAAGAGTCTGAAGCAGAAAATGTACTAGACATCTATTAGACGAAAACACCATCTATAAAGACTCCCTTGGAGCAGAGGAAGCTCACAAGCAGGAGAAAAGAGGAGACAGCCAATGGTCCCAGTTAATTTGAAAACTTGCACCAAGGAGTTCCCTCCAAACCCTGCTCGAGGCTCAGCCATGGGCACACAGGCTGGAGACCTATCAAACAGCACATCACTTAATGCCACGGGAAAGGAGAAGAATAAGCATCAGACACTGAAAATAGGCTGTAGTATCAAAACCTCCTTTTCCTTCTTCATGCAATTAGGATATCTGTCTTTACTCACATTCATACTTGATGCTAGCAGTCCGAATCGTCTTCCACAGGCTTCCGAATAGCAAAACTAAAGAGAACTTTTGTATCAATTCACTATGTTGGCTGGATTCAGGAAAAATACCTAAATATTTGTCTCAGGCTCATGCTTGAAATAGTAAGGCTCTTCAATGTGAACAATTTTGATTCAAGTTTTTCTCTGAAACTAACAACTTGATGACGAAATGTACAAAGCACAGCTTTCACCTCATTTTAGGAGCCAAATTCCCCAGTTGTGGTTCAAGGTTTCAGATAATCTTTTACCCATCAGGCCTGCCATTCCACAAAAAGACTGCAGCCACATTGTTTTGATTTATGAATTTGCTGAGCTGCACAGCAATTTCTGGCAAGACTATAAAACATCTAATTTTGCTTAATCATCCATCCCAGCATGGCCACCATAACATCCTAAATTAGTCATTGGCTTAAGAATAACCTGTTTATTCACAGTATCACAACCCATCAAGAACTCTACTCCTAATTTCCTCTGTTCTACACAGTCTCTGGGAAAACACAGACCTGTAAGAACAGTTTTCAGGAAAAGTGTGCATTATTTTACCCTGATCTTGGCATAATTATATTGAATAAGAATCTTTTATTTATATGCTCTGTTTTCACAGTGGTTGAAAGTCTCATGTAACAGCATCCATGAAAAAATTTCATTTTTTAAGTATCGTTGTTATCCACTGACAATAACACTCACCTGTGAACTGTTTTGATACAGAATTAGCTATAATGCTCAAATATGTTGATGCACATTCTCAGTGAAAGTCCTCATAGTCTGCTTCCAAAATCTAGTGAAACTTAGGACTTCTGATGTCGTGTAGAAGAGGCTTCCAAACACTCCCACAGAACAACCAAAACCCCAAAATATTAATCTTACAACTCATGATTTTTAAGACTTTTAAGAATTAATCTTACAGATTTCCAAATACATACAAGTTGCATTTTAGACAATAAACACAGAAATTTCCTTTAATAACAGACCTAGATGTAACTGTAAAATGAAGTTCTGCCATACCAAACTTTCAGGTAGAAGCACATTTAAGTTATGGCATTTCCAGTCAAGCCTCACTACTTTGGTTTTCTCTAGGTTTTTGGGGGTTTTTTAAATCTCTAGGGTTTTGGTTTTTTAAATCTGTACATAAGTTTATTCCTTAATGCATAAATTAATCTTGTAACCCTCTCTAAAGCATGCACAGCCAGTAACTCTATTATTTTATCCATTTATTTCACGAGTGCATGCAAAAGACTCCAAAAAGAAAGACCTTTCGTGATACCTTAGAACTAACCACATACTTGAAACAAAGCCCTGACTTTTGTGAGACTTTGCCAAATAAAATTTAAGCAACATAAACAGCACATGTTTGCCATGCACATGGGTGCCTCAAATGACAGAAGTTCTGATACATATCCAAAAGGTTTTATTCACTGTCATGCAGCTGAAGAAGGGAGTAACCTGTTGTTTGTCCCATTCTCTTAACATGCCTGTGATTACACATAAGGTCCATTTATACAAATTTAATTGCTTGAATTTTGACAATGTTGCATAATTTGCAGGTAATAATACAAACAGTAACTCAGGAAGACTGTATGTTGCCTAAAATTAATGCAAAGTGAGGAAGAATTTTGCAGCTAATTGAGCAGCTCATATTCTGCATAACAGGGAAGTGAACTACAGGGAAGTCATCACTGATCTTCAGATTCTATAATCCTAAAACTGAAACAAAGCATTTTAAAAACTAGAACAGTCATCTAGTATGCACTGAAGATTATGTTATGATGATAACAAAGCTACACATGAAAGAATCATGCCAAATACCTTGGTCATAAATACACCCCTTCTCTAAAAACTCACTCTGACAAGGCAAGGGGTGAGGGGAAAAGTCTTTTGCAGTAAAAGAGAAATACATTTGTCTCAGAAAAATATGAATTGAAAAAAAGATTTGCAGAGTCCTTGACTAGCAAACATAACCAACTTCATTTGCATTTGATTTTTTCTTAACAGCCTGAAAAATGTCTAGAGTGGGGAAAGGAAGATGAATACACCCTTGCAGCTATTGTTGCCACTCTCATGAGTAGGCTTCTACAAAATTGTTACTTAACAGACATCCACAGGATCCAGAGATAAAATTTTCCTCAAAAAGGAATAACAGGAAAAAAAAATAAACTTGAATCAAACTATCACACACCAATAGCTGAATTTGGTCTTAATCAGGTGGATCTATTCACCAGACAATCCTGAGATTCAAACATCTGAAGCAGCTTGCAGCCACTTTCCAGCCCTCTAACGCACTTTCTCAAAACTGCTTCTATTTCTCTACTCTGAAAAACGACTTTGTTTTCCAACCGTTTATGTGATAGCCAAAACAGTCTTCAGCCTTTACTCTGAGGATGTATGACTCCGCTTTCTCCCCCCACCTGTAAAAGCTGACATTTATAGAGAGAATTACCCAGCTTCATTTTGACAGGGACATGCCCTTTTCACGTTCTTTGGGACCTTTCACCACCAGACAACGTGTCACTGGTAGGCAGTAACCCAAAACCAGTTACATTCCTCCAAAACAAAACATGGAGCTAATTTAAGCAGGTCTCCAGTGATCAAAATGCTGAGTTCAGGAAGTCAGGAAGAGGGAGGGGAAATGGGCTTGGAACAGCCTCAGTCTGGAGGATGCCTCCAGCCTGTTACCCGAATATCCCACCGCTCACCCCTTCTGGGCCATACTGCAGAAACTGCATGCTCCTGCAAATTAACTCTGAACACATACAGCCAGTCTCAATTTCAAAACATTTGTGGAAATGGGATTTCAAATATAGATGAAACCAGCCAACTTAAAAAAAAAATAAATCCCCCGGTTAAAAAGGAGTTACGTCACTTATTTCACTGACTTGCAATTCACATTTCTCTTGAGTTCCTGTTTATGCAAATTTATCTCCTTCCCATTTATGAAGATATTATAGATCTAAATTACAAAGAAAATGTCATGTAATATTAAATCACAAAGCTTCTTTGCACAGAGCTGTGTAACAGAGAGTAGTTTTACTAGTCTCTAAAGTGTCTGAAAGATTTTAATTCCTGGAATGCCAAGTGGCTGGCTAAAGAACATGTTTGGTAGATTTAGGATACCACTCTTCACCAGCCAGAGGATCACCTTGCTTATTAAGGATTTTTAGGGGATGGGGCATAGTTTCAAAGTAATAGCCATAGAAACTTAAGGAAATACAGCTGCACAAATATTTTTATATAAAATAAAATAGCATTATGGAGAAGATACAACAAATCCTCAACGCTGTGAGTAGACACACGACATCTTCAAACATTCTGGAAGGGCCACAAGAGGCAGAGATTGAATAAGAGACTTATTTAATTCAATTTGCTGATAATAAATGGTATTTAGGTCATGTTCAATGATATTAACTGAAGACTAACACTATCATTACTGAGATATATATCAGTGGAAGAACATGCAGCATCCTCTGGATTAAATGACATGCAAATGTCAGTCACGTCATCAAGGAGAGGCTGATGATTAGAAAGTGACAAAGTAGAGAGAAAACGATCTTCAATTCTATAATTTAAGTCACTACTCCCTTGTGGTAATCAAATCTAATGCTGTTTTGAAAGCTCTTAATATACACAGGTATTGAAAAAAATAAAATGGCTTTTAATACAGGGCAATCTTCTGAAATCTTTGTAGCTCTGAAATCCCACTACATTTCCTTCTTTGCAACTGTGGAATCTATGCACAGTGCACTTAAGGAAGATGTCCACCTAATTACATAGGCAACAAATTCTCTTTGTGGACTAATCTCAAAAGATGAGCACTGGAACTGCTTAAAGAGTTAAAAATGATTGCATGAAGGCATACAGACATGAAAATTTACTTTAGTATTAACCTCAATCTAAAGTCAAGTGTACAACATCTATTGAGAAGTGAAGGAATTTCATCTAACTGAATATTATTACATGAGATGATGGAAGAAAAGTGATAAATTGCCCATCACATTATGAAACAAACTGGTGCAGACAGGAGCTGCCTCTTCCAGTGAGAGTTAGCAGCTCCACTGCAAAACATGATGCTGTTTCCTATTTCACAAAAGGTTTTTGGGTAAAATTGCAGCATCAAAGCAAATAACGAGTACTCTTAATGGTCTTCTGTACTTTGTGGAAAGTAGATGCCAAATAAAGGCAATTTGACTCTGTAAACATACAAAAATTAAACTATAACATAAGGATTTCCAAACCAGCAACTGTGTATGACTACAGGTATAGAAATGTAAATGCTCTGGTGCTCAGAACATGTGTGCTGAGAACTAATCAGAGCAGTTTGCTGATTTGCAGCCATCCGCTGTGAACCCAGCTCCAGTTTATAATGACGTTAGCATTACTCCTATTAAATTAGAAAGCAGAGCTTTCTAATTTAATGCAAATTTATTCCACCAGCCTTCAACTCTTTCCTTGTTCCTCACCTCTTCTGTGCTATTTAAAGTGTTTTGGTGCTATTGCACTGTCATATCACTACCTTTTCTACTAAAATGATAACCTTTACTGTTAAAATTCTTTGTCTACTATGTCCTGGTATGCAATTAAAACTGTATACCACAGTACCTACAGATTTCATTTCCAAATATAGACTGTGATTTTCTTTTTCCCCTTACAGCATTGTTGGTGGTTATTTTTGATACTAGCCCTTGTATCAAGAGCCACTTTGAGGTGGATCAAGAATTTACTGCTACACTATCGTTAAATGGTGTACATTTACACACTTTTAAGAAGACACTTTTTTTGTCTTGAATGTTGGCAGAAACTCTTAAAAAAATTGTGGCACTATCATTACTTTGCATTCAGGCCCTGTTGGTCAGACTCTCTACTATAACTACACGAAAATTACTTGAGCCAAGGGTGACAGACACATTTAACAACTATGTACCAGTTGAACTGCTGCATGCCACAGTGCATCAACCACTGAAGTCCACCTCACGTTTCTGGGTTCTGATGAAAAGTTGTGGAAGACACAGAAACACTATGAGCATTTCACACATTGCTTCAAGGTCTATCACAAACCAAAGGAACGTGAAATAAGCACAGAGCATTAAAACCCATTCTAAGAACCAACATGAAGTGCCATAAACGAAACAGCAATCAGATAAAAATCAAGATCTTAAACATTAATGCCCACTCAAAATTACACTTAACAAGATACCAGATATAGCATTTGGCAGTAGCGAGTCAGGGTATGATTCAAACAGGCTACACATTTACTGGATAAGCATCCTTCCAGCTATCCAGACACTGATTACTTTTATCATTAGAAGTGGTTAACGAGGAAACAGCATGATCTTAATCATGTCTATCTACTCTGTTATATGTGAAGCTTGAGATCCTTCTGGTGTAGTTATGAAAGTCCTTGGGATTGTCTTAAATGTGACAGACTAGAAGGAGGGCTCAAGCAAATGCACAAATTTATAGTCTGTTTTCTTGGCCTTCCACGGAACTTATGAAAATCTAACCCTTCTTCTAAAATTACACACAAACAGTGGCACTTAACTTATCTAAGAGATAGGAGCCTCTTCAGAGCTAGTTAACAACATGAATCATTCAGTCAACAGAGATCAGTGTTTTCAGAGTGACTCACCCAGTTCTGTGCTGCTCTTCAACAGGACACCAGGTGAATTGTTACACATTACAAAGGAAGTCTGTAAAAGCCACTTCAAAATAGATACCTAACTTTGACTTGTAACGTTTCTTCTCATACTTCAGTACCCCCAAAACTGATTTTTTTTGACCTACACTTGGCCCTCCACACAAATGCCTAAACCACTTTAATGCACACTCTCTTCCTCTAAAACAAGTAGAGTTTAAAGGATACACAGGAAGAGATAAGCATTACAAAGTGATGCGAACATACTTGACTGCTCCTTCCGTTGGCCAAATACTTAAAACTAGAGAGATAATTTTGTGGGCCAGTTCTTCTAGAGGAAAAAAAAATTAAAATCTGTGTTTCTAAATCTGCCATTCTTCTTTCTACTGTTTATTTGTGCAACAACAATTACCCTGGTAGATCAAATCCCGGCTATCCTGCCTCCTATTACACACTGTAAATTGCATGGTTATCTGGAGAGGAAAAAACATGTATAAATTGAAACTAAGTATACAAAATCTTACAAACAGTAAGCAATCATAATTTCACGGAAGCATAAAAGTAGTGAAAACACACAAAATCATCTGAATTTCTCCAGTGACATCTTCTGACTCTCCTTCTATTTTCCCATCTCTGCATAAATAATAATTAACCGTGTAATTCCTTCATTGCTTTTAAGTCACTGCCTCAGAGGCAGCTCACACTTATTTTTATCTTCAAATAACATCAAAGCAAGCGGCTGTTACCAAAGGGGGGGGGGAGGGAAATGTACTTACTTGCCACCTCCAGTGATGCATTATGACTTACAGCTTCCCCGAGGTAATTCCTTGCCACACACACATAGACCCCTTCATCCGGCCGGCTCTTGCGCCCGTGCACGATGCGCAGGAAAAACAAAGATCCGCTGGGCAGCAGCATCCGGTGGGAGCGTGGATCATCCTTGTCCGTTTCCACCCTTTCCCCCCCCTTGTACCACTCGATGGTGGGGGTCGGCCGTCCTTCAGCTTTGCAGTTCAGAGTGGCTGGTTCTCCTTTGGAAACGATCAAATCGGAGGGGTGTTCCACAATCCGAGGTGGGAAATCTTCCTGTCGAAGACGGGAACCTGCAAGGTAAAAATGTAAAGTTTTCTTAGGAAATCATCGCCAGGTACAGTCACGGTCTTCTGCAAAACAACTACTTAACCATCACCTCGTAGCACAGCATTTGGTAAGAGCAGCTATTAACATCCTAAAGTATACAAAAGAAAACCTTAATGCACTTCACTGTGTGTAAGGTTCTCCCCAGTGAGTATATTCAAAAGCATTTCTTCAACAGGGGACCTATATTAGTGAACTGCCACATTCCTCAATCACATCAATCTTTACATGGATCTATTCATGTCCATAAATTTATACATATATGCATATGCATGTCTAGAATTACAAAAACTAGTCCTACAGATAGTCCACAGAGATCAGACCACCTCAACCAGCAGAACTGGTACTGCTCTAATCCATAACCCAAAGCCATAGCCAACCTCATGCAACCTTTTAGAAAGGCCATTGATTCAAGCAGTGTCTACAGAGTAACTCTGAACATTTCCACTGCCCACAAAGCTGCTTTATTTCACTACTACTACTTTATTTCCCTCTTAAGTTCCCTGTTATGTAGTGCATAGAGGTATAAATGCATGGAGGGCCTGAGGGCTTCCCTCACGCATCAGGGAAAGTTTTTACTTTACAAAATTCTAGATGTCTCCAACCTACAAAAAACTGAAACAAGAGTATCCAGCATAAAAGCAAAGTTATAAACAAATAAGATACTCTTCTAGACAAGCGACTTCTAAACAAGATGGCCTTCTAGAAAAGCATTCCATTTCAAACTATTTCAAAATTCAAGCTGATAACTGGCATATCAAAAAAAACCCCAAAAAACCCCACCCCGAAACGAACAAAAACAACAAAAAAAGACCAAACAAACAAAAAAACCCCCAACCAACAAACAATAATAGTCTGCATAGATATATATACCACAGATGAATATAACAACCAACTAGGTACCCATGAATTCCAAAGTGGGAATAAACAGCTATCAAAACTTTCAGGGTTTTAAAATGTTGACTCAAATTCAAATTACTGTTTTCCTTATTTCTCTCCTTCTTGAAGCACAACTTTGCCATGGATAAAAATTAGTCTCTTGGGTCACTAATTCCTGATTATTAAAAATCGCAGATGCCAAGATTCTTTATTAACATTAATAACATGGGGTTTGAACAGCTGCGAAGCACCAGAAAGAAACACAAGATCTATTCACTGCAGGTTAATAGAGCATAAATTGATACGGAAAAAGGGAAAGGAGACAAGAAGAAGAGAGGTCCAGGGACTTCTGTTTTAAATATATGCCAAGTATGTCCCATATATATACATAGATTTTTTTTAATGTATAAATGTATAAATAAAATGAAAATTGTACATTTTAGAATATTTTCATTTTATTTCACATTTTTTTCACCTCAAGATAATCAAATGTTAAACTAATCAGCTAGCACTACCACACACTCACAAATCTCTGGCAGTATGGCCAGACTACAATGAAATGCATTTGCATTCTGTATGCAGCAAAACAGGGTAGTTTTACATGAACACTACTGATCATTAAATACAAAACATTTCAAAAAGCAATAAACCTACTCTTCAGATAAGGTTTGGGTAGAGAGAACAGAAGCCAAGGAGCTTCCAAACCCTTTTGCTGGCTACACAACCCTGCACAGCCCAAGCCTGCACATCACTCCAAACCCAGATTTTAAGCAGCACCTCCAGGAGGTCTGGCACAGGCCAAACCCAGTGAAAGAAGAGCTAAGAGCACAAGTACAGAAAATTGTGCCAACCAGCACTGGTCTTTTGCAGCAGCTAAAAAAGCCTCTAATACACTTCTGTGTTCCCTGAGAACACATCTCAGTCACTGCAAAGCTGCACTTGTGTCTACTCATCCTGAACTTTTACACGGCTTTTGTGAAAAGGCTGTCATTCAATACTTCTGCCCTCACAACCGGGCTGGCCAATTTCAAATCCCTCTTTCCAAGGTAAAAATGCCTAGATAGGGATTAAAAACCATATTTTGTTTATATTTTTATTAACTTCCTATGTAACTCCCAAGGAAAGGCATAGAAACAAAGGATTGTAGAGCTAAAATCAATTGCTCTTAATCACTCTGGAAAAATAAAAAGCCAATTTCAGTGTAAGATGTTTAAAGGCAGTTAAGAATTCTTTTAAAAAACAGAGTTTTGACATATGCTAGTATGTACCATGTTTATATTTTCACAGGCAATGCTAGCCAGCCAGCACACAATACAGTACAAGCCTCCTATTGTTTCTGTCAGCTTGGCCCAGACCACAAATAAATGAAATACCATTTTCAGATATATTGTATGCAAGCTTTCCACACTGACATTTAACTGGCTGCACATGTACTTCAAGTACTGTACAGAATGAAAGCATAAAGACTGACCTCTAAACTTTCTTGAAAACTGAGACTCAAAACCCTAAGCGGGGGAAAAAAAAATCCTTCAGGATCATCCAGGAATGCTCATATATATTTTTATCTTTGCTGGATATTATTAGAGAATATAAGTGACAGACGTCCATTAATTTTTTTTTTTTTTTAATCTTAGCATTTTATAAAGTAACATTTCTCTAGCAAATTTCATAAAACTGCTTAAATCAGAAATGGAAAAAAGTTGCATGATTAGTTGACTGGCACATCGTGAGCATTAACCACAGCTTTAGTGACAACTGCCTGAGGGGTATAATGGCCTTGACAACCAAGTTATAATCTTTCTACATATCTACACTCCTTTTTCTTCTTTTTTTTTCCTAATCTTTCTTTCTTTTAGCTAGTTATTTAAGCTGCATTTACGTTTTATTGAGAAGAAGCAGCTTCAATTATCAACATAAATCTTAGACTGGGCACCAATCCTGTAATTTTCCTGTCAAAAACCCTTCCCAGAGGATATTTGATAAAAAAAAAAACCTCCAGAAGCTGAGCACCTAATACATACTGGATCTGCCATTAGATATACAACAGAGCTGCTTTTTCTTTCCCTCAAAGATGACAGCACTGGGTTATAGGAACTAACCAACTTGTGTTTCCTGCTTTTATTACAATTCAAGTATTTCATAAAAAGTCAACTGGATGCCACCGATTAAAGCATGCCATACTAATTATTTCATTCTGCTGCTTAAAAGAACAATTATATGAAATCATGTTTCCAGTTTCTTGGGCTGTGCCACAACAATTTTTACAAGAATTCAAACAATGACATAAACAGATGTGATGGTTCAAAGACAACTTGCGTTATATGAACAACAAACTCGTAGAAGCTAAGATTTGCCTTTATTCCCACCTTAAAACTTCCTGTTGGCAGCATATGCAAACAAAACTTACTGGAAAACAGCAGGGAGTGTATTTAAACATAAAAGCTGCTGATATCAGGGGTTCAAATACTGTGTAACCCCTTGCGTACAATCACTTTCTCCTTCAGGAGGAAAACAATAAAGTTCTACGCCATTGGAACAAACTGCATCAGTCCATCTAAACCTGAGCTCAGATGGATATGGCAAACCTCATCTCCCAAGATCTATATATCTAAATAGCAATTTATCATAAGTATTATAAAATACTACATGACAGACTGTACCCTTAGCCAAATTCCTAAGGGCCAGTATACTCTTGGCCCCGTTTCTTTTCCATTCCACAAATACAGCATTTAACCCTGATTTTCAGAGCACGAGAACCTTGCTCTTTTTCTCTCATTACTGAAACCCTATGTAAGATCTGAGTAACTGGCCTAATTGCTATCAAAGTAATTAGTAAAATGCTAACAAACGAAACCACAAGTTAAAAAGCAGTGTTAGGTGATCCTTGCAAACAATTATACTTAATCAGAACATAAGAGCTTCCCCAATTCCCCAGTGTTTCCAGTACTAACTTAACCTCTTTCAGAAATGTTTCAGGAAGTGGAGAGGAGTGTCTTTTGTGGTTTTATGTAAGTTGACTGGAAAGATGTTCCATAAGTCTCTCACTCTAGTGGTTAGAAATCTTTGCCTAATCCTCAGGTTAAACATATCCCCAAAGAGTAAGTATCTCGTTCTTCGTGTGCTGCAAGTGCCCTATAATTCAGATCTCTCCACAAACTTCTTGAAATTTTATGCCTTTGACATGCAAATTGCAACCTCTTCCCTTTTTACCATCCTCTTGGATTCTGTGTTGTTGCTGCTCTTAGAAGTCACAAACCTAATTTCATCCGGTTTTTTCCTCATAGGATTTGCTAGCCTTTCTTTTCCTTGTCTTAAATTCTAGTTTGAGTTTATCCTTTTTGAAGATGGAAGACCCAAACCATCTCCAGAGGCAAGCAGAACTGAGTACTATTTCAAGCACACACTGCAAAACAGTATCACATCATGCTACAGGGCAAAAATAACTAAAGGATAAATCAAAGTATTTTTCTGAAAGTGCCTTTTCTCTCCCTATACCTGCAGCTAACCTAACCTACTGGGTTTGCCTTGTTGCACAGACGACAAATAATTTTCAAGAAGAAACAACAAAACTAGGATCAGATCCACTGATATTTTGTCCCATTCATTTTCTTTCTCTCAACTTCTCCATTCTTTTAATATTCCTACTCTTTGTATACTACCCTTGTGCAGCTTCAACAAAACACCTGATTTCCTGAGCTCTGATACAAGAACACTGCATATTAAAAAGCAACCACTTTGACATTTCCTTTTCAAGTGTTGCAGTCATCCCTTCATAATCAAAGACATGAAGTAATTAATAAAGACAATGATGCTGTGCCTATTTGGATTTTCCCACAGTAGTCACCTGCATCACAACAGAAATTTCATTGTCTAATTCTACTTTGCTACAAAGCAAAAGGGTAAAAACTGAGTTTAACTGATATTTCTGAAACACTGGTTGGAGAATAGCACTGGTGTCACTTTGGACTGAGGAAGTGGGTGTTTGACACACAGTTTTATTTTACAGCAGCTGTTCATTTCTAACAACTGAGCACTAAACGTATATTCTAGAAAAAACAAAGTTACACTTTTTACCTAAATCCTGCCATTACTTCGCACAGTCATAACTGTGAACGTTTCCATAACTCCTTCAAAAGGATGCCACCTTTATGAACAAAAATGTTCACCTGCAAGTGAGAGAGGATTTGCACACTAAGGAGGAAAATGCATAGCTGAAATGTAACAGCACTGTCACATCAGCTGATTAATGCCCACCTGGGACTACAGGTTTATTGAAATGCATTTCAGGACATGGTAAATGATTCCAAATACTGATCTGGGAATAGGTCCAGTTCTTTTCAACAGATATCATAAAATGTGACAAGCAAGGCTCTCACTTTGGATCAGGACAATCGGCAATTTCCCTACATTTCCCCAATGAAGAGAAATGCCCCATTTCTTGTATTTGAGAACACAGACAAAAACAGGATGTGCAAGATGTACCTGAAAAGAAAAGCCCTGAACACCACCTGATCCCTCCCACCAGGAAACCACAGTGATGTTCCCTGAAAAAGTTGTCCTTATCTCAGTTTTCATCACCATGTCAAGGAATGCTTTTGTTTCCCTCCCTTAATCTCTACTGAAAATTCTGTTCCTAATAATAGATTAAATTACTAAAATATTATTCTTTTCATTACTTCTTCCACTAAGGGATATTTTGGGGTAAAGCAAGTTGCACTTTAAATACAAAATCCGATTACAAAATGTGGGCCATGGCTTTTAAAATAAATTTGTAGACACCCACAAAACATTTTTCCTGCTTAAAAAGACAGCGACAAAAAACACTTCAAGGTTAAGACACCATGAATTACAATTGCATTTCTGTCATAGCTACCACACTATCAGGAGATGTCAGAAACCAATAATTTACTGTACACTTACGGCTGGAAAAAAACCAAGGGTAATGACAGAGCGCCTGGAGTTTTAAGCCACGTCTGTCTGTCTCTTTGAAATAAGAGATTAAATGGGAGCTGTACTAAAAATGCCTCAAATCCAGACTGATCTCGTGCCTGGCTCTTACACTGAGGGATGTAACCCAAACATTGGAAGCGACAGACATTCAATTTACACAATATTCATGACCTGGTCAACTGAACAGGAGCTAGTTGAAGTAATGTAGCAATAAGCTAAATAAACAAAGGAGAAAAAAAAAATTTAAGAAAGTTTATCTATCATTGGTGTAAATGGTTTGTTTCTGTTCCTTATTCTACAGTAATTCCGGATATACGTGATTATGTCAGAAAAAGCTCTAAGTTTCAAGGCAAAAAGTCTTCTGGAAAGAGGTACATTATCTTATATTTATTTAAATACTCTGCCTGGTGAGAATGGGGAAAAAAAATTGGCAAATACTGCATTGCTCAGATATTAACACTGAGACTCCATTTTAGCTCCTAAAGACATATTTCCCAGGAGATGCCAAGAGAGACTTGCTCTCTGAAATAATCACTTCTAATAAAGAAGCCCGAAGTGGCAACAGTAAGAGTCATGCTTTAGTTTCTTACTCCAAAATTAAATTCAACTCTTCCAAGTTGCTCTCGAACAAACCATTTATTTTCGAGAGACTCAGCTTTACACTCAATCTTTGTTACATGAACAGATGCCACTGGTTTGTGCAGCAGTTAGCATAAATAAGTCCTGACCTGGTTATTCATTAAATTAGCTAGAATATAAATTTAAAATAATAATATTTACATTGCACCATGTAAGAGGCTGACATTTACATAAAACCCCAGGCAATAGTTAATGTTCCCAGGGTAAGAAACTGGTCAGTTTTATTTTTTCTTTCCCTCATTTGTGCTTTCTGGTATGATATTTATCTCATCTGACTTTGGTGGATACTGGAATAGTCTGAGATATCAGTATCTAGAGCACTGACTTTTGAAACTAAAACTCCCTCTATAAAAACAACAACATCCCACACCAAATTGGTAAGCTGGGAATAGTATTTTCCCTTAAGGGAAACATTAATGAAATTACAGAAATACTTTCATTAATAATGCAAAAGCAACTACGACCCAGTGAGCAACTCCACTATATTCAAAAACAAAAACAAGCACAATGCTAATAAAGCCTATTTCATTACTCCTTTTGTCCTTGAAAGGGCTGGAGTAATGCTGGGAGATATTTTCTACACTGGGATGACACTGAGAAGTGCACGACAACACTGAGAATGACTGAGCTGGATGTGAAGGCAAGCTCGTCCTTGGAGATTTGGATGTGACAAGCTGGCAGTGACCAAGCCAAACTGCAGGATGAGTGAGGCACTGGGGTCAGGCAGGTACACAAAGGGCGTGACACTGGGGGAGCCGCACAGGCCCTGGAATGGCTGTCAGGAGCATAAGGGAAAAGAAGTGGCAAAGGATTATGGAAAGGATGCAAATGTTAAGTAGAGCTGAAGTAAAGAGACACAGGAAGACCACTAGGGAAACAGATACTTGAACTATATTAAAGTAATAGGATTTGATGATAATTGGTTAATTCTGTGGACAACAGAGCTGGAAAGATTCTGAAAATGACCACTGGTTAAACAGAGGAGTTGGGGCACGGTGGGAAGATTCGAGACAGCTCAGAGCAATCACTTCTGCCCTGTCCTCCTCCTTCCCTGGCAGATGGCATTCCCTACAAAGGCAGGCCTGACAGCTCTGATCTGCTGTCAGCAGCTTGAGAAGAATAGACAGAATAAATGGGAAAGTGTGAGGACTGAGGCTGGTGTGAGTCACACAAGAATTGCCAGTTCCAGGGCTTGGTTTTCTATTGAGCAGGGAGGAAGGATTAGGAAACAAAGAGGCAGTCAGGCTCTCCTCTATCTTCAATCCTTGTCCTCGATCATGTTTCATCCCGGACTGGAAGAGTATCTCCTTGGCTGTGAATCACTGGTTTGCCATTTGGGACAAGAAAACAGAACTTGGTGAAAAACAACAAAAGTTCAACAAAACCAAAGGAGGACTTGTAGCTGCACTGAAGGAGCCAAATGAACTTCCAATAGACTGACAATGCCTACAACTAAAAAATATGAAGACACATTGCAGAAGCAATTATTACATTAATATAGTTATTTATTTTATATATATTTTCTTTGTATATGTGTTGAAAAATCAGATGTCAGACATACTGATGTAGAAAATTTTTACTGCACCTATAGGTTTGTCTGTAATCAGTGTCAAAGATTTCACCTATTTGTGGCACGATACAGCACATAAGGCTATTTTATTCCAAAGCTTAGTCTACAAGGACAAAAAACCCTCAAAAATATCCTTTTGGATGATCATACTCATCCACAAAAATAGATGTAAAGATACATGTGGTTTGGAAGTTACTCTTTTTTAAAGTCATGCAGTCACAAAAATGCAATGCTTTCTCTTTACAATATTTCAGATAGGTTGTCCCCACATTCTTCCAGACTTTTCAAAGTCACCTCCTACCATGCTTCGAAACAAATTTCCACTTCCAGATTCAGTGTGAGATTGAATCCGATATTGATCAACTGCATGTTCAAATGTCTGAGATGCTGAGAGAAAGGAAAAAGGATACTCATTTCTGGAGGGCTATGGGGAAGCCAAAGAAACAGCAATTCTCAATAGGATCAGGGGTTTTCTCTTCTCAGCAACATTCCTCAACTCTGAGACAGCACAAGTATTTTAATACCAAGAGCACTCCTAGGCTGTGCCTGGGCCCATTTTGCTACATCTCATACAACTGATAGTGCCTTTTTTTTTTTTTTTTGTTCCCAAACTGGATTTAAAGAGAGATATGATGATTCAAAACACCTGTCCAAAATCATACTTTTCAAGATGATTGTAAATCTGTTTCAGATGTAAGAGGGACTAGAACATCAAAACTGCCCTCATGAATCCAAATGTTAGGTATTTACAGGAGATGTATGCCAGCTTAGAAACAAGTTTGAATTTAAATATTCAGTGGTTAATTAATTTAGAAATTATTAACAAGGAAACAAAAAGAACCATCATTAAGCAGTTCAGTTTCCCTATTCTTATTATTATTTTAATGGGCTAGAAATTTGAATTAAAGCAGCTTTCTTTCACTCCATTTAATAAGTTTGATTTTTTGTATGAGCCTAAGTTTGGACAATTACAAAAAGTCCAGATATTTTGAATTACAAGCTGTTACTAATGTAACAACACTGTCATGTTTGAGTTGCAAAAGGAAGGATGGAAGTTAAAATCCAAATTAAAAAAACATTTTCAATGAGCTGTGCACAATTACATAAAATGTACAGATCAGTATAACTTAAAAGATTTTATCATAATTTAAAAATGTAAATTAAATGACCCCTTACTGCAAACTTGTCTATCCCTACCCTTTTTTCAATACATACTTTTATTCAAATATAAAGCTAAGTAAATTAGCATGAAAAGCATGAAAAATAACATGCTTTCAGGGAAAAGCAATAAATAGCTCCTCCCAAGTTACTCTGCACAGCAATCAACATGATATCCACTGCAGGATAACTGAAGATATTTTTTTATTCCTACTTTTCCCCAATATAAAGATTTGTCAAAACAGCAAAATTTCGCCATAAAGTAAACTTCTATCCGTCAATGCCATCAAAATAATCTTTTGCTGAGAAAAAGTGTGAAGCTTTCCTTTTGACGGTGTTCGAATTTCTTGTCCCTCAAGAGTTCAGAAAATCACACAATCACAGAATCTTTTGGGTTGGAGAAGAGCTCTCATATCATCAAGAACAACTTATGACCAACCTCCACCCTGTCAACCAGACCATGGCACTGAGTGCCACGTCCAGTCTTTCCTTGAACACCTCTCCAGGGCCGGTGACTCCACCACCTCCCTGGGCAGCCCATTCCAATGTTCAACAGCCCTTTGAGTGAAGAAATTCCTCCTGATGCCCAGCCTGAACCTACGTGGGTGCAGCTTGAGACTGTGTGCTCTTGTCCTGTCACTTGTAACCTGGGAGAAGAGACCAACCCCCACCTGGCTACAGTCTCCTGTCAGGGAGTTCTACAGATGGATAAGGTCTCCCCCGAGCTGCTTCTCTCCAGGCTGAACACCCCCAGCTCCCTCAGCTGCTTCTCATCACTTGTGCTCTAGACCCTTTCCCAGTTCTGCTGACCTTCTCTGGACTCATCTCAGCACATCAGTTTCTTTGTCTCGAGAGGCCCAAAACTGAACACAGCACTCAAGGTGTGACCTCATCGATGCCAAGTACAAGAGGAGTCCACTGGGTTTAGTTCTTGTTCTTTCAAAGGCTTCTATGGTTCCAAAATCAAACTGAGAAATCTGTAGTCTTCCACATGGCCATTTCTTCTACCACTGTTCCTATTTACACCTTTGCACAAAATGTAACTTGGCAATGCTCATTTGAATCCAACTGCAGGTGAATGGCATCACACACAGAAAGCCACATCCCAGGACTTCCTTAGGTGTACAAAAGTATGGGCCCAGAAGACTATCATGCACTGAGTTTTCTTCTCTGATGGATGAAGAACCACTATCATCCTGAGGTCTGAATTCCTACCCCACAGCATGACTGCTGAAAACCTGGCGAAAAATCATCAAAAACGTCAACCAACATCTCTGCCACCTCTATACCTTTCCAGCTGGATTTTAGTTCTGGTTGTGTGAAAATTGTACAACCACCTGAATACACCACAGTGCCTAAAAACAGGGCATCTATATCAAATTGACAGGAAAAAATGCTTATTTATGAAGTTGTTTTGGATGAAAGAAATGGGAAAAAGAAATATTACCCCAGATTATTTTCCTGAATACTCCTAGTGAACTCTTCAGAAAACTTGTGGCTAATAGCCTAGGTGTTCAGCAGCCTGAAGTGTATTTAAACATGTAAAACAAAGCTTTTGAGATGTCCTTTATGATAGGCACACTCAAGGAAGGTATTTAAATAACACCAGTTTTCAGCAAGTTATTGGCTTTTTCAAGACAAAGTACTGAGCCACAATTTAAGAGACAGTTGTCTGAAGTAATTTATACTTTAAAGAAAACAAAATATTTGAAATGGCCTTTTAAAGGATTAGTAACAAATCCCTAGAGGAATGCAGCCCACCTCAGTCAATTTTCAACCTTAAAAGCAAATTCTGACATATCCAGAACATTAATGAAGACAATGTTTATGCCTTACATAGCATGCTAAGTGTGAGAACTCTACAGATAAACAAAAATGCTGTCGAATGTCTACTGAAGCTCATAATGGAATGTAAAAAAAAAGTTGAAAAATGGCAGTAGCTTACAGCTGTTGATGGTAAGATTCAGGGAAATGAAGAACATCATTAACAGTAGGAGAAAAAGTTAAAAATTAAATTATTTGATTAAATTTAAAAATTCAGGAGTCTATTTCCCATTATTTTAATTATTTTATAATTATTCTTTAATAACTAGCTTAATGACTAGTTTTTGAATAACTATTATAAGTAGTTCTGGTGACAGCATCAGTACTGAGAGAGAAACACAGATCAATATTCAGTGGTCATAAATGGAAAAAGGAAGGAGAAGGGAGAGGTAAGAGAAAAATAGTGCTACACAACCATGAGGCTGAGTCAAAAGAAGAAAGGAATATTCAAGCATAGGGAAAGACACAGACCCCAAGAGCTCTGTAAGGGCTGTGCAAGAAAGATTTAAAAAAAAAAAAAAAAAGCAAAAATGAGAAGAACGGAGCTGTATTATTTGAGAGGATTTTGATGCATAACATAACATCACCGCAAGCAAGCAGGCAGAGGTTTGTGTGGTTTACACATATAAATGCAAATGCTGACGAAGCCTTCAAAATTATTAAGGAGAATAGCTGTTTGAAAACAAGGGAAAAGAATCATTATTTTTATTATTACTTCTAGCAGCAATCACTGTGACGGGCGAGGGTTCAACCAGCAAAAAACAGGTCATTGTCAGAAATGAATACACCTCAGAAGAATCTGTATGCCCAGAAATATTATCTTTTTTTTTTTTCAATTTTATCAATAGTTCTGGTAGAAGAGATTACTTCTCTGCATAAGGCTTGTTTCACTAGCTAAGATATCCCCACACTGAGAGGCAAGTGGAAAAACAGCAGCAGCCACCTATAAAAACAAACAGCTAGATTAAAAGAATTCAACTAAGTATGCTCCATTAGCTGAGGAAAGGTATTATTGTCCAGTCTGCAAGACTCTAAGGTATGATCATATTTTGGAGTTTCCCTTCCAAAAAATTTAACTGTATTTTACAAGGATGTAGTAAATGCTGATTTAAAAAAAAAACAAACCAAAACAAAACAAAAAAACCTACTTATATTCACATAAAGAAACAAATTTTGTCTTGTGTACAAGTATCTCTGCTTGGGATTATGCTTCCATCATGCAGGGAAGCTACCTGTTCATTAAATTTTTAATAATCTGGAGAGGAGAATGCGAAGTGGACTGCTTTTAATTACCACCTCTATGCCCTGGCTTTCTCCCACGGTTACTCCACACAGGATTTGGTCAATGCTTCCTGAGAGGTGGAATTTGGCTGGGACCTTTACTGCCAACATATAACATAAATATCACTGCAAACTCACACTGCTCAAGCAGCTACACACATCTCTGCTACAGCACTGTCCAACATGGCTGGGCAGGGGGGTACAAGGAACCAGGGGATTTGTTTGTTTTTATCTGTGCAAAGCACTGTCCAAGGTTTTAAGCATCCTTTTTTTTTTTTTTTTTTTGCAACAGGGTTTTCAAGGCTAAACTACTTTTTCTTTTTGTATCATGATTATAATTACGGCATAGTTTCCAAATGCTAAAAGGCAACCAGTATACAGACTTTTCCACTTCGTGTAAAGAGCTATTTGAAACAAAACCCTAAATTAAGGCTTCCTGAAAGGCTGAAAGCCTTCAGTGGGACTAATTAGACAGAACCACTAGGCCTTGAGGCTCACAGCTGCTCACCAGTACCCTCTGCAAAGACTGAGAATTAAACACATGGTTAGGGGTTTAAATTGATTAACGGGCATCAGTTGTTCCTCCTCTACAGGTAAAGCCCTAATATCAATCTTTTTATTTTCTAATATACCATTATAAGACTAATTAGTAGGCATTATGGCACATCTATCAGTTTAAATGAATTTTTAATGACAATTAATCTGCCCTCTTTTAAAATTCTTATTTTAAATAAACGGGCAATTCTCCCCTAGTGTTTTGATTAAAAACAAAAGCTAAGCAGTGCTAAAAAAAAGTCAATTAAAAATGAATGGATCTTTTCGTTAGAGACTGTACTGCAAATTGTCAGTCCTCTATGTGTTACACGGGAATTCTACTCTTAATTTGTTCTATAATTTTGTGGTTGCTGCAACTATTTATAAGCTGGTATATCTGCATTAGGAACACCACACTGGAATAGCTACAGGACTTTACAAACAGAAGTGAATTATAAGTAGTCAAGAGACACAGGACAGATTAGACAGCATTTGATTCTTCACAAGGACAGTGGTAAACCACTCACTATCAAGACTATCAGGGAGGAAACACCGGGGAAGGGCTTGGAAATCTTTATTTCCATCAACTGCATCAATCTGCTAACAGAGCACACCATCATCACTGAGAAACATTTTCATCAAGAGAGCAACTGAGTTAATTCATCAACTTCAAAAATAATGATCCAACAAAAAATAAATGAAGCCAGTGCATAAGACTTAGAAGAAGGGAAGAAAAAGCTCTGTCAAATACATCAAACCAAATCCCATATTTTATCATTGGGCTTCAAGGATTGTTCAAAGCTCTCACAAAAGATTGTGTGCCACTCAACCCCATGTTCTTCTTTCAGCTCAAGAATGATGTGGTGAAAAGCCACTCCGTGTCCTCTCGTGATAATACCCCTAAGGGAAACCACTGTATGCAAACAGCAGGTGCATAGTCTTGACAATATTTTTCAGAAAGTGTCCAAATAAAAATAAATAAAAATTGAGATTTTCTATTAGGTACATGTAACGCCTACGGCATGCAAAGGAAAGACAAAATGACTCATTATAAAATATTTTTTTTAACATTCTAAGCAGAAAATTATGCAGAATTAGCCTACTTGGTGTGAAACTGCCTAACCAAGCCAAAATCAAATCTCTCGTTTCTTCATGCCTTGACACTTTAGTAATGGTAAATTAGTCACTTCCTTCCATCTGGAATGAGCAGTCCACAGACTTCAGGTGTCTTTGGGGTGTATAAGCCCTTTCCTTCAAAATCAGACAAGAGTACTTATTCCCAAGAAGGATTTGAGAAAGGTGGCAAGGCAGCTGTTTGTATCAACCATAACAGAAGTCCAGCAAATAGAGAAGTTTCTATAAAAAGCAATTAAAACACCAATTTCAGAAGATAGCAAATGTGAGTTGTTTACAAAACCCAGTCTGGTAGGTCTGAGACAGTTACAGAACATGTTAGTGGACAGAATGTCCTCAAGACCATAAGAAGAGTAATAGGCATGTGGGGAATGTGAAGCTCAAGGGCAGCCTGGGCTCTAGTGACCATGAAATTGTGGAGTTTGAGATCCTTGGAGCAGCTAGGAGGGTGAGAAGCACACTCACTACCCTGGACTTCTCGAGAGCAGAGGGTCTTTTCAAGGATCTCCTTGTTAGAGTGCCAGGGGATAGAGCCCTTGTGGGAAGAGGGGCCCAAGAGAGCTGGAAGACACTCAGGGATTGCCTCCTCCAAGCTCAAGAACAATGCACCCCTACAAAGAGGAAGTCAGGGAAGATTGCCAGGAGGTCTCCATGGATGAACAAGGAGCTACTAGACAAACACAAACAGGTAGCTTAGTGAGGGTGGAAGTTGGGAAAGTAGCCTGGGAGGAACACAGAGTAATTGTCTGAACAGGCAGAGAGATCATGAGGGAAGTTAAAGCACTGGCAGAAGCAAATCTGGCCCAGGACAACAATGGTAACAAAAAAACTTTTTAGGTATATCAGCAATAAAAGAATAGGGAAAATGTTGAGTCCCCTCAGAAGGAAATAGGACAGCTGGTTATCCAGGACATGGAGAAGGCTGAGGAACTCAATGACATTTTTTTCCCCAGTCTTCACCAGCAAGTTTTCCAGCCACACTGACCAAGCTGCAGAAGGTGAAAGCATGGGAATGAAGTCCCACCCACTGTAGGAGAAGACCAGGGTCGAGAATGTCAAAGAAACCCCAAGGTGCACAAATCCATGGGACCTGACAAGATACATCCACAGGTTCTGAAGGAATTGGTGGATGAAGTGGCTAAGCCACTATCCATCATACTTGAGAATACAGCAGTCTACTGAAGCTCCCACTGACTAAAAAAGGGGAAACATAACCCTCGTTTTTAAAAAGGGAAATAGGGGCGGAGCCAGGGAAATTCAGGCCAGGCAAGATCGTGGAGCAGATCCTCCTGGAAACTATGCAAAGGCACAAGGAGAATAACGAGGTGATTGATGACAACCAACATGGCTTCACTAACGGCAAATCATTCCTGACAAATTTGGTGACTTTCTACAGTGGGGTTACAGCAGTGATGGTCAAGGAAAGGGCAAGAGATGTCATCTTCCTGACTTGTGCAAAGCATTTGACACTGTGACACACGACATCCTTGTCTCTGAGCTGGAGAGCCAGGGATTTGACAGATGGACCTCTTGGTGGATAAGGAATTGTCTGGATGGTCACAATCAGAGCTGCAGTCGATGTTTAAATGTCTTAATTGAAAGTAGTGACCAGCGATGTTCCTCAGGGGTCGGACTGGGACCTGTACTGTTTAAAACCTTTGTTGGTGACATGGACAGTAGGATTGACATGCGCCCATAAATCCAACTTTATAACAAAACACAAACTTAATCACTACTCTAAAGCAAAGCAACAGTTCCGAAAAATGTCTTCCATCCTAGTTTAAGTAAATGTCTTTAATGTTTAAAAGCAAAAGGAATGCTCATTTAAACATGCAGCACTAAGCCATAGTAGAGATCATCCCTGACCTTGAATAAAGCCTTTCTTGGTATACTTCAGGAGGAAAAAAAGGACCATTTTCCTGTTAATGCTGTCATAAAGCCCACAGTGAATTACTAAAAATCATTACTTTTATGTTAAAAGCTCTCACAATGACAAGAATGTATTAGCAGGGGACAGGAAGTAAAAAGACAAGTAATGCTTAAGAGGCCATCTCCACAAAACACTGCTGGGAATGCAAATGTCTGAAGCCTTGCGTGCTTATTAATATTGCTCATTGTAGCCCCCTCTTTTTGCAACAATTTACCTGCTCTCCTTTGCTAATGTACAATCTCCTTCCCCCCCACACCCATTAAGAAGACTCCCTTCCTTACAAATACCTGTCACTCACCCCACAGCATGCTGGCTCTCCACTGACACAGAACTCTGCTAATAATGCTATTAATAACTACTGGTGAAAAAAACCTGCAGGGGTAGACAAAACTGTAGTGGCAAATAATGCATTGTTTCCAACACAGATGAGACAGTACCCTACTAGGGACAACAAGCCAGAGGAACTGCAGTTTCAGTCCTGGAAAAAGGAATCTACTCCTAAGAATTATTTCACGTGAGGGGGAGAAGGAAAAGGCAAATTCCAGCAACTGAATACAGGAACTGTTCAAAATTTGAAGTCATTAGTATCCCTTCTTCAGTGAGTATTGAAAAACCAAACTTCCATAAGAAATTCTGCAAACAGTCTGTACATGTTCACCAGAAACTACTACTGAATAGTAATCCATACAACTTAAAAGATTTATAGAAATCATAAAAGGTAAACATTACTAACATAAAACAACCTAGTAACAGTAAAGCTGGCTGGCCCATTTCCTCCAAGTAAATATGTTTTTAAGTTGATCTTTCAATCAGAATATGATAGATGGCATAATAACTAGGTACTGTTCTCAGAATGAAAGATTTCTTCACACAGCTAAAAAAGAACAAACAGATATTCACAACAGGGAATCCTTTAAAAAAAACTCTAACATTTTCTTTATACTTGTTCCATTTCTATTTTTAAGGTCAACAAATTGCTGTATTCAGATGACAGATTTGCAAGTTATCTGCGAAAAAGATTTTTATTCATTGCACCAAAGCTTTATACTTTAAAAACTCACAATTTTTCTTCTACTCCCCAAAAGCACTCCCAAAACAATTGTTATTGGACCTTCTCAGGTCTGTAGAACCAAATGCAGAGAGAGATCTGACGCCCGCTTTTTTTTTTCATAAAAAATGTCCAAAATATAATGCCTGCTTAAACAAACAAGGGGAAAAGATGTAAGATGGAGCTATGAAGTCATCTATTAGGTCTTCATATTGCTCCTGTCATCATGCCCAATAGCTAATTTTAGTGCCATAAATGCGTGAATTTAGCACAGCTGCTTTCCAAATCTAGCAGGATAAAGAAATCCAATGAACTCCTACAGAAACAGCAGGTCAACCCATTCTCTGGGACAGGAGAACAAGAATCTAGGAATATTATAACATTGTCATGAGGAAGATCAGTACAGGAACCCTGGGAAGAATTTATAGTTTGGTTGTTTGTCCGTGATCCTTGAAGAAACTAGATGGAAAGAAATAACAGCTATTTTCAAGTAATTTACTGCAAATGACGTTCATAGGGTTAGAACATACTTGTGGAATAGAGCTGTGCACAGTACTAATAAATTCTTGTTATCCTTGTATTTTTGTTACGAAACAAGTACGGTCTTGCAGAACTTGTCAGCGGATGAACTTAGATTTCTCATTACCATTAAATTACATGGGTCAGGTGGCTCATTTCAATCGAAAAAGTACCTACAACATCATTGTTAGAGACTTCCTAACTAAAGACTGAGATTGTCTAATATTAACCCAAGTTAAACATTACAAAAGAATCACACAACAGCCAAACACAAGAAACTTGTTCATAAATAACAATTAAACCCCAAGTCATTACCGGAGAGAAGTTGTCTCCCCTTCCCATAAACTCTAGCACTCACATCACAATGGCATCACCTCACTGCCACTGTTCATAGCTGGCACAGGTTGGACCTTTATCTACCTTGCTTTTTTTCTGCTTTATCCCCTCCCCCTTTTTTTATAAAATAAGACTCCTTAGATACATTCATAAGAGAACTATTCTCCTTTCTTGACCAGGTCCTCATTTACAAAGCACAAATTTTGCTTGGACTTGCCAAAAGTTTCAGCAAACAGAAGTGATCATTATTGCTCTGGACACTGATCTTATATTACTTTCATTTCACAGATATTGGTAAACAGCTCAGTGAACTACAAACTAAAGCACCACCATGCTTCAGCACATCCTCTTTACACAAGTATACATTTTCATAAAAATGTATATAAATATCCCTCTAAATCATCACCATTAATAACATAATTTGCTTAGAGCATCAAGCTGTTTCTGCCAGACACAAATGGCAAGACTGAGCAGTACTGGTTACTACTGGAAAACCTCCTATCAACTTGTGCACTCTCTTCCCCTCCCACATCCTTACACTCAACTAGAATAATTTTTGAAAAAATGGATATTGCAACTCCCACTGGCAGAAACAGGTCTTTCTGCCACTGAACAGAAGTATTTCAGAAGACACACTACTAAATCTGGTTAATGCACCATCAGTCCAGTTGGAAAAACTTTATCTACATACATCAAATAGCTTCCAAAAGAACAAAACAGTTTAAAAGAATTATCTGCAAAATTAGCTATTCATGTTTTATTTCTGTCCAGATTGCCCTACAGCTTCTATACTGTGATATAACTTGCCAACATCTCATACAATACTGGAGGATCAACAGAGAAATTTACTGGATGTGCAGAAGGAAAGGGAAGTTGAGGGAAATTCCAGTGTGAATCACCACTGAGGATCCTTGGGAGGGGAAGGGGAACAGAAGGAAAAAGAGGAACAGAAATAGTTCCTCCTAAAAAGAATGCTTTTCTATTGAAAACTAAACCAGAGTTGGAAAGAGTGGCCGTGGATTCCTCAGACAGATGGTGTCAATAGATCTGTCTATTAGTCACTTTGGCAGCAGCAGTATGGTGATGGGGCTCACAAAAAGCCACTTAAAAACTCCACATAAACAACAGAGAAGTACATTAAGAACTTAATTCAACTTTCCAGTACCAGACACCGTTTCCTACGTATCGCATAAAACCAGCTACCGTTCACTCCAGTTTGCAGTTTCTGCTGCAGTTTTACAGACTGTGGTAGATGTGGACTCAAAGCAAAGCCCCATGTGGGGCAGCTGGGCTTCCCAGGTGAAAAGCTCAGACCTGAGGGCTTTCCGAAGCCCTTCTGCACCTTTGCTTTTGTGTAGGAACTGACAACACACAATGCTCTTTCCTCAGCGATGTGACACTTAAAATTGGAAATCGTCGTGCTTCTCCCTGATGTTTAGTTCCTACCAACCTGATTCTGATCACAGAATCATTTAAGTTGAGAAAGATCTTTAAGAACACTGAGTCCAACTAGCACGGCCAAGTCCACCACTAAACTATGTCTGTAAGTGCCGCATCTACACATCTTATAAATACCTCCAGGTGTGGTGATTCCACCGCCTCCTCTGTTCCACCCTTTCTGTGAAAAAGCAGAATAATAGCAAATCTAAACTTTCCCTGGCCCAGTTTGAGGCCATTTCATCTTGTCCTCTTTTTTGTGACATGGGAGAAGAGACCCACCCCCTAAATAAAATAAATAAATAAATAAGCATTACAATATAACTATACTAAAACAATTTATTCTCATATAACATGATAGGTTAAAAATAGCTAAGTTTGACAAAATAGCTAAATCCATTAGGAACAAATTCAATTTTGAATTAAAAATTCAACTCTGAATTATGCATTAGCTATTAACTGGTGTCCATCTGTTTAAGTTCAACAAGTGTATTTTACGCTATCAGAAATTAAAAATATTTGAAAAATACATATTCTTAGCATTACTCTCTTCCTCTCTGTTGGTTCACTGATTAAAATAAGCCGTAGCAATAATGTTAAACAGTCCTTCTGGTGGCAAGGAACTCAAAGATGCATTTCTAATTCTCAGAAATATTTAGAACATTGAGGAAGTCAGAGTCCATCCCACTGCCCTACTTTATCCCTCCAATAAGAAATTTAACTGAGAGAAACAGTAGTTGAATCCTGGTTTAGTTTTTTTTAAGCAGAGGCAGATGTTTAACACAGATCACCCATCCTCAGAGAGGACAGACATCTAGTTCAAACAATCTTGGTTGTCAGGCATGTAGAAAGGAATGCCTAAGTCAAAGACAAGGTTGGTCTTATCACAGGTGATGCATATGGTCAGAAAACTCCTTGGAAAATGATCAAGAACTAAGAGCCGAAGAATTATAATTTAATTACCCACAACAAAGCATTCCACCTGCCTAACACCAAATCTGAGTCATGCAGTTGCTGCTTTAATTAAAAAAGATTCATTGGTTATAACTCTGCCTGCAATAGCATGGCAAACGTATCCTCAAGAACATCTTCCCTCTCTGTTACTATGCTAGAAGGGAAAGCTCCTCTGAAAGAACAGGCAAGACACACTTGAAGACAGGTCATAGCTCCTGGAAGGGAGCACAGAGTCACACCCAGGCTAAGGAACGCAGCAAGACTTTAGTCTGCTTTAAGATCTAAGTCTGAGCAAACAATAGATACTTATGGAGAAAACACAATATGTAAAGTATCAATGACACGAGTCCCCAAAAGTCCTTTCTGCCACTCTCTGCCACTGAAGTCCATCTTTGGTCTTTCCTTGAAGTTGGATCCTGAACTGCAATCTCCACGTGAGGCTATGCTTAGAGGATCAGTCTGATAATGGGGAACCATCATCACCTTTACAGTGTTTTCCAGTAAAACTAATTCTAACAGGTTTATGTAGTCATGTACAGGATTTGTTTGCCTTTACACAGGATGTTAATCCAAGAAAGGTAAAAAACTCTATATTCTAAGACTATCGCAATAAACAATTTGTAAAATACCACACTGCTACTTCTTATCAACCATCTTATAAAACTTAATTCCAGGCTTTGTGTGTATGTTTTGAAGCCAACTATGTCTGCCTGAAAAATAATTTGGTTTCTGCTGAACCACAACTTGACACACAAATACACACACACACAAGGCAGCTCCTGGCATTTGCTGCTGTTTATACAAAAGGCAAGAGCAACACTGCTCTGTAACCAGTGTCATGCTAAATTTTAATTCGCTCAGTTTTATGCTGTTGGACATGCACTTTCTTTAAGGAAAGGGAAGGAATAGGAGCAGCATGGCCTCATGTCCACACAGCAGAATCAAGCCAGGTAGAGCAATAAGAGAAGAGGATGTGGATGCAGGGGGAAGAGTGGCATTTCCTAAGGAAACTGCAGCATTACCATAGCAATGCTCCAATTAGTGTCTCAGATGTAGAAGGAATCAAACAAAAAATGCTCAGCAATGTGGATGAGAGGGACAATGAAGTGCTTGTCATTATATATTTTTTAAATGGCGTTTCCTATTCGAATGGAACAGAAATTTCATTTTATAAACAACATTCTCCGCTCTGAAATTTCCCAAATTGTAGCAAGCTGTTTAAATATACATATTCAAGCTACACCTTTTTTTTTTCCTAAATAAATATAAGCTTCATTATTTTAATAACACTCTTCATTTTTTCTTTAAGGCTGAATATTTCCTCAGAGAAAACATTCCCCCCGCCCCCAGCATGCCTAAACCTGTGTTTGTAACGAAGGAGACAGGCAGCAGTAAAGGATTAAAGGCTTGTCTAAAAGGAGTTGCTGAGAATTGTCAAAACTATTGGCTATTCATGAGAAGGATGAATGTGCTAGGTTGAAAAAAAGAATCACAACAGACTTTTATTTGTACACTATGCAAAGATGAACCTATTTCACACTAAATAACTGGGTATCATGTACATAAAATATGGCAGTTTGTGATCTGGAAGAACAAGTACAACCTCACGCCTATCCCACAGAAAGAATTTGAAGCAAGACAAAGATCTTAGAAGGACAATACAGAAACTTTTACCTCACGACAATGGATTTACATTCGGGATTCAAGGATCCAATAAATAACCTAGCTCCACAGCTAGAACACCAGTGCACCAAAGAACTAAGAAACATAATTGCCTACTATCTTTAAGAAACATTCCTTATAATATGGTAAACTCTGCGACTTAAATGTATTACAAGCAAGGTATTTGTATTCTCAGGATATACCAAAATAAACTAGCAAAATTTATTTCCTTTCTACAAAAGTATTTGGAGAAAAGAGACAACAAGTGAAGAAAACTGACCAAGACAAAGTCATGAGCAGCTGCATTCACCAATCAAAAAAATCCATATAATAGAGAGAAAGCTGAAACTTAAGAAGGACTTGGAACAGGGAATAGACCAATAACTGGCTATTTATGTATCTGTTCAAAAATACTATAAAGCTTCAGCTATCTACCCTGAAATATGTTGGACCTGAAAACACATACTAGATTAGTCATGTTAGCAGTGCCCAAAACCAGCTCTCTCTCAGTTGTGACACACACTGAAATATGAGTGCATCAAAACAAATTGCCACATGGAGCCTCTGACTCGATTGTTCTAACAAGTACTTAATGATTTTTGCATAATTTTATTTATCAAAATTATTAACTGAACTTTGAAGTCTATTCCCATGACAAATTGTTTTCATTTCATAGAAGGCAAGGAAGGAGAAAAAGAGCTTATCTTGAGAAACTAATATAATTTTTGCTTACCAGGTTTACTCCTTAAGACTGTTCAAAGTGAAAAAGTAAGCTGAAAAAATATAATCAAAACAGTACAGATTTTACCACTCTGGTTAGGATATCTTAATACAGTGAGAGGAAATATATCACTAAATATAACCTAGAGAATTCTTGTCTTCTTGCTGCTCTTGAAATTGAATAATGCTCTTTTTTAAATTATGTTGAAAAAATGTGTAATTTTGTAGACTTCAATCACATGTATTATAGTAAAAGTTACATGATTAATACCAACACATTCCAAGCAGATGTGACACTTCCTACACAATTCCAAAAAAATAAGGTAGTAAAAAATATTACTACATAAAAGCCAGAATTTTTGCTGTTGGTAGCTGTTCTAACTATTGAAATACCTAACATCATGCCAGCACTCCTATCATGGACAAATAAATCCAATCCATATTTCCAACTCTATCTGAAAAGTATCCAAACATTATCACAGGAAGAGCACTATTAATATTGTAACAATCCAATGTCATGTTTCCTCTAATACACATCAGCAGGGAAGATTAAGTGAATATCCAATACTTCTCAATAACCCCAATTAGAAGATAAATGCAGTGAGAATAGATAAAGAATTCCGTGAGGTTTTTTGTTTTAGCGGGTTTTTTGGTTTGGCTTTTTTGTTGTTGTTTTTCTTTTTAAATATCTGAAGGAACACACAAACATGGAAAAACAAACTGAACTAGTGCTTCATTGTTAAAGAATATATAAAATATTTATCCTTAACACAACATTCCTTCAACTGTGAAACTGAAACCACTTCCTTATGATGGCAAGATAATATTGGCTACATTCTAATTTTCCATTCATGTTGTTGAATGGAGTCTTGTTCCAGGGCTACACCCAAAAATGTAAAATTATTTCAAAAAGTCAGTATGTAGCTATTCTAATAAACCTTGTTCTTCAGACTCTCTATCAAGTTCCTTCATGCTAGAAGTATTTCCTTAAAAACCAAATACAGCTAGAGAAGCACCTACTTCTTAGTGAATGCACAAAATTAAAGGTGGCCAATGTATCATGGAGGCCTAATACAGAGGAATTAATTAGCTCAAGCACTGAACACTTCCCAGATTACTATTGCTTCTGATGGCTGGGTGCTGTGATCTTCTTCCATGGCTTTCATGGCATTCTAATTGGTGATTACTTAATCCCATTAAAACAAACAAACACACACAATAACCCCAAAGAAAACCCCCCAAAAACAACAACAACAATCACCAAACCACAACACAACCACAAAAAGCAACACAAAACCAACTTAACCTTAGGTTAAACAGGGCTATTTACACCAGGTCAAACCAAAAGAGCCCATAAAAGCATCTTTATTCAGTCAATGCAAATCAAAAGTGAAGAAAAATCCTGAATTATTAATCTTTCTAGATTCCAGCTAATTAAAACATACACTCCTAAAATTACAGCTCTGTTGATATCCCACCCATAACACACTAGGCAAGAGGTGAATACATGACATCAACGGCTGCTTAAATGTACAGTTTCCAAAAGAATTTACTTGAAAATATTGATTCCCTAAATCAGGTTCCAATTCGAAAATAAACTCCAATTCACTTCTCATCTTTTTCCCCAAATTTACTTTCATTTATGAATAGAATGTTTTTAAGTTTCACGGTTTTTAAGTCTATATGCTTACAAGCCTGACATATTCTCTGAAACTGAACCATATGTATGGAAACTGAGAATTTTTATATGCAATCTTTCAGGTGTGTGAGCACACTAGCACACACCTTTTGACACTTTTCACAACCAAACTGTGGGAACATTCATAGAATGGCCTGGGTTTGAAGGAACCCTCAAGATCATCCTGTTCCAACCGCCTGCCATGGGCAGGGACACCCTCCACTAGACCAGGTAGCTCAGAGCCCCATCCATCCTGGCCTTGAACACTGTTTCCTTTCGTTTAATTCACCCCAGCAACAAACAGGCCTCTGATGCTTTTACTTGGTGTGTAATGACATAGAAAAGAAAGTTCAAGAGGAAAGGAGTTTGGATTGACACCTGCCCTGAAACTGGGTATTAGCCCTCAAGACTGACAAGTCATTTCACTGGCTACAAGTATTAGCAAAATTGCAGTATTAACACTGACAATATTTAACCCAACTTCTTAAATAGAAATGGCTTTTGATCTTACTTTATCCCCAAGGGTATTACTTCATATTTAAAAAAAAAAAAAAATAATTAACTTGGTATGTAACTTAAGACTAAAATAATAATTTCCTACACTACAATATACATAAAGGCATAATTTTGCCTAACAGTTGCCAGGGAACTATGCACGTTCCAAAACATACCAGATACATTATATAATATCTGACTTTCAAAACAAAATACATATGTATTTCAGAGACATACCTTAACATGTTCAAAGAAAAGTTAACTCAAGCTGTAATTAAAATAAGTAGGGCAGGGCAAGCAAGACGTCTGGAATAGACTGCTTAAAAGAAAAAAAAAACCAACCAAGTGAAGCACTAAATGACAGAGCAATCACACAACCAACAAGCCAAACCAAGAAATTTTCTGTTGTTATCTCCCACAACATTATCCATGCTAAGGAACCTTACATCAGGAAGGAAGTAACTGCTGAGGAAGTCCTGCACACCAGGCTTGTTTCAGATTAATTAGCAGAGGTCACACATGGCTGAGGTCCTCTCTGTCTCTGACCCTCCACCACCCTTCTATCACACTTGCTGCGTTAAACACTGCTTCCCAATCTGCTGACATCCAAGTGCCTTCAGATCCCCACTGGTCTGGAGCTAGAAAATGACTTCCTAATCAGCAGGCACACAGCTCAGGGCAGACCTCTGGACCACCACCACTGCTGCTGTCCAGCTGATGTACAGAAGGCAAGAGAATTCTCACGCTGTGAAGAAGACACCAAACAAAACAGGTACCTGTGCTCGAGGATGTGCCCTCATTACAGATAAATGTGATAGAGACCTGACTTCGCTCTGACTGCAGCCCTTGAGAATTTAAGGCCATGCTTAGGTTACCCTAAATAAAACCACATTGAATCCTACTTCCTTATATATACAAAGCACATTACAGAGCTGGGAAGAAAGAAATACTTAGAAGTCTCTCTTTGCATTTGACTTTCTTTACAACCCTGAATTCATACAGCCAGCAGATTAAATGTCTGTGACTCAAAGATTCTGAGTCCCAAATACAAATGGTAACTAGTCTTACACAGTCAACCAGGATGCAATTCACAAAAAAAAAAAACCAAACAAAACAAAAACAAAACCCCCACAACCCACAATGTGATGATTCTTGATACCATTTTGAATTATCCAGAAAAAAATTCAGGCTAAATATTTAATTTTAAGTGCCTGTGGAAGGGGCAAAGTAGCAAAGCTCCTGATCATGTGTTTATGAATGTTTAAAAAGTAAAATGCTGCCGTATTCCTGGAGCTATTTGATCACAAAAATAGGAAATACACATTAAAGAGTAAACATTTTGCACAGTTGCACCTAGTATAAATACAGAGCAATTGGTATGTAAAGCACCTCACGTAAGAAACTTCAATACATCTGCTTACAAGAGGAACTAAAGTACTGGGCAGTAAAGAGCTGCAATTCAAACTGAACAAAACAAAATCTTCCAGGCCTGCAAACACCTAGAACAACATTAAAACCTGGTAACCAAATCATCTCATCAGTTGGAAGAGTTTACTCTTAGAGTCCCTGGCTAGAGCTGAATTGTTAAGGACAACAACACTGAGTTGTTTGGCATCTTCTTTCCTTATTTAATGCACACTCTTCCAATAGGTGTGTATGCAGTACACCGTTCAATTAAGCGTTTTTCTTTTTATTTGTACATTTTTAAATAGTGCACAGCCTGGTCACTAAAAGCATCTGACCCCTCTCAAAGATTTACAGACAGCGTTACTTGACGACATCAGATTAGGAAACTAAGGGTTTAGTTGCTTTGACATGGCTTTTGCAGTCACCAGGTTTGTCATCTAGCCTGCCAAAACAGGCACAGTTTTCATTGGATCCGTAAGGTTATTATTTTTTGAACAATAGAAAATTGTAAGTGTTACCGGTCTTGCAATTTCCTGTGACATGCATTTGCATCTATAAGGACCAGGCTGACCCAAGCCTGCCTTTGATGAAGTAGTTTTGAATGCACAGAGCACACGGCTTCATGAGCCTCATCAAAGGTGTAACCAGTCTATATCCTGTTCTTTCACTATTTAAGAGCATCAGATAAACACCAGCAACGACACAGCCAAGTGAGCTTTTGGGGTAAAACACAGTGTTTATGTAATTTTCACTAGACACATTAAAACCCCTGGGATCCGTGATGCCTCTGTTCTGTGAGCAAGGCAAGGTAAATGTTAGCAGTCTCCACCAAAAGCAGTCTTCAGCCTCCTCCAGCTAGAAGCTGCTAATTATGTCAGTCATGCTGAATGCTGACTGACAGTTTTGTGTTGTGAAGTGATACCCACTCATTTTATTAGCAAAGAGAGGATCTGGAGTGAGAAGCTGAAATACCTATTATCCCTTTATTTCCAAAACAGCAACAGTTTACAAGCTTTCTCTCTGTGAGTAAATTTCTACTTTCACTAAACACCACTGGGATGCAGGAATATTAACTTCTTCCTCAGAAGAGAGGGAGAAGAAAACAAATACAAAATACCTCACTGGTTTTGAGCTTCTCTTGCTGGATAAGCACTTCCCTTTGAGTTTTCTAGTTGCTCATCTACTTGGGCAGATTCTCAAGTGAAGTAAATTAAGAGCGGCTCATTGACTTTACTTGAACTACACTCATTTACAACAGTTAAAGCTGACCTACATTAAAGCAGCATTTCACACCAAGGAAGAGCTGCCTAGAGCCAGTTGGAGCCAGGAACTGCAGGGTGTTTCTTCCTCATACTTAATCATTATATTGAACACCCATCTTCGTCTTCTGCAAGAGCCTGCAGCCCTCTTTAGTGACAGCTCACACAACCAGACATTTCGAACTGGGCAGCCCCAGCCAGCTCACAGCTGGGGGATGGCTGCACAAAGCCTCTGAAACCCTGAGCAACTGCCCTGGAAACTTCTGGGAGGGAGTGGTGCCTGTGCTTGCCAGACTAAGTTCCAGAACTCCATTTCCAATTCAAGCCTTATGGGTTTTGCCAGCCCTCCTTCTTTAACCAGTCAGAGACATGTTCTGTCTGGAGCTGCTGGTTTGCTCTGACTGGTGATGTACTGTAATGAAAGGAGGCTCAACACAAGCAGTCAGAGATGAGGCAGGGGGAAAAAGAAACAAAGATCCTGTCATTCAGAAGGGAGAAGTGTTAGGATTCCCCGACACCCTAGAATTTCTTCTCTACCATGCATAAATGTTAAGTCTGAATACATAATCCAAACCACTAACGAAGAAAACAATCAAACCTCACAACCACTGGAACTAAATGAAGATTTATTATATTTGGGGAGACATACAGCAACATTCAAGGTCAGGTTAGACAGAGCTCTGAGCAACCTGATTAAGTTGAAGATGTCGCTGCTCACTGCAGGGGGAGTTGGACAAGTGACCTTCAGGAGGTCCCTTCCAACTCAAACTATTCCATGATTCTACGATTCATGAGTGCAAGAAATATAAACACTCCCCAGCAAATAAAAATAATTTTCAATGCACGTCACTAGAAATAACAAAATTCTACTAAGAAGTCTCAATTTGAACCAGAGGCAAAGCCAAACAACTTCTTACCTGAAGATTTTAAGGAATAGGCTCAGGGAAAGCTACAGAGATGTTACTGCACAAAGCCAAACACCACAGAATCACTCAGCAGCAACAGGCATCCCCAAAAGAAGCCTGTACTTCATACTTTTTGCCTTTCCCCATCAACCGATTAGAGGAGGATATGGAGGCTGCACTCGACTTTTGATATCAAATGAGCGCACCTTTGCTCTGGATTTCTTGTCTTTTGGGGATTTTTGGAGGGTTTTTTTCATCGTTTGAGGGGTTTTGTTGATGTTGTTTGGTTTTTTTTTTTAATTATAATAACCTAGTTAAATCAGTTCTTATACTTACCAAGGCATGACATTGTTTACATAAGACTAAGTGCAAAACCCTGACCTCTGTATTTCCACCATGACCTCGGAGAATGGAGCCCACTCACCCTACCCCAGTTCTTACAACTTTAATTATGTTCGACAAGGCTGCTGTGCTTTAAAGGTATCATTTACCGAGACTAAAAGATGTTTATTTTTATTCCCGTTAATCACCTCCCTTTTGTTTCATTCCATTTATACACCCTGGCTTTTCCACTCAGAATTGCTATCAGATTAGATCACTTCAGAAGCAGCTGAACTGAACAGCTTTTTATGCTACTATATAGTCCTACAAAAATTCACACTATTTAACTTTTAGCCAATGTAAATAGAATTGATCACAGAAGTTCAAAAGAGCTTCCCAATTGCTAGGCTATTTAAGAAATCTTTAAGGGCGAGGGAGGGCAATACATGGACAGAGGACAGAGACAGACCCTACCTGTCTCATTACTCACTATTTTAACATCATAAATCAGGCTGATACCTGTAAAAAAAAAAAAAAATCTAACCTTTCTATATAACTTCCCTGTCATTTAAAAAATGGCCATTCTCTTCCCACCTGCTTCTGAACTTACAGTTTCAGGAATACAGTTAAGTCAGAGAACTGACTGAAAATCCAAGTTATCAATGCTACTTAAGAACCTCTAGAAGAAGAGCTTAAATACACTACGAGAGTTTTATGTGTTACCTCAACAGGTTCTTCAAATTATTTAATGGCATTATGAGGAAATCTACAAAAATACATTAATGCTAAAAGTTAAACTATAATAGTTTAAAGCCATTATCATTTAGTTTATCATTATCACTTAGTTTAAAGCCATTATCCTTTCACTTTACATTTAGATGATGAAGAGCCTAAATAAAAGTTATTAGATTCAGCCTACTTAATGGAACTTCTAAATTGAAGTAAAAAGTATGTAGTTTTAACTTTATGGCAAACTGCACAATATTCCCATTTTCTTTTCCATACCACAAGCTACTTGCTCATTAGACACAAATGGGTAGAAAACAAGAGTTTCTTTGTTTGCATACATTAACTTAAAGCTGTAAAACTCATTCAGCCAAACTTTCACCTTTAAACCTTAACCTGATTTGTAACAACACTTGTAGCCTCTAAAATTACACTGCATGCACCCAGACAGAGTTAATCACCCTTCACTTTTGATGCGTAGAATAATGATCTACCACTTAAACTTGAGCCCTTAAAAGCCTTTAGAAAACTATGCACATATCTGTGTCTTAAATCAGTAGCAAAACAACAAAACTCTACCTAACAGCGACCAGTTGGAAAGCAAAACAAAAAGAAACATACAACATGTGGCTCATGGAAGTTGTAAATAAGTGCATTTCAAGTCTCCTCAGATGAAATTCTTCCTTCCCAGCACATGCTATTGATCAGACACCTGGTACTTCTAGGGAAAAGGACAAGTCACAGGGGAAGGTCTGGTTTTATTTTTTGTGCAATTAAAAACTTCGTAGGGAAATAAAAAAAAAAAAAAGACATTTTGTAGAGATTTGAAAATAACACATTCTAAAAGCTGATGAGCTTATTGTAATTTTAAATTTAAAATACACTATGGCTCCCTTCAAATACTGTCTAGTAGGAACCAGACTGTATTAGTTTTCAAAACTGAGCAACAGTGACAGTTGAGTATTTTTGCTATCTCAAAAATCACAGCTATGGAAAACAAACTCTTGGATTTATGTATTATACTTCTCTAAATGCTACCAAAAAAAAAAAAAAAAGTATATTGTACAGCACAAGAAAATTCTAACCAGAAATGTTTTGAAAAAGCTATTAAACACAAACATACGGAAAAAAAAAATATCAAACAAAGCAGACAAAAATGAGGAGCTAAAACAAAACCAGTTTGGCTGTTCTGGAAACAGGGGAAAGATTAAATTTCTTGTGCGTTGTTGATGCTGTTGGTGTCTTTTATGTGGTAGTCAATCTTACAATCAATGAAAAAAGGGAACCTAAATCACAGAATTTTAAAAGCCATTAAATGCTTCTCATTTTTTAAGTTAAGAAGAACAGTTAGTAATCATCTCTTTTTCCCCACTATTAAAGTTTCTGTGTAACATCATGTAGAGTAAGTGACACAACTTGAGCTTCTGCAAAGCAAGATAAAAACTGACATCAATAGTTAAACCTCCTCTTACTTTAAGGGGCTGAGAACTCATCCAGATTTTGGGTTTTTTTCCTCAGGCCACAAAAGGAATGAGCTGCTGCTCCTCTTTCATTTATGCTAATAAAGAAGAAGGAGCTATTTTTATTTTCTCTTTATTACTGCTTTAAGAAAAAAAAAAAAAAAGGAATCCTCAATTTGAAACAAGTTTTAACGAGTATGATAAAGTCTGCACACATAATGCACTGGGTGGAGTAAAAGCCCTCAGAAACACTGCACAGAGCCAATAATGGACTTGTCGCCAACACCCTGTGATTTCATGACTGCCAGAACAAAAACAAATGCCACGTTCAGTTCATTGCAAAGAAAGGGACTCATTAACTTGATGTGGCTTTTTACTTGACCTTAGTAAGGTGAGTAAAATAAAATTTCATTTTATGAGATTCAAAATGATCAGCTGCATGCCTACAGAAACTGTGACGAAATGACCAAATGAAATTACTAACTCTGCTTAATTCTAATTATTACTAGACTGTAGGTCACTGTGAATTTCTAGCTGAGAGGTTGCTGCTTTCCTTCCTGTAATAAGGTAACAGACAAATAAACTCTGTCTTTCTGGAAACTGATGCAAAATAAAATGTAAATTTCTGTCAAAGACAGAAATATCAATCCTGAAAACACAATAACTTCAGTGCAAACTCTAATCCAATCTTTTTGGAATAATAATCGACGCCAGAGACATTTAAATAGTCATTTCCCCACCAAAAAAATTCTGTTATTATTCAAAAATCAAACAAACATTCACACTCTATCAATAAACGTTATAGTAAGAGAATTAAAAAACCCCAACAACAACAAAAAACCCCAAACAAACAAAAACCAACAACAACACAAAACAAACAAAGAAAAAACCAACAACAACAAAACAAACAAACAAAAAAACAACCAAAAAACCCTACAAGCAAACAACCACAAAAGTTGCCTGTGAAAATAATGGTCACTCCTTCTGGTCACAACATTAAAGCACCAGGGCAACCTCTCTAGCTTGGCTGTCCCAGCAAATGCAGGGGAAAAATGAAAATCCCCATCTGATATGAAGCACTGGAGGGTGGATGAGGATTTAAAAATCTCCTTCCACATTATGGTCATGGGAACTACATTAGAGTATGAATGAGAACGATGCAAACCTTATGCTTTAAAAAAAAAAAAAAACCAAAAAACAAAAACCTTTCTTCCTCATTTTCTGCTGAATACACCACCATCCCCATCCCAAATAAAAGCAAGACAGCCATTAAACAAGTAAAAAACTAGCAATCCAGAAGCCAAAACTGTTGTGAGCAGAGATTTTTCAGCAGTGCACTTTAGGGAACTTCATCCCCTAGCAGGTAAAAACTAAGGTGGAATTCTATTTTAGCTCTAGAGGGATAATATCTTATTCTAGCTTCCTTTTATTTTCTACCTATATGAACCTGCTGTGGAAAGGTCAACCATTTTAATCAATAGCACCAGTAATGATGTGAGTGTTTGTGTCTTTTCACAATTCTGAAAAAAAACCCACCATCTAACACTTGAACATACACTTCACTGGTTTCTGTATTTGCTCCACTAAAAACTTGGAAGTAAACAGAAGTGTGTTCATATCAGGACTGTAATCCTCCTACAGAGTAACATCCTTTGAACATTTTGAACATTCATTCCTGATATGACACCAAGCAACATCAACATTAAGCTCAGCCACTGCCAGAATCATGCTCATGGAAAGTTAAAGTGCTCACTAAGTCTCTTAAGCTTGTTTCACTTTATATGTTTCAATATTTGCTTTCCCCACAGGTAACACAGATTAACATTCATGAGTGGGAGAGAAACAGAAATCACTATTTTCTGAAGTTTTCTCAAAAGCAAAGTACTCACCAGCAGCAAAATCTCATCCTGCACACTCCTTCCCATTTCAAGGCCTGCATTGCTAAATATGTGTTTGAAATGTCACAAAATGCTCCTCAAAACAATCACTCAGAAGTTCATGTCTTAGTTTCTAAGCTTAACAGCAGCACTTAACAGATTTCTCCTTGTATCAAAGGGGAGGGAAGACTTCATTCTGCCCTCTGTATTCAAGAAGTAAATAGTAGCAATGGTTCCTCCTTTCTGCTTTGCATCGACTTTTAAATTTCTCCTTTTAATTTTTAAAGGATAACCTGAGCAATGAGCCTCATAAATCAGTACTGAATGATTTAACCCAGCCATTCAGTTCCAGATGCCACTCGGTGCTAGAGATATGCTAATTCCTTCCAAGCTTCACCTCCTTTTGCAGTTGAAACCGTAATTTTCCACATTGGTGAAGACAGGATTTCACTCCATGCATGGGGCCTCCTGCCAATCACTTTTATGCCTAGCACAGTGCAGGTTTCATTCCACAGTTACATCAGACCTTTTTGTTAAACCTGTTCATTATAAACATCCTCTCCCCTGCATTCTGCTGCTACAGCATCATAGCTGTAGCAAACTCAACCCTCTCCTGTGCCAACTCCTGCTTTGGGAAGCAAAAAGTAAAACCGTTTGTTACTACCCCTATTTATCTTGTTTCCTTTTCTTCTTGTTTCCTCACGCTACTTTTAATTTTTTTCCCTTCATCACCTCCTACCATTAAACACTTTGATTATCAAGTATCTGTCAGCTGCAGTACCTAGGGCCTTAGATATATTCCAAAACCAGAGAGTTGCACTGACAGAGCTGCTTTGCAAGTGGGAGGTGAGGGGAGAAGCATTCAGAACTTGCAAATCCTGGTTCTGAACCTGCCTGGCATCCAAGAGATCTCCTAGCACAAAGCTAGGCAAGGTGCCGAGTTTAATACCAGGTGCCAAGAGTTTATGGTAGAAGAAAAAGCTTGGTGACATTGCTGAGCACTTGATCCAAAAATAGTATTTTGGGACCTTGTATTATGCTTTCAACACAGAAATACAGGCCCAACTGTGGATTTGGGGGCTGCTATCCTCATCTTGGGCTTACGTGCTTGTGCTTATTTGTCCAACAGGAGACGTCTGCGTTGAAAAGTCTGCTTTTGACCAGTGTTAGTAAAATGCCCTACAAAAGTGGCAAGCTGAAAAGTTTCTAAAAGAATACCTACTCAAACACATTTTTGACTGGCTTCTCACCCTTCACAGAGCTAAAGAGGCCCATGCAAATTCAAAGTTATACAGCTTTTTTTCAGTTAACTGGCTCTTAAGTCAATGTTCACTACAATCTCAATTTTCAGACAGGCTAAGAACCCACAACGATCCACAAACATTTGCAACTGAAGATAAAGTCAACCACTTTAGGCAACTTAATCTAAACACTAGAATCAAGATTTTCAACAGGCACTACTGATTTTAAGTGGCTCCAAGTTTAGACTGTAGGTTCCCAACTTGAACAACACATAACACCCTGGAATCCAAAAATCTGAGCTCTAGTGTCTACTGAAAACCAAGCCACTCTTTCAAGCATGTCCATCTGGTCACTATCAAACATCATTTCTTTGTCCTTTCACCTACTTCCAGAACGAAGTAAAGTTGAGCCAATGCACATCTTTAGGCCCTACATTAAATTCTTGGCCATGTATTAAAACCTAATTTCTAAGATAAAAGCGGTTAATTGCTATTATGCTACTGTAGAAGCAAATAGTAATATTGAAGTCTTCTACACCTGAGTTTATAACCATGAATTGCTCTATGTGTCTAATCTTCAACATAAAGGCATTTAAGCAATTAGATAAGAGGCAATATAACTAACCCAGAATCTAAAATAAATACCTTGCCTGAGGACATGCAAATTTCAGAAGGCACAAAAATGCCAGCCAAGCAAGTTTTAATGCAATACTAGCATGAAACAGTTTAACAGTAGTAAAGAAACCACAATTCTGATTTATGGTCAAGACAGTCAAAGGAGCAAAAGACAAAGACTATGAAATTGAGCAACATGAAAAGTACACAGACTATACGGTTCTGTCAGATGGCTGTCATGGATGCCTCCAGCCTGCACCGGTAAGACACTGATCCCTGCCATACCCTGCACTGCATGTCTGAAGACATAGGTGGTTCCAAAACTGAGCTTATTCCACTGCTAATTCACTATGCAAGATGAAGAAAATAAAATATCAAGTTTAAGATTTTAAATCCAGAGCTCAGCACGGGCTTGTCAGATTTACAGATCTTTAATCTACAGTCAGGGGTGTTCATATTATTTTAATCATTCACAATATTAGCATTAGACTTAAGGTAATGCAATTCCATATTGAGCAAATACTTCCCAACTAAAAAGGGCATCTTGAATAATTCTGCATATCTGAGTATTCATTTCTTCCAAGAAAGTATATGTATTTCAAAACTGCAGCAGTCCAGACAACAGGCTTGTTTTCTAATTAAGAATATTCATACCACTTCAATAATAATAATGTATTCAACTACCCATTTTGGTCTAAGCTGAACTTATAGCAAGCTGTACTAAAATTAAATGCTTTTTTAATTTACAGTTATTTACTTAAATGCAAATAAACATAAACATAGTACAAAAAGCTCTATGCCCCTCTAGAGGTGTAAAGTCTGGTGGCAGAAAGCAGGAGTTAAATGGGAGTACCTTGGTGAATTTACCTCTACCACCAGTGAGCAAAGCCCCAGAGGTTCTCTCCCGTTGTTTAAATATGAAATCCAGTAATTTTTTATGGAATTTCTTTGAATGCTAAGTAAGGAAAAAATCTTCAGCAACACATTTACTATTATGTGAAAGGACAGATGCTAATACAAGCATTCTATACGTGTCAGCCTTCTGAATGAAAAGATAAATACCTAAGATGTCTTTATAAAAAAAATTGTTTTATGCTCTAGCTGTATAGAGTTTACATATATATATAAAATCCCTTAAGATAAAACCCAAATGTGTTAAAAACGAGGTAGGAAATGACATCTATGCTACTGCTGTTACCAAAATCCATGTGCTGAACATTTACATCTGAAGGTGAAGTGCATGCCCAAGTTGCACCATGAGGACCTCCACTCCTCCAACAGCACATCTTTTCACTAAAACCTAGATAGAAAAGCACTCAGGTTCTGTGTAGGTCTTTGGGTAGTGGTGCTGGAAAGAAACTGTGAGTAAGCTTGAGGACCTGAAAAGCAGTTTTCAGAAGGACATAAAATTGCTTTAAAAACTCTTAAAACAAGCTGATCTTTTATTTAAATCCAAAAGCGCATTCTCTGCCTATTAACAGTAGATTCTCCTTTTTAATTTTCCACATTTCTGCTTCCAGAAAACACAATTAACATTACTTCCCACTAAAATAAGAGGTAAAAGGTTTTCTCTTCTCCTCCTCAGCATAGTTTGCCTCCTTTTGGTAAGGCCACCTTAAGGTTATACCATCCCAAAAACCCTTCTGTCCTCAGCAAAAGGTGAAAAGACTTGGCTGCTCCCGGGTGTGAGCAGAGCACGCTGCACCTTCCCCCTGGCTGCAGTTGCTCAGATGGCAAGCAGGCTCTAATTAAAAAGACTGGCCTGACGCCACTCACAAATCTCATTACTGTCAATTTATCAATTTTGTTTTAATCAGTCATACACAGACACACACAGACACGTGAGTCTTAGTCAGAAATTTTCCTAAGCTTCAGAACAAGAGAGGCATGGAAAATACCTAAGAGTCTCAGAAATTGTTCCCAGTATTTGACGGTATTTAACTTCATTGGTTGTTCAGATACTCCTTCACTTTCGCACAAAAAATAGTTTCCTCACTTTGTTTTCAAAAGACGTGAAAAGAAATAGAATATATTTTCCCTAAGTCTCTATTCATTGTTTTATTGAAGTGTAGGACATTTCCCCTATTACTTACACCTGAAATGGACAATCCCACATAAACATCTCACCCTGTGTGGTGTTGTTGTAACACCAGTTATATCACATACATTCCCAGTCTGAAAGGCCTACCCTCATGGTGCTCCAGAACCATATTTTATCATTTTTGTGGACAAATCTGGGTGCCATTTTTTCCTAATGAATAGTCAACCAACAAAGAAATTCTGACATCCAAAATTAAATTCCCTCCCTTCTTACTTCAATAAAGCTTACCATCACCTTCAGGGTAAGGTAACTCACAGTACTGGCTTACATTAATAATCAGGATACCAAAAGAATTAGCTCTTTAAAAACCAGAACTCAAGACCAACAACAGAGTAACACAGCTCTGCACACCTGACTGAAACCTGAAGTCATTACTAGCTTCCCAGGTGTTTCAATTTTTCCCCTGTTGAGATTTTCCTTAGTACCAAGTCTCAGCTGAGTCCAACATTGCTGGCTGCATCTATGTCAGCAACACAAAACATTCGTGCTCATAAGACATTTTCTTTCTTCACATAAAATGTCCTTCTACTCACAACAATTTAGTGCTGATGCTGACACAGTAAGCCAAGAGACATCAGTGTATGACTCAGATATATACTTATGTGCATAAATATAGTGTACATACATATGCACATCTTCTTTCTCCTAAAGAAGATATGAACTAGCAAATTATCTACCCTTAAAAGCATCTCTAGCTTTCAAGATACTTAAGAATATTTCTTTATTGCTCTGCTTTCACCTTTTGGTCAAGCTTCTCTTCACTAACAGAGAAATACTCTTATTTCCCCTATTTACGCAATTTATTGGACTTAAAATACACCTTGGTTGCTACTTCAATTACCTCACTATTTACCTTACAATTTTATGAAGAGGCACTCAGGTGTAAAGCTAAGGAAGGTTATCACCACTAAATGAGATTATGTAACTGAGTACACAAATAAAATGTGTCAGGACTCCAGCATATGAAATTCTTAAGTGCCCTTTCATTTGCTTGGAAAGAGCAAGGTTCCTACTAACTTCCTGGTCACAAAATAACCTCGAAATATTAACAACTATCTACGACAAAATGACTCCTTTCTATCTATTCAAATACATAAAACTCACAACAAATTCACAACAGTAGCTTAAAACATTGACAGTGGGAATCTTCACTAGGAGAGGAAAATTTTGAAGAAGAATCTAAGCCAGCTACCAGGACACCAAGCCAAGTGACCGTTATCCACAAAGCGCATTTAACAACAACAGAAATATTACACTGAGAATTGCAGCAAGTGACTGGACTTGCTAGACCCAGCAAATTATTATTACATTCATTAGAGAAAGCTATCCCATAATGAGACATAATGTTACAGTTGTTTAGGATTGTGAAACAGAACTCTTCTAGTTAGTTAGGAAAATTAAGTGCCAACCAAAACCAATGTTATTTGAGAGTGAGGGAACGGGTTCTCAGATTTTTAAGTACAACTGTAGATTTTTCTGTCTTGAATTTCTAAATAATTTGTCTTTGCACCTTCTAATGAAAAATAAATCGGTTTTGGTTCCTTATGGAATCTCTTTGGCCATCACTTCCAAAGCATTTTATGTTAAAGCATTGTTTCACAAAGGTATTTAATGTCTAATATTAACACGTGATAACAATGCTACCTGAGTGTCACTAGTTTCTGTTAATATTTGTAATGGCCCATCTATCTTTGTAGATCCAATCAAAACCTTTATCATGTAGACTCAGGAGTATTCTTCCCATAAATTCATGTTTTCTAATAAAATCTTATGGACAGTACACAAGATTCCCCCAAAATTCAGTACCCTGAACATTAGAGATGATCCCTGCTAATGAAGTTACTGTGTAACTTCAACAAAAAAACATCTGGAAACCAACACTGACTGCAGTGAGCAAAAATCAGCTTGAGGGTTTTTCGGGTTTAACCTAACTTAAGTGCCAGGCAACAGGAGAAAAAAAAGTGTCCCTTTCTAGCTGAAAGAAAACAAAATCTACACTTATGCAAATTGAAAAAAAAAGAAGTGTGCTCTCCACAGATACTATTAGTACTCATAAGAAGACGTCGTTTTGAATCAAACACCTGGATACTTGGAGAATATTTCATCACAAGTAAGGAATTATCAATTTTACAGCATGTGGTTATTTCTTTGCTAGCTTGAAGTCTTCAAAGAATACAAGTGTGGCCAGCTTCTTCAGCTCTAAGCAGCTGGCTCAATCTTTCTTAAATATTCTTCCAGTAAAATTACTTAGAACAGCACACAATGCATTAGGGATAGATGAAAAACACAGTTTTTAAGTTTTCTTGGGTGACTTACTTGCTTTTACAGATTAGGAACTTAATACTTACTTGATCCTTTGAATTACTGTGTATTTTTTTTTAACTATCTTCTAATTTATTACTGTTAGACAGAGAATATGTAAAAGGAGTAGAAACATTTCCAGAAATGCTCTAGCACTTCATGAGGGAGCTTTTAAGTACAAACTTCTGAGACAAACAAACAAAATGTATCAAGGAAATGGCTGATTTATTTACTCCAATAGGTAGGTTAGCCAGCTGGAAAGGACTTTGGGGACACTCCATGGACACCCTTAAACTATTAACCATCAGAAGATAACTCTCCCATGAAGGAATACAAGAGACAATTTTGCCCTCCACTGGCTAGAACTATCACTGAAAAACACGCCTGCCTCGCTGTGTCAGCGCTGCCTGTTCCACACAGCATGAAAAAACCTCTGGAGCAAATGTACCAATCCCAAGTGAAGTACAGTAATTAGTAAGGGATAACATGGACAGGAAAGGGGAAAGGGCGGGTGTTGAGCAGATGGGAATCAGCAATGCAATGAAATAACTCGTCAAAATATAAAGATTTCCACGGAGGGAAACAGAAAAATCACACAGTAACATATTTAGCCTTGAGAATTGCTAGAGCAGTGAACACCCATGTGGAAAACCAGAACCTTGACACTCGTTCCCAGCAAAAATGTTCTGCATGTTGCCCTTCAGATAAGTGAAAGCTTTTCTTTTCCAAACATATTCATTTGATGCTGCTGCTTCCTGGGGAGTGGAGAGATGAAAAAGCCATGGATTCTGAAGCAAAGTCTGCCTCAGAATGAAGGAAAAAGGGCAGAATACAGGTAAATACTCGAGAAAACAAGGATACCAGAGAAGTATCCCTTAAAGCAATTTTTATTCTTTATGCAAAGTAGCACTGAAGTTACACTGGGAGAATAAGGGAGGAAAGCTGCTATATTCCAATTTTCAACACTATTCAAATTTAAATTTATTCAACATTTATTAACCACAGGCTTACATGAAAGAAGGTACTTCACAGGATTCCACAGAGACAACACCAGGGTAAAAATTAGGGGTTTTAAATGCTAAGTGGTTTACCAATTACTGTTTTAACAAACACTAACCCACTTACTTTTCTATTATTAAATTTTTTTCTCTTTTCCATCCCCCAATTATTTCCCACCTCTCAGCAGAAGTTTCTAACATACCATTTAGAGTGTGGCCACACAAACCATTGATTCAGTAGTGGGTGTAAGTGAGGGAAGTGAGAACCTTCAGTGGAAGAGGGAGGAAAGGATCAATCAACTTGCAAGATCAGCTGTCAGTAGAACTCAAAGGATTTCAGTGTGGAAACTGCTGTAGATGACTCCTGTCCTTCTTTCTGCACTGCAGCCATCTGCCCTCAAACTTCATCCTGCCAAAGGTTTGTGGCATCTCCATTGTTCCAGACACAAGACTAACTATTTGACCACACTTTAGATGAGGGGAAAAAGAAATTCCTCTGGTGGAAGAGTTGGAAGAGTTACTATCTGGTGCTTGTCTCTTATCTTTGCTACTGAGTTTGTTTACACGACAAAATTAAAAACCTCCATAAAAATTCATGTCTTTTTCCCCTTTTTTTCCCCCTCCCCAACTTGGCTGGAATCAACATTATTAGAGAGAGCATCCCCATCCTGGGGGGGGAAGAAAAAAAATTGAAAAAAAACCTTGCTTGCAACTTACTCTGTTGAGCATTTATATGATAAATAGATGAGAGGATTCAAAAATAAATTAAATAAAATTGTTTCTTAACTTGGGAGTTTTAAAACCCCCAATACAGAACCAAGTTACTCTCTATGAAGTCAGGTTTTCTAAGGTGGAGATGATTGCCATGAAAATTCAGAAAGAGCAAATGAGTGCAAAGGCTCTTCCCCATTCTATTTGTTTCTTCCATCCCATGAAGGAGGCAATACAGAGAAAAATCAAATTAAAGATGGCATGACTGACACGGTCAAAAGTGAGCAGGGTGAAACCTACTCAGGGATGCAAAGTTTTCCACATCCAAAGCCACAAGGAGCAAACTAATACCTAAGAGCAAAAGTTTAGTAGTTAAATTTATGATATAATCTAGAAACAGACATAAGTCACTACATTTAGTGACATAATTAAGACTTAAAGCTTCAGGCAGTGTACTTAAGTCTTCAAAAACTTCATTCATTCACTGACCAGATGTCTCATGCTACCATAACTTTAATGACTCAAAGGGGTCCTCCGCAAATTCATAAAAACCAATTAAGGTAGAAAAGTTAGCACCCAAACCAACCTTCACTATGGCACAAGGATTTACTGCGTTCACTTAGCGTGTGACAAAAGGCGTTCCTAAGAACGAGAAGCAATACTGCAGGCAGATAAACCCGGTCTCCTGCGAGAAACAAGGTCCTTGTGCAGAGACAAACCCGAAAACCTCCCAAGCCCCCCACGCCCACCGCGGCCACATGCGCGCCCCGCGAGTGCCGCGCCCGCTCCGAGCCCCGCGCCGCTCTCCACGGGGCTCACAGAGCCAAACCTGCCCTCCACAGTGCCCGGTTAGTGCCGCCCTATCGGTAACCTACAGGCACGATAAGGTGCCCCAGCACTCATAAGCCTCGCGCAAACTGTGCCTAATGACCATTAATCCCCCCTATCTCCCCGGCCATCTCTCCCCCACTCCCACTTAGCACGCTGGCGCTTCACTTCACACACGTGGGTAAACTTTAATCGCCAGGGTGAAGCAAAACCCATCCCCACGCCCTCCCTTCCCCCCCTCACCGCCGTGGTTCCCCCCGGTGGCGGCTGCGCGGGGTTAACCCGGCCCGGGGCTGGGAGGGGGGGATGCTCCAGGGTCCGCCCGGCGGAGGGTGCGCGGTACCCGCGGGCAGCCGCACCGAGCGGCGGGCGCAGCCACCTCCCGCGGCAGGAGGGGACCCCTGCCCGCCGCCCCTCGCCGCCGGGACTCAGCACCAGCCGAGGTTACATCAATCGACCATCAGCAGCTGACGGGGGAGGGAACCCTGGGACCGGGACCGGACCCGGCGCCGCGCATCCCCCCACGCCCGCTCCCCGCGCCCGGCCCCGGGCAGCCCCCACGGCCGGCGGCAGCTCCCGGGGCAAACGCGGTCGGGGCGCCCACAGGCTGGAAGCCGAGCTCCGGTTTCCGAGCAAAGGAGGGGGCCGGGAGGCGCGGAGGGGCCAAACTGGGGGTGGGAAGGGGGAAGGAGGAGAGCGGCTGCGGGAGCGCTTCCACCGCCGCGGCCGCGTATCTGACCCGCCTTGCGTGAGGTGTTTACCTGAGGTGACACATATGAATCCAAAGAGGTAAAAGTGAGCAAACTCCGCGATCATTGTCCTCGGGTGGCGCCTGCAAGCAGTCTCATGCCAGAAGAGCGGGGGAGAAACGAAGAGCCCCCAGTTGTAATTCCACAGAAGCTTAACGTAAGCGAGGTTCTCTAATCCCGCCGGACTCCCGGGACGAGCCCCCTCCGGGCACGGCGCTGTCAGGTCCGCGGGGCTCCAGCCGCACGCCAACTCCGGCCGGCCTCCCCTCTCCTGGCCCGGGCTTTGCTCAGCGGCGCCTTGACACTTCCCAGGACTATCCAAAGCGATAGGAGAAAACAAAAGATCCTCGAGTTCCCGCAGCCGACGTCCGCCGCCTCCCGAGCACAAGTTGCTGCCCCGGCCCCAGACTCCGCTCTGGGCGCCCGGGATGAGCCGGTAACGGAGCGCAGCCGGGACGGGCACAGACCGGCCACCGCCGCCCTCCGCGAAGGGAGCTCCACGAAGTGCCCCCGCCGAGTCACTGCGCGCCCGGCGAGCGGCGGGCAGAGCGCGGCGGCGGAGCGGCGGCAGCGCCCGCTCCCATGGCGGGGGAAGGAGGCGGGCGCGTCGG